>OZ025246.1:1708767-2195865 GCA_964019155.1 Osedax fenrisi | reverse complement strand
CTTAAGCCGTCCCTGTCAATATAATATATCTACAATGTAGTGTTTATAAACGTTGAACATTTTATCAAGATTTATCGAACGTTTCTAACCGAGGAACCTTCAAAACTGCATATGTTTAAAAACACATATACACTGTTAAAAATAAGGGTATAACATTATGAATTATATGGTATAACATATGGAAATACGAGTTATACCATACAATTACGTTAAATGGTATAAGATAACATATTATATGGTATAACATTTGATTTTTTTTAGTTATACCATATAGCTTCATTGAAATGGTATAAGATCACACATTATATAGTATAACATTTGTTTTTTTTAGTTATACCATATAGCTTAATTTAAATGGTATAAGATTACGAATGATATGGTATAACATTCGTAATTTTTAGTTATACCATTATCTATTAAATATAATGGTATAACTTTATGAATTATATGGAATACAATATGACAATACCAGTTATACCATAACATTTTAAAATTAAGTTTAAATTTGATTGAAAATAAAATGTATAAGAAATATAATTCATAATAGTATCCTTCATAATATCCTTAATATAACAGTTTACTTATTGTTGTGTTATATTATTATAGACATAGCATTTATTGCTTCTAATTGCAATTAAACTGGTTTTCAGAAACTATATAGATTCCCCATAGGGAAATATGTATACATAGAACTATAAAAAACTATTGTTGTAAATTTATTTACAATACAAGCTAATAGGCATAATTTGTATATTATATATAATTCCCAGAATTAACTTATAATCAACCCATAATTCCATAATTTCATTTTATTTATTTACACATTATATTTCCACTCTACACTCAACATGAGAAGCATATATTTTTCAACTCATTACAATATACATAAGGTATTTATACTTATATTATATATATATATATATATATATATATATATATATATATATATATATATATATATACACAAATTATATCATATTATATATATAATATAAAAGTTTATATAATATATAATTTCATAATATATTTATATATTATTTATAATATATAATTAAATTGTTAGAATATTATTATATAATTATATATATATGTTATAAAGTCACAGTTGTAGATATATCGATTAATGTAATATACATTTAAATGCATTTATCATTACGTAACAGAAATCGATATATCTACATAAAACTTTAAACTAGATTTCGGTGTCTCGCTCTGTGTTAATTGTATAGCCATAGCCATGCATGGCCATACATGTAAATGTTTTTATCGTCTGTCAAGTATATTTCGTTATTTTTCTATAGAATAAATTCCACTAGGTGAGATTGCCTCATTCTTCGTTATGTATATCATCAGGTATGTACTATTATTATTATTATTATAATTATTATTATGTTATATTATTATTATGTTCAACAGGTCTTTGCTTTGGTTAATAAATTATATTAGAACATTCACTTTATTACATATATATATATATTATAAAATCATGACAACTATATGCTATAGAATATAATATTGTATACATATTAATATGCAGGAAACTGAAGAATTATTTGCAGAATTTAAAATTTATTTAAAATATTAGAAAAACGGCCGGAGAGGGATGAAAAAGCATATAACGTATATACACAAATATATAAACGAATATATTGATGTGCTAGGTAGCGTTAATACGCAAACTGGTCAAACAGGTAATTTAGTTATCTAATTAATAACATTAGTTAAATATCTATATAAAATAAATATGCAATTATATTTTATTACTCCATATGGATAGTATACTATACCTATATAGTATACTATACCTATATCCATATATGGTCAATTATTTATTTTATTTTTTAGCTCACAATGTAATTAAATTTAATAATATTACTAATAGTTATATATATATATAAATATGTTAACTGTTGTACAAATATTATCAATATCCTTCTATCCTTAATCAAATATAGATTATAAAGTCTATAATTAAATAAATAATATAATTTTTCCAAAAATATATGCGGGAATCTTATATTTTATGATGGGAGTTTGCGAATTATTGAAAAATGAATTTACAATGAAAATAAAAATAAGGTTACTTAATAATTACTTAATAACTATAGATTTAATATTATAGTTATTTTATGAATTTTCGTATGCTAATTCAAAAGTATAGTATACTCTATTATATATATATAACTGCTATTGGATTTTTCTAATTACAATTCTAACCTATACTTTATATTGTATTATCATATATGATATTAACTGTATAAAGTTTCTTATACGATACATATATATACTATTATATAATATGCAATATTATTATATACTCGAGTATACTATATATATATAGATATATATAACTTATATAAATATTTTAATTTTAATTGCAGGAAATAATGACTCCATATATAAGAAAAGAGGATGCTTATTATGTGTGTCGATAATTGTTTGGTTTTCGTTCAAAATAATTTATTTCGTATAGAATAAAATATATTTTATTAAGTGGTATTGTTAATTTTATTTGTTTCATAACATGTCCTACAAACATTAATTGTTTATGTAATTTTGTATCACGTTATTTATTTTAAAATATATCTGTTAATTAACAATATTGTTACACTACCATATATGTGGTTTTTAGAAAATAAATTATCATTATAAATGTCGATTCCATATATAAATTAATAATATAGAATAGTAAGTTATTATAAACACTGGTATAAATTAAATAAAATATAGTATAACTTTTAATAAATTATGGTATAACTTTAAATAAAATATAGTATAACTTTTAATAAATTATGGTATAACTTTATGTAATATATGGTATAAATGTTAATAAATTATGGTATAACTTTATATCAAATATGGTATAACTTTTTATAAAATATGGTATAACTTTATATAATATATGGTATAAATTATGGTATAACTTTATATAAAATATGGTATAACTTTTTATAAAATATGGTATAACTTTTTTAATTTGTTATACCATAAATGGTATACCAGGGCGCCACGGGGTTATACCATGTTTTAATCAATTTTATACCATTTATTTCTAACAGTGTAGGGGAAAGTAACCTATACGGACACTTTAACAATAAATGGTCTTAACTTTTCATGACTCATTATTTATGTTCAAAAATTACAATATATTAATATTATATGATTATTGATATTATTGTAATTTTAAAATTTTATGTAATCTTTTAATTCTATAGATAACGGGGGTTCCGTATTCGGTACCCATGTCCTAATACGGACACCCTATATACCACTAGAAAAACTATAAATTATTGATGAATCAATCAGACAAATTACAATTACGTTATTTATAATTAATTTTATGAAAAATATATTGTAACTTAATTAGTTAATATTTTATTTATTTTTATTATTTTTTAATTAATAATACAATTTAAGTGTCTGAATAATTTTTTTTTAGAATTAGCTTTATTGGTAGTATTAATATTATAACGCACGCGAATTTTATGAAAATCAGAATAGTTCATACGCTGTGAGTTGATTGGTTATAGGGTGTCCGTATTAAGACATTTAGAGTGTCGAGTTTTAGGAACTTATATGACATCTAGATATATGCTTATAACTTAATGAATATTTGATACAAAATATAGAAATTAAAAATACAATTTTTAGAATGCTTTGTTTTTTAATAATATAGTATTATATTTTATATCGATATATTTGTATATTCTTGAGAAGGTTTTAAGTTGAAATTTGTTTTCATAAATTTAATAACGTAATAAAAAAATCAGTTTATTGGATATATTAGCAATATTTTGAATAATTAAAAAATAAAAAATAATTGTTAAGACTATTTGTATAATTATGAATATTTTATTCTTTAACATTTTTGTAGGATTTATGGTTTCTGAGATACCGATAGTGTCCGTATTCGGGCACTGTTCGTATTCGGTTACTTTCCCCTACTGAGTATACTCTTCTAAAGATTTGTGTCTAATAAATAATAATAATGTGTATTATATGTTGTACAAGTGTATGTTTATAATGCATAGATAATTCACTTATAATTAATCTTGAACGGAATTATATATATCATTTTAAATATAGTGTATTATATTTTAATATTTTAAAATAAAATAATATTTGAAAACAAATATGAAACAAACAAGTGTATGTTTACAATGCATATATAATGTACTTCTAATTAACTTGACTGACATTGTCATCGCACTATGAATACTTGCTATATAAATAGCTTACAAATAAGTCATATGTGAATTATTATATTATACCTACTCTATTATATATTATAATTGCAATATTTGTTTATTATCTAGAAAATATAATTAGAGATATTTTATATATATATATATATATATATATATATATATATATACAGTCAACTCTCAGTAAGTCGGACTACGGATAAGTCGGACTTCTCGATAAGTCGGACACATTTAGTTGGTTTGGTTGGATTTGTATCTAGTTCCATGTTAAATTAATCGGATAAGTCGGATAATTGGATTGGATAAGTCGGACTTTTCTATAAGTCGGACACATATTATAGTCATTTTTATGATTGTTATACTGGGTAAGTCGGACTTTCTATAAATTGTAAGAAATTGTTACTTTAAATAATGAATATTATAATTTTAGTAAGTAATATTATTGAATACAAAATGTTATGTTGTTGATTTTTGCATAATTCCACATTTCGGTAACCCTTTAACTTACGCTGCGCGTCGCACGTCTTATTTGCATGATATTCTGAATCTCGGATAAGTCGGACATCTCGCTAAGTCGGACACTTTTCCCGGTCCCTTGCGAGTCCTACTTATCGGGAGTTGACTGTATATATATATTATTATTATTATTATTTTTATTTGGTGGAGTCCTTTCATCCCATCCAGGAACTTAGATGAAGTTTTCACTTATAACCATATATGGCTCTAATGTCCCTTCGAAGCCGCTCTCATGTTAAGGCATCCATGGTTTTAACGAGAGCCGATCATTTATTTATACACAATTATATAAGATCACTTCTAAATAATATTTTAAGACCCATTTTATAAAATTAATTAATGGTCCGGACAAGGGTCGAACCCATGTCCTACTGCTTGTGTGTCTGACGCCTTAGCCACTGAGCCACACAGGCAGTTATATATTACTATATATATATATATAGTAATCAATATTTATTTTACACAGGGTATTACTAAAGCCCCAATGATATTTTGTAAAGATGGGCATTACACAATAATATGTGAAAATCAAATCATTTATATAAATAACGATATATGTAATGCCTTTTATGTATATGTTATCATATATAAATTGTTTAACATTAAATACACGTTTAATATGTATAATACTATGTATTTTATAAATAATTAAATTTGTATTGAATTTAAGACTAAAAAATTACCAAGAAAAGTGTTAAATTTAATAATAAAAAATTAATATATCTTATTTCATTCTAATTATTTAATTATATATATATATATATATATATATATATATATATATATATTATTATATATTATAGTTTATATTTAATATTATTTATATAGTTTATATTTAATATTGTAACTGGTTCCAGATATAAAATAATACAATAAACTATTTTCTAATGCTACACTAGCTTATTTTTATATGTATATTAGCTCATTTTTAAATTGTACATTAACCCAAGTTTAGATGGTACTTTAGCTTGTTTTCAAATGGTACATTAGACCTTATTCAGATGGTATATTAGCACTTATTCAGATAGTACTTTAGATAGTTTTCTAATGGTTCGTTATCCCTTGTTCAGATGGTACATTAGATTTTTTTGAAATGGTACATTAACCCTTGTTCAGATGGTACTTTAGATAGTTTTCAAATGGTACATTAGACCTTGTTCAGATGGTATATTAGCACTTATTCAGATAGTACTTTAGATAGTTTTCTAATGGTACATTAGCCCTTGTTCAGATGGTACTTTAGATAGTTTTCAAATGGTACATTAGCCCTTGTTCAGATGGTACATTAGCTTGTTTTCAAATGGAACATTAGTCCTTGTTCAGATGGTACTTTAACTTGTTTTCAAATGGAACATTAGTCCTTGTTCAGATGGTACATTAACTTATTTTCAAATGGTACATTAGCCATTGTTCAGATGGTACATTAGCTTGTTTTCAAATGGAACATTAGTCCTTGTTCAGATGGTACATTAACTTATTTTCAAATGGTACATTAGCCCTTGTTCAGATGGTACATTAGCTTGTTTTCAAATGGTACATTAGCCCTTGTTCAGATGGTACTTTAACTTGTTTTCAAATGGTACATTAGCCATTGTTCAGATGGTACATTAGCTTGTTTTCAAATGGAACATTAGTCCTTGTTCATATGGTACATTAACTTATTTTCAAATGGTACATTAGCCCTTGTTCAGATGGTACTTTAGCTTATTTTCAAATGGTACATTAGCCCTTGTTCAGATGGTACTTTAACTTGTTTTCAAATGGTACATTAGCCATTGTTCAGATGGTACATTAGCTTGTTTTCAAATGGTACATTAGCCCTTGTTCAGATGGTACATTAGCTTGTTTTCAAATGGTACATTAGCCCTTGTTCAGATGGTACTTTAACTTGTTTTCAAATGGTACATTAGCCATTGTTCAGATGGTACATTAGCTTGTTTTCAAATGGAACATTAGTCCTTGTTCATATGGTACATTAACTTATTTTCAAATGGTACATTAGCCCTTGTTCAGATGGTACTTTAGCTTATTTTCAAATGGTACATTAGCCCTTGTTCAGATGGTACTTTAACTTGTTTTCAAATGGTACATTAGCCATTGTTCAGATGGTACATTAGCTTGTTTTCAAATGGTACATTAGCCCTTGTTCAGATGGTACATTAGCTTGTTTTCAAATGGTACATTAGCCCTTGTTCAGATGGTACTTTAACTTATTTTCAAATGGTACATTAGCCCTTGTTCAGATGGTACATTAGCTTGTTTTCAAATGGTACATTAGCCCTTGTTCAGATGGTACTTTAACTTGTTTTCAAATGGTACATTAGCCATTGTTCAGATGGTACATTAGCTTGTTTTCAAATGGAACATTAGTCCTTGTTCATATGGTACATTAACTTATTTTCAAATGGTACATTAGCCCTTGTTCAGATGGTACTTTAGCTTATTTTCAAATGGTACATTAGCCCTTGTTCAGATGGTACTTTAACTTGTTTTCAAATGGTACATTAGCCATTGTTCAGATGGTACATTAGCTTGTTTTCAAATGGTACATTAGCCCTTGTTCAGATGGTACTTTAACTTGTTTTCAAATGGTACATTAGCCATTGTTAAGATGGTACATTAGCTTGTTTTCAAATGGTACATTATCCCTTGTTCAGATGGTACTTTAACTTGTTTTCAAATGGTACATTAGCCATTGTTCAGATAGTACATTAGCTTGTTTTCAAATGGTACATTAGCCCTTGTTCAGATGGTACTTTAACTTGTTTTCAAATGGTACATTAGCCCTTGTTCAGATGGTACTTTAACTTGTTTTCAAATGGTACATTAGCCCTTGTTCAGATGGTACTTTAACTTGTTTTCAAATGGTACATTAGCCATTGTTCAGATGGTACATTAGCTTGTTTTCAAATGGTACATTAGCCCTTGTTCAGATGGTACTTTAACTTGTTTTCAAATGGTACATTAGCCCTTGTTCAGATGGTACTTTAACTTGTTTTCAAATGGTACATTAGCCATTGTTCAGATGGTACATTAGCTTGTTTTCAAATGGTACATTAGCCCTTGTTCAGATGGTACTTTAACTTATTTTCAAATGGTACATTAGCCCTTGTTCAGATGGTACTTTAACTTGTTTTCAAATGGTACATTAGCCCTTGTTCAGATGGTACTTTAACTTGTTTTCAAATGGTACATTAGCCCTTGTTCAGATGGTACTTTAACTTGTTTTCAAATGGTACATTAGCCCTTGTTCAGATGGTACTTTAACTTATTTTCAAATGGTACATTAGCCATTGTTCAGATGGTACATTAGCCCTTGTTCAGATGATACATTAGCTTGTTTTCAAATGGTACATTAGCCCTTGTTCAGATGGTACATTAACTTATTTTCAAATGGTACATTAGCCCTTGTTCAGATGGTACTTTAACTTGTTTTCAAATGGTACATTAGCCATTGTTCAGATGGTACATTAGCTTGTTTTCAAATGGAACATTAGTCCTTGTTCAGATGGTACATTAACTTATTTTCAAATGGTACATTAACCCTTGTTCAGATGGTACATTAGTTTGTTTTCAAATGGTACATTAGCCCTTGTTCAGATGGTACTTTAACTTGTTTTCAAATGGTACATTAGCCATTGTTCAGATGATACATTAGCTTGTTTTCAAATGGTACATTAGCCCTTGTTCAGATGGTACATTAACTTATTTTCAAATGGTACATTAGCCCTTGTTCAGATGGTACTTTAACTTGTTTTCAAATGGTACATTAGCCATTGTTCAGATGGTACATTAGCTTGTTTTCAAATGGAACATTAGCCATTGTTCAGATGGTACATTAGCTTGTTTTCAAATGGTACATTAGCCCTTGTTCAGATGGTACATTAACTTATTTTCAAATGGTACATTAGCCCTTGTTTAGATGGTACATTAGCTTGTTTTCAAATGGTACATTAGCCCTTGTTCAGATGGTACTTTGACTTATTTTCAAATGGAACATTAGCCCTTGTTCAGATGGTACATTAGCTTGTTTTCAAATGGTACATTAGCCCTTGTTCAGATGGTACTTTAACTTGTTTTCAAATGGTACATTAGCCCTTGTTCAGATGGTACATTAGCTTATTTTCAAATGGTATATTAGCCCTTGTTCAGATGGTACTTTAACTTGTTTTCAAATGGTACATTAGCCCTTGTTCAGATGGTACTTTAACTTGTTTTCAAATGGTACATTAGCCCTTGTTCAGATGGTACTTTAACTTGTTTTCAAATGGTACATTAGCCCTTGTTCAGATGGTACTTTAACTTGTTTTCAAATGGTACATTAGCCATTGTTCATATGGTACATTAGCTTGTTTTCAAATGGAACATTAGTCCTTGTTCAGATGGTACATTAACTTATTTTCAAATGGTACATTAGCCCTTGTTCAGATGGTACAATAGCTTGTTTTCAAATGGTACATTAGCCCTTGTTCAGATGGTACTTTAACTTATTTTCAAATGGAACATTAGCCCTTGTTCAGATGGTACATTAGCTTGTTTTCAAATGGTACATTAGCCCTTGTTCAGATGGTACTTTAACTTGTTTTCAAATGGTACATTAGCCCTTGTTCAGATGGTACATTAGCTTATTTTCAAATGGTACATTAGCCCTTGTTCAGATGGTACTTTAACTTGTTTTCAAATGGTACATTAGCCCTTGTTCAGATGGTACTTTAACTTGTTTTCAAATGGTACATTAGCCCTTGTTCAGATGGTACTTTAACTTGTTTTCAAATGGTACATTAGCCCTTGTTCAGATGGTACTTTAACTTGTTTTCAAATGGTACATTAGCCCTTGTTCAGATGGTACTTTAACTTGTTTTCAAATGGTACATTAGCCATTGTTCAGATGGTACATTAACTTATTTTCAAATGGTACATTAGCCCTTGTTCAGATGGTACTTTAACTTGTTTTCAAATGGTACATTAGCCATTGTTCAGATAGTACATTAGCTTGTTTTCAAATGGTACATTAGCCCTTGTTCAGATGGTACTTTAACTTGTTTTCAAATGGTACATTAGCCCTTGTTCAGATGGTACTTTAACTTGTTTTCAAATGGTACATTAGCCCTTGTTCAGATGGTACTTTAACTTGTTTTCAAATGGTACATTAGCCATTGTTCAGATGGTACATTAGCTTGTTTTCAAATGGTACATTAGCCCTTGTTCAGATGGTACTTTAACTTGTTTTCAAATGGTACATTAGCCCTTGCTCAGATGGTACTTTAACTTGTTTTCAAATGGTACATTAGCCATTGTTCAGATGGTACATTAGCTTGTTTTCAAATGGTACATTAGCCATTGTTAAGATGGTACATTAGCTTGTTTTCAAATGGTACATTAGCCCTTGTTCAGATGGTACTTTAACTTTCAAATGGTACATTAGCCATTGTTCAGATGGTACTTTAACTTGTTTTCAAATGGTACATTAGCCCTTGTTCAGATGATACATTAGCTTGTTTTCAAATGGTACATTAGCCCTTGTTCAGATGGTACATTAACTTATTTTCAAATGGTACATTAGCCCTTGTTCAGATGGTACTTTAACTTGTTTTCAAATGGTACATTAGCCATTGTTCAGATGGTACATTAGCTTGTTTTCAAATGGAACATTAGTCCTTGTTCAGATGGTACATTAACTTATTTTCAAATGGTACATTAACCCTTGTTCAGATGGTACATTAGCTTGTTTTCAAATGGTACATTAGCCCTTGTTCAGATGGTACTTTAACTTGTTTTCAAATGGTACATTAGCCATTGTTCAGATGGTACATTAGCTTGTTTTCAAATGGAACATTAGTCCTTGTTCAGATGGTACATTAACTTATTTTCAAATGGTACATTAGCCCTTGTTCAGATGGTACTTTAGCTTATTTTCAAATGGTACATTAGCCCTTGTTCAGATGGTACTTTAACTTGTTTTCAAATGGTACATTAGCCATTGTTCAGATGGTACATTAGCTTGTTTTCAAATGGTACATTAGCCCTTGTTCAGATGGTACTTTAACTTGTTTTCAAATGGTACATTAGCCATTGTTCAGATGGTACATTAGCTTGTTTTCAAATGGAACATTAGCCATTGTTCAGATGGTACATTAGCTTGTTTTCAAATGGTACATTAGCCCTTGTTCAGATGGTACATTAACTTATTTTCAAATGGTACATTAGCCCTTGTTCAGATGGTACATTAGCTTGTTTTCAAATGGTACATTAGCCCTTGTTCAGATGGTACTTTAACTTATTTTCAAATGGAACATTAGCCCTTGTTCAGATGGTACATTAACTTGTTTTCAAATGGTTCATTAGCCCTTGTTCAGATGGTACTTTAACTTGTTTTCAAATGGTACATTAGCCCTTGTTCAGATGGTACATTAGCTTATTTTCAAATGGTACATTAGCCCTTGTTCAGATGGTACTTTAACTTGTTTTCAAATGGTACATTAGCCCTTGTTCAGATGGTACTTTAACTTGTTTTCAAATGGTACATTAGTCCTTGTTCAGATGGTACATTAACTTGTTTTCAAATGGTACATTAGCCCTTGTGCAGATGGTACTTTAACTTATTTTCAAATGGAACATTAGCCCTTGTTCAGATGGTACTTTAGCTTATTTTCAAATGGTACATTAGCCATTGTTAAGATGGTACATTAGCTTATTTTCAAATGGTACATTAGCCCTTGTTCAGATGGTACTTTAACTTGTTTTCAAATGGTACATTAGCCCTTGTTCAGATGGTACTTTAACTTGTTTTCAAATGGTACATTAGTCCTTGTTCAGATGGTACATTAGCTTGTTTTCAAATGGAACATTAGTCCTTGTTCAGATGGTACATTAACTTATTTTCAAATGGTACATTAGCCCTTGTTCAGATGGTACTTTAACTTGTTTTCAAATGGTACATTAGTCCTTGTTCAGATGGTACATTAACTTGTTTTCAAATGGTACATTAGCCCTTGTGCAGATGGTACTTTAACTTATTTTCAAATGGAACATTAGCCCTTGTTCAGATGGTACTTTAACTTGTTTTCAAATGGTACATTAGCCCTTGTTCAGATGGTACATTAGCTTATTTTCAAATGGTACATTAGCCCTTGTTCAGATGGTACTTTAACTTGTTTTCAAATGGTACATTAGCCCTTGTTCAGATGGTACTTTAACTTGTTTTCAAATGGTACATTAGTCCTTGTTCAGATGGTACATTAGCTTGTTTTCAAATGGAACATTAGTCCTTGTTCAGATGGTACATTAACTTATTTTCAAATGGTACATTATCCCTTGTTCAGATGGTACATTAGCTTGTTTTCAAATGGTACATTAGCCCTTGTTCAGATGGTACATTAACTTATTTTCAAATGGTACATTAGCCATTGTTCAGATGGTACATTAGCTTATTTTCAAATGGAACATTAGCCCTTGTTCAGATGGTACTTTAGCTTATTTTCAAATGGTATATTAGCCCTTGTTCAGATGGTACTTTAACTTATTTTCAAATGGTACATTAGCCCTTGTTCAGATGGTACTTTAGCTTATTTTCAAATGGAATATTAGTCCTTGTTCAGATGGTACATTAACTTGTTTTCAAATGGTACATTAGCCCTTGTTCAGATGGTACTTTAACTTATTTTCAAATGGTACATTAGCCATTGTTCAGATGGTAATTTAGCTTATTTTCAAATGGTACATTAGCCCTTGTTCAGATGGTACATTAGCTTGTTTTCAAATGGTACATTAGCCCTTGTTCAGATGGTACTTTAACTTGTTTTCAAATGGTACATTAGCCATTGTTCAGATGGTACATTAGCTTGTTTTCAAATGGAACATTAGTCCTTGTTCAGATGGTACATTAACTTATTTTCAAATGGTACATTAGCCCTTGTTCAGATGGTACTTTAGCTTATTTTCAAATGGTACATTAGCCCTTGTTCAGATGGTACTTTAACTTGTTTTCAAATGGTACATTAGCCATTGTTCAGATGGTACATTAGCTTGTTTTCAAATGGTACATTAGCCCTTGTTCAGATGGTACTTTAACTTGTTTTCAAATGGTACATTAGCCATTGTTCAGATGGTACATTAGCTTGTTTTCAAATGGAACATTAGCCATTGTTCAGATGGTACATTAGCTTGTTTTCAAATGGTACATTAGCCCTTGTTCAGATGGTACATTAACTTATTTTCAAATGGTACATTAGCCCTTGTTCAGATGGTACATTAGCTTGTTTTCAAATGGTACATTAGCCCTTGTTCAGATGGTACTTTAACTTATTTTCAAATGGAACATTAGCCCTTGTTCAGATGGTACATTAACTTGTTTTCAAATGGTACATTAGCCCTTGTTCAGATGGTACTTTAACTTGTTTTCAAATGGTACATTAGCCCTTGTTCAGATGGTACATTAGCTTATTTTCAAATGGTACATTAGCCCTTGTTCAGATGGTACTTTAACTTGTTTTCAAATGGTACATTAGCCCTTGTTCAGATGGTACTTTAACTTGTTTTCAAATGGTACATTAGCCCTTGTTCAGATGGTACTTTAACTTGTTTTCAAATGGTACATTAGCCCTTGTTCAGATGGTACTTTAACTTGTTTTCAAATGGTACATTAGCCATTGTTCAGATGGTACATTAGCTTGTTTTCAAATGGAACATTAGTCCTTGTTCAGATGGTACATTAACTTGTTTTCAAATGGTACATTAGCCCTTGTTCAGATGGTACTTTAACTTATTTTCAAATGGAACATTAGCCCTTGTTCAGATGGTACTTTAGCTTATTTTCAAATGGTACATTAGCCATTGTTAAGATGGAACATTAGCTTGTTTTCAAATGGAACATTAGTCCTTGTTCAGATGATACATTAACTTATTTTCAAATGGTACATTAGCCCTTGTTCAGATGGTACATTAGCTTGTTTTCAAATGGTACATTAGCCCTTGTTCAGATGGTACATTAACTTATTTTCAAATGGTACATTAGCCATTGTTCAGATGGTACATTAGCTTATTTTCAAATGGAACATTAGCCCTTGTTCAGATGGTACTTTAGCTTATTTTCAAATGGTATATTAGCCCTTGTTCAGATGGTACTTTAACTTGTTTTCAAATGGTACATTAGCCCTTGTTCAGATGGTACTTTAACTTATTTTCAAATGGTACATTAGCCCTTGTTCAGATGGTACTTTAGCTTATTTTCAAATGGAATATTAGTCCTTGTTCAGATGGTACATTAACTTGTTTTCAAATGGTACATTAGCCCTTGTTCAGATGGTACTTTAACTTATTTTCAAATGGTACATTAGCCATTGTTCAGATGGTAATTTAGCTTATTTTCAAATGGTACATTAGCCCTTGTTCAGATGGTACATTAGCTTGTTTTCAAATGGTACATTAGCCCTTGTTCAGATGGTACTTTAACTTGTTTTCAAATGGTACATTAGCCATTGTTCAGATGGACTTTAGCTTATTTTCAAATGGAACATTAGTCCTTGTTCAGATGGTACATTAGCTTGTTTTAAAATAGTACCTTAGCCCTTGTTCAGATGGTACATTAGCTTATTTTCAAATGGTACATTAGCCCTTGTTCAGATGGTACTTTAACTTGTTTTCAAATGGTACATTAGCCCTTGTTCAGATGGTACTTTAACTTATTTTCAAATGGTACATTAGCCCTTGTTCAGATGGTACTTTAGCTTATTTTCAAATGGAACATTAGTCCTTATTCAGATGGTACATTAACTTGTTTTCAAATGGTACATTAGTCCTTGTTCAGATGGTACAATAGCTTGTTTTCAAATGGTACATTAGCCCTTGTTCAGATGGTACATTAGTTTGTTTTCAAATGGTACATTAGCTGTTGTTCAAATGGAACTTTAGATAGTTTTCAATTGGTACATTAGCCATTTTCAAAATGTACTTGGGAATGTGTATTCCTGGTTTGAATCATATCTCAAAAATAGGTTACAAAGAGTTAAGGTTAATGATCAATATAGTGATTTTACTAATGTAACTTCAGAAGTACCACAGGGTTCTGTGATAGGTCCTCTCCTCTTTCTGATTTATATAAATGATCTACCTACTATTTTTAAACCACAAATAATCACCTCATTTTTTGCAGATGATGCTAAAATATCAATTATCTAAAAATCTATAGATGATCGGAAGGTTCTGCAATCCGGGCTATTTGAACTATCATCCTGGATGTGTAAATGGGACCTTGAACTTGCCACTCAAAAATGTTCAATTATTATATTTGGGAATATAAATACACATTCGTATACTATAAATAATATTCAATCAAATAGTCTAACAGAGTTTAAAGATCTTGGAATAATTTTTAACAATAAACTGACATTTGACACTCATATAAATCAAATGTGTAGTAAAGCTTTTAATATTCTGAATATTATATTTAGATGCTCCTTATTAATGACTATTGTTACCTAACAAAAGCCTTTATAACATATGTTAGACCTTTATTAGAATATAATTCTTGTATTTGGAACCCTTCTAATATATATTTAGAATATATATTTAGGCCTACAAATAAAATTGAAAAAGTCCAAAGGACATTCACTAAAAGGCTTTTCTATATATGTAGTATACCATATACAAATTATGAAAATAGGTTATTATTTTTAAACTTAACTTCATTATCTCAACGCAGGTTACGGGCTGATCTGATACTTGCCGATAAAATTATAAATGGTCTAGTTGATGTTGATTACTCGGGGCTACTTGAAACGTATTCATCAAGAAGTCAAAGTCCTTTCATTAAAGTTCGAAAAGACAAATGCAAGACTAATGTTACTCTGAATTATTTTAGTAATCGTATTTCAACTCCTTGGAATTCGCTATCTAATTATACGTGTTCAGCAATTTCGGTCAATCAATTTATTACAAGGCTTGATAATTCATTGTAGATTCATTCATGTAATTCATGTATGTATTAATATTTAAATTTTATTTTATTTTATTAATTTTTATTATTCAATTATTATATTATTTTATTTGTAGTCTTATGGGGTTAATTTATTCGGTTGCATTCTCTTTATCATTATTTATCGGGTATTACGGGTGTCAGTGGACACAATCTTGGGTCAAGTTTGTACCCCCAAGGCACAGGGATTGAGGACCCTTTTCCCTAAAATTGATATGGTGATTAAGTGCTTGCATCTGAATAATTCCCCTTTTTATTATTATTTTTTTATTATATCATTTTTGTTAATTTTATATTTTAACCATATGTAACATGGCATTTATAAATCATTATATATATATTCGTTTATATTCGTTATTTGTTTTTTTATTATTATTATTGTTTTATGTCATTTTGTTTGTTTTAAACAATAGACTATATCTATCTATCTATCTATCTATTATATTTATCTAAATATTATTTTAACAGTAATAATTTTTTAAATATACGTGAAAATTATATGATAGCATTATTATATTACAATAAATAATTAATATTTATATTTATTTTATTATTAATAATATATTTTTAAATTGCATTTATTTTATATCTTATTTATAAAACTTCCTAACTATGTTGTTATCATATTGGAATAACACACATATATATATATATATAATATTATATATATATATATATATATATATATATATACATAGACATATAGATAGCTTATTGAGTGTTAAATACACAAGTACCTAGTAGGTACTACCTACACATACATTTAATACAAATACTTGGAATATATGAACTCAAGTTTAAATCAAGATTCCTTACAAATGGATATCGATTATATTTAGCATATTTAACATTTAATCATTATATTTATATAAAATTGATACAATGAAAAATATATCATATAAATTTTAATTTATAAACATTTCAATATTCATAACATTAATAAAATTATACGTATTTTATAAAACAATTAGTTATATTTATAGAAATAGAATTAATAATTATTTCTAAATATTCGAGATTACCGATCGTAACGGTACATAGAAACACGTTAACAATATCTAATATCGCATAGTATTACGTAATGATGGCTGAGGTTAACAAAACCACGTAGAGGTCAAATACACGAGTCGGCACGTAAACCCTTCCGGAGTCGAGCAGAGAGCTACATTGACCGATACTTATCGCGCCACTTCGACCGCTATATCCGAATGACTAGAGGTCAAACATCCGGTCAAGTACCCGGGGACCGAAGCCAGCCAGATAACCGCTCTGAACTGGTAAAATCGGATTCCGATATCGGTTCCACTACGGAATGCCGACAACAACAACAACGACGAAGTATCGATAAGGAGGTTCCGGTTACTCGAGTGGCGACGTCTAACGGAAGCGTTACTTTATTTCTACAATAATAAATAGTATAAAATGATAAAATCGATGATAAATTAGAATTAAATATAATCGATAGGTAATGGTAGGGGAAAGATGGGTAATGTGGCCATGCGGGTAATGTGGCCACTTGGCGTATCATAAACTATAAGTCCAATCAAAAAAAATATATACATGAAATATGCGCATTGGTAAGCATTTTTCAAATAAATAAAAATAATTTGTATATCTATTAATAAAAAAAAATGATATAAAAAATACAAAAAAATCGATTTACTTTTTAAAAAATTGAAATAAAAGTTTAGTAAAACATTTATTAAATCACTAATATATTATATAAATTGAAAATTAATGATGGGTGTTAAATAACTATTTAATTTTAACAAAGTGTGTAAGCAATTTATTTTAGTAAGTAATATTCATTATGATATAGTGTAAATAGCGTGATACCTCGAAGCGGGTAAGTTGGCCACCTTTTAGAGGGTAATGTGGCCACTTCACTATGATGTAAGCTAATCATATGATCATAAATAAATATTTTTATATTTTTATAAAATTGCGCGCGTCATTATATGAAAAAGTAGAATCAACATCTACTATATCCTAACCAAACACATATATTTCCATACATATTATAACTGTAGTATAAACTTTTAAATTTAATTTAGTATATTTAATCATATATTAACATTATAATAACACAATTATAAAGAAATATATATATATATATATATATATAATAATAATATTTATTTATTGAAATCTCATATATATATATATTGAATACAATACAAATAACGGATACAAATGGACCCCTCAAGAAGTCATAGAATTGTACATGTTATAAATAACTGAGAGAGGCCCCTGACAATACAATACAAATAGTACAATTTTTTTTATTGTGTTTTGATTTATCGTTTATTAAGTTCTTTATAAACACAAGAGAAAATCAAGAACTGCCTGGAGTCATATATATATATGATATATATATATATATATATATATATATATATATATATATGTATACAACTTTACGTATACATCCATTTATACATATATGTGTTATGTATATATATATATATATATATATATATATATATATATATATAGTTATAGTTGTGAGTAAAGTAATTGTAGTACGTGTAAAGTATTAAGTATATAGTATAGTATTAATTATATATATATAATATAATACATATATATATATATTGATTGATTGATTGAATGTTTATTTAGACACTTAAATAAATCATACATGATTTCTCAAAAGTGTATATAATAGAATACAAATAATAAAAGTAGGTAAACAATAAATACCAATAATAATAATAAAATAAAATAGAATAAGCCGTACGGAAATTAATAAATAAAATAATAATGACAAACAATATTAGTAATTCAGGTTCCCAACTGTGATCAATTGTTGTATATATTTCATGTCATCATTTTTGTGTTAGCATTCAAAGCGTAAAGACGTGTTTTTGCGCGCGCGCTCATCCGTGAATAAAATCAGATAAGTCGATATTTATATATTTACATTTATACAAACAATACATTTATAATATTAAATATCAAATAGTATTCTTAATATATGTATTCCTAATAATATAATTAACTTATAATATTATTTATACATAACTAATATATAGGTAATAAGTTATAGTTAATTTATTTATTAGTAACTAATAATTAGGTATATATATATATATATATATATAAAATGGATATGCATATATAAATGTGTATACCTTGGTAGAATGTTTATATATGTATGTTATTTCGTATAATATAAAATATCAAATATAACACACATAATGGCAAATAGAATGCCTAACTTAGAATTATCAGAGTCAATTAAAAATTACATTAAGGAATTATTTGATAATGACATAAAATTTGTATTAGAAGAAAATAATAAAATAATTAATGAATTAAAAAACACAGTAAATAATCTTGAAGAAAAAATTTCTAATTTTAATACTATTAATATAAAGGATAACGTTAAATCATATGCTGATATTGTAAATACAGAATTAGAAAATAATTTTATAAATACAATTAATGATACAGTATCAAATAATTTAAAATCAATGAATGAAATAAATGCACGTAGTAAAATAATTATATTACATAATGTAAAAGAAATAATTCATGATGATAAAAAAACTAAATATGACGAAGAATTTAAAACAGTATCTAATATACTTGAAACAATTTCGTCTATTAAAATTATAAAAATGCATAGAATAGGAAAAATCGATATTGATAAACCAGTACATGCATATAAAGTTAGACCTATAAAAATAATACTGAACACGGAAAGTGAAAAAATCGATATTTTAGATAATGCTTTTGGATTAAAAAATACAATTTATAATAAAATTGGAATATCACATGAATTCGATAAAAATCAATTAAATACACAAAAGAAATTATTATCAGAAGCAAAAGATAAATCATCTGATACAATTGTATATAAAGTTAAATTTATTAACAATACTTTCAAAATGATAAAATTTAATATAATTAGTTAAACTAATAATGATCTGTCATAATTATAATATTAAAGATTATAATAGAATTACATATAATTTGAATACAGATATATCAGTCATTATATTTAATATAAGGAGTTTTAATAAAAATATTAATAACTTTTTAATATTACTTGATACTTTATATAATAAACCAGATATAATAATTCTTACTGAAACTTGGTTAATAAATACTGATACTGAATATATTTTAATAATTATAACATATTTTTAAATAATCGTACACTAAAAATTAAAAAAAGAGGTGGGGGTGTTGCTATACTTGTAAATAAATCGTTAGATGTATGTGTAATAGATGAATTAACTATTTCTATTATAGATGATATTGAAATATTATCAATACAAATAAAAAATACAATAAACATATACAAATAATCTCAGCAATTTATAGATCACCTAATAGTAATATTGATTTTTTTAATGATTTATTTTATAATATATATTCCACATTTTTAAATAATGAAATATATATATGTGGTGATTTTAATATAGATTTATCAAAATGTTCATTAATTTCTAATAATTTTAAATATATACTAACACAATTAGGACTAACAGCTAATATAACAATACCGACTCATTATTCCAACTCAACTATTGATAATATACTTTCTAATAATGATCATATAACAAATAATGGAACAATTGATACTGATATAACAGATCATTGTATTTTATTTTTTATATTTACATCATTTTCTCGGGTTAAAAAATGTGATAATAAAGTGATATATATTAGAAATTTTAATCAACAAAATATTGAATATTTAAAAAATGATTTTATAAATATAAACTGGAAAATAGTATTATCGGAAATGACAGATCCTTCTATATGTTATAATAATTTTATTAATATTTTAAATGATATAGTCAACAAAAATTGTCCTTTAATTAAAAAAAAAGCCAACATAAATACCTCGTATAATCCTTGGCTAACTAATAAATTAAAGAATGCAATAAAAAAGAAAAATAAATTATTCAGTTTATATAAATCTACTAATTGCATGTCTATACTAAATAGATATAAAAAATTAAAGAATAAAATCAAGAAAAATATAAAACACGATACAAATAATTACTATAAGCAACTTTTTTCACATAATAAACAAGAAGACAATTGGAAAATAATTAATAAATTAATAAAAAGAAAAGAAAATGAGTATCCATCTATATTTATTTATAAGGATATTGAAATATATGATGAAATAGATCAATGCAATTGTTTTAATAAGTATTTTGCAACAATAGGAAAAACCATAAATAATTCTATTGAAATTTCATCAGAAAAAAATAGTTTTAAACAATTTTTAACAAATTATTCTAAAAGTTTTTATTTTTTACCAATAACAAATAATGAAATTATTAATGTAGCAGATAGTATGAAGTCAAAAAACTCAAAAGATATAAATAATTATAATATGTATTTAATAAAAGAAATTATATATGAAATATTGATTCCACTTAATCATTTATTTAATTTATGCATTGATAAATCAATATATCCGGATAATATGAAAGATGCAATAATTAAACCAATATATAAAAATAATAATATCCAATTAATAACTAATTATAGACCTATTTCTTTATTACCACAAATAAGTAAAATATTCGAAAAAATCATATATAATAGACTATCAAATTTTATACATAAAAATAATATAATTAATAATAATCAATATGGCTTCATACCAAACTCCAATACAACTTTATCATTAATAAATATACAACATTTTATTTTAAAAAATACTAATAATAATAAAAAAGTAGCAACAATATTTGTAGATCTTAAAAAAGCTTTTGATGTCGTAGATCATAATATATTAATTGATAAATTAGAATCGTATGGATTCAGAGGTAAAATGAAAACATTTTTAAAAAGTTATTTATATAAAAGATACATTGTTACAAGAATAAATGATTCATTATCATCGAAGGATTGTATAGAATATGGAGTACCCCAAGGATCAGTTCTTGGGCCTCTTTTTTTATATTATTTATTAATGATATGCCAACTATTTTGAAAGATGCAGTCAATATTAATCTAAACCTATATGCAGATGATACATCACTTACAATATATGCAGAAAACAATGACTTATTAACTAAATACCTACAATTGTATATCGATAAATTAGTATATTGGTTCAATATCAATAAACTAAAACTGAATATTGAAAAAACAAAAATTTTACCTTTTATGAATGCTAGAATATTAAAAGATATATATATTGGAAATTCTAAAATTGAAATTGTAGGTAGCTACAAATTTCTAGGATTAATTTTAGATAAACATTTAACTTTTAAAAAACATATAGAATATCTAGCTAATAAATTATCATCAATAATATATTTTATGAAAAAAGTTTCGTTTTTAAGTACTGAAAATATGATTTTATTATATAACTCTTTTTTTTTATCTAATATTTCTTATGGCATAGAAATATGGGGAAATACCTATAAATCAAATATAAATATTATTATGTTATTGCAAAAAAAAATTATCAGAATTATTAACAAAAAAATCTTAAATTTAAATCTATTACCTTTAATCAGATTATCAAATACATCTGAATTATTTATTAGTAATAATATTCTGAAATTAAATGATCTGGTGATGTTTAGAAATATTATATTAATTTATAAATTGCTAAATAAAAATTACAAAATTGATTTTAATGAATATTTTACATTAAATAAACGTAATGATAGATTCATTTTACCATTAATGAAAACTACAAAATACCAAAATACAATATTCTTCAAAGGTATAAAGTATTATAATGATATAATATTTGGTAATATTCTTAAAAAAAATAAATAACAAATATAAATAAATTAAAAAAGTTATGAAATTGTTTTTCGTTAACCAATATAAAATATAACACTTATGTGTGATGTTTAATAATATTAAAAATATATTATTTCTTCTAATATTATATTGTAAATTAAACAAATATTTTATATTATAAAACTTTATTAAAAAATCAGTATTAAATAAGTATTTCTCCATATAAATTTTACATTTTTACATATTTTACATTTTTATATATTTTACATCATATAACTAAACACAAAAAATAAAAAAAAACGGTATTACAAATTAGAAGTATTAAAAACATAAAAAAAAACAGTATTAAATATTTAAAAAATTTTAAAATTACTATTTATCAAAACTATTTTATATTTATTTTTCAAATTTTACGTTTTATATATTTAAATTTACATAACTAATAAAAAAAAAAAAAAAACTAAACAGTATTAAAAATTAAAAGTATTAAAATAATAAAAAACAGTATTAGAATTAAAACAATTATAAACAGTATTAATAACCTATAGTAACCTACAAATATATATATCAATATTATTAAAATTGACATAAAATATGTGATACAAATATTTAGATTCTTTATAAATATTATATTACAATTATGAAAAATGTATTAATTATATTTTATACTTTGTTTTGGATGCTAACATGGGAATCAAATATTTGTTTTAGTTTTGTTTTATTCTTTCTTTTATATTTTGTTTTAGTTTTGTTTTATTGTTTATTTTAATATCTATTTTTATGTAATTTTATTGTATTTTATCCGAATGAAGATGATGAAATATGACATTACACTACTGTTAGGAGATATCGAACTAAAAAAGCTCATCGCTTTCACTGATTCTCCTTAGACATTGTCTATAAACTGAATTCATTCATTCATTCATTTGTTTTATGCGATTTTATAGATCTAATATAGGGCGGGAGTGAATTCCATAGCTTAGGACCAATATAACTCAGTGCCCGAGTATTCATTTTTGAGGGACGTAGAATAGGGGTATACCCCTATAGATCTATAGATAGAAGGTGATATGCATGGTTTCTAAGTGATGGAAGGGGAGCCTTTGTACTAGTGAAGCAGAAATATATGAAGGGCAATTTTAAGAGTATATTGAGGAATGAACAATAGATAATATGCGATAAGCAGAGCGTTTGTTAAATGTGAACCATTTGTATTATATTATATTATATATTTATATATATATATATATATATATATGTATTATATTATATATACTTAATACTATACTATATACTTAATACTTTACACGTACTACAAAATATATGTTTAAATATTAATACATAGGTAATGAATAACAATTATGATATGACAACCTATATATATATATCTATAAAACATATGCGTATAAACTTATTTATACATAAAGTTTTATTTGTATTTGTATATATGTATATGTATAATATACTAATATATTTATCATGAGATATATTAAACTAGATTTAAAAATAAATTAATTAATTTCATGTTAATACATTATATATATCATTTTACTTTCGATATCGATTTTCTAAAGAATTTAATAAACTTAATTTTATTTTATGTATTTAATTTTACTGTGCTTTATATATTTCATTTATGAATGAATGAATGAATGAAATCAGTTTATAGACAATTGTCTAAGGAGGATCATTGAAAGCTATAATTAGCTTTATTAAGTCGATACCTCCATAGTATATGAATATAATAGCTTTGGGACATTTATACAATAATAATAAGACTTGTGTACTAGAATTCAATATAATAAGAGTAAAGAAATATATATAAAGAGAATAATAATAATAATACAAATAATGTCCCTCAGCGTATTTCATCATGTTTCATCAATCCATTAAATAAACTAATAAAATAAAATGTGTTAAAACTTGTGCAAACAAATATAAAACAAAAAGTGCGAATAAAATAATAAAAAATTATTGAAATGTAATAACATAAAATGATTCAAATGGTTTAGTATATACAAATTAAAATAAAGTATGTTTAAAACTTGTGCAAACAATTATATAACAAAAAAGTGCGAATAAAATAATAAAAAATGATAAAAATATAATAACATAAAAATGACCCAAGTAGTTTTAAATATAAAAATTTTAAAAATTGACGAAGATTAAAAATATTAAAAATGATTAAAATGCTAAAATATAAAAACTAATATTTATTTAAAAAGTAATTCTTTAATACTTTTTTTAATTTGTGTATATTATGTATATTTTCAGATTTTAATATATTATTACTCATTATATTATTATAGTATTTTGGGCCTTTAAAAAAAATTGTGTTTTGAAATTTCGTTGTTTTCATTAATGGTAAAATAAATCTTGTTTTGTCTTTATTATAAATAAAAAATGTATCTAGATTAATGTTATAGTTATTATGTAAAAGGTTATATAAAAATAATATTATTCTAAAAGTTATGAGTTCATTCAATTTTAAAATAGAATTATATTTAAACATATTATTAGTGTGTGATAAACGAATCAGAGGTAATTGAGACTTGTCTATCATATTTTTATTGATAATTCGAATTGTTTTTTTTTGTATTAATACTAGTTTTTTTAATCTATCTTCATAAACATTACCCCATATTTCTATTCCATATGACATATTTGATAAAAATAGTGAATTATATAATATAATTAAATTGCGTAGGTTAAGAAATTTTAGCTTCCGAAAAAGATATACAATTTTTGATAATTTATTACACAAATTTATAATATGAAACTAATATGTTAAATTACTATCTAATATAATACCTAAAAACGTATATCCATCTACTATTTCTATGTTCACATTATTTAAATTTATATTATTTATAATTTTTGTATTAAAATAAGGAAGTATTTTAGTTTTTTCAATATTCAATTTTAATTTATTTATATTAAACCAATGACATAATCTATCTAAATATAATTGCATATTACTACTCAATTCTTCATTTGAATTTGCAAATATAGAGAGTGATGTGTCATCTGCATATATATTTAAATTTATATTATCATCATTATTAAATATATTTGATATGTCATTAATAAATATAATAAAAAATAATGGACCTAATACTGATCCCTGAGGAACACCAAAACGTACATTTCTAACAGATGATACAGTATTATTTATTCGAGTTTTAACTTTTCTATCTAATAAATAATTTTTTAAAAACACATTTACATGACCCCTAAAACCACAGTATTCTAATTTTTTTAATAAAATGTCGTGGTCTACAACATCGAACGCTTTTTTAAGGTCTAAAAATAGCGTAGCAATTTTTTTATTTAAACTATGTTTAGTAAATAAAAAATGTTGTAAGTTAAAATGTGAAAGGGTAGTATTGGATTTTTCTACAAATCCATATTGGTTATCATTAATTATTTTATTTGTATATATAAAGTCCATCATTCTATTATATATTATTTTTTCGAAGATTTTACTAATTTGCGGTAGTAATGAAATGGGTCTATAGTTGATTATCTGTTTTTTATCATTTACTTTAAATACTGGTTTAATGATAGAAATTTTCATATTATCAGGAAATTCAGAATTAGCCAAGCATAAATTAAATAAATATTCTAATGGTTTAGCAATAGAATTTATTAAAAGCTTGATTAATTTCATGTCCCAGTTATTTATATCTTTGGATGATTTAGATTTCATATTAAGTGTAATATT
Organism: Osedax fenrisi; assembly: GCA_964019155.1. Lineage (NCBI taxonomy): Eukaryota > Metazoa > Annelida > Polychaeta > Sabellida > Siboglinidae > Osedax > Osedax fenrisi. The sequence goes on along the minus strand of OZ025246.1, from coordinate 2,169,716 downwards.
AATTATTTCCTTATCAGTAATAGGTAAAAAATAAAAACTGTTCTCAATAGAGTTTAAAAAATATCTAAAATCATTATCATTAGTTATATTATCATTAGTCATATTATCACTAGTCATGTTATCATTAATCAATTTATCATTAGTCATATTTTTATTTAAAAAACTTTCATTTATTTTAAAACCCACATTTGAAAAATAATTATTAAAATGTTCACATTGATCTTTTATATTTATAATTTCTTTTCCTTCATATTTAAGTATTTTGGGTAATTCATCAACATTTTGATTAATTATAGTGTTCAAATGTGTCCAATTTTCTTTTTGATTACAATTTGAAAAAATATTTGAGTAATATTTATTTTTTTCATATTTTATATTTTTATTAATTTTATTTTTTAGTTTTTTATATTTAATAAATGTGATAGGGCAGTTTTTAGTTTTATATGTGTTAAATAATTTATTTTTTGTTCTTATTGCATTTTTCAATTTACTTGTAAGCCATGGATTGTTAATGCTATTTTTATTTATTTTTTTTCTAGATATGGGACAAAATTTATTAAACATTTCATTTAATTTTATTACTAATTCATCATAACATATAGAAGGATCTGTAATTGTGTAAAAATAGTCCCATTTATAAATCGATAATGTATTTACTAATGCATTAATATTATGCATATTTCTGATATATACATAGTCACAACTTTTAGTATAGTTATTTTTTATATTCAAAGTAGTAAATACAACATAATGATCAGATATATCTGTATTAATAACACCATTCAATAAAATTGAATTACTATTTGTTAATATGTTATCTATTAATGAATTCTTACAAGTTGATAATCTAGTTGGTATTTTTATTAAATTAGTTAGGCCTAATTGTGAAATGGTAATATTAAAATCAATTGTGAATGGATTAAAAACATCTAAAAAATCAATATTAAAATCACCACAAATAAAAATTTCAGAATTAATATATTTTAAAAACAAATTATAAAAGAAATCATTAAAGATAGTTATATTAATATTTGGAGCTTTATACAACCCTGTGATTATTATAGGTTTATATTTAAATTTTAAATATAATTGTATACTGATTATTTCTAAGTTATCATCAATTGCTGTTGATAAGTCAGTTGATAGTATAATAATCTGTGTTTTGAATTGTATTATTCATCATACTGTTGTGATTCAGATACTATAGATATTGTTTTAAAGGAATTATTTAAAAATATTACTTTATATTTTAACATTTAAACATTTATATTTTAACATTTATTCTCACATATTTAACATCATCAGTTGAATTACTTTTTGCCTTTTTTATAAGGTCTAATTGAATAATAAGTTGATCTATAGAAAATTCATGTGTTATTCCAACTTTATTAAATTCAGAATCTTTTAATTTAAATGCATGTTTGATTATATTAATTTTATCAGTTTCATTTTAAAAAATTACTTTTATAGGTCTAATTTTATTATTTTGTATCTTTTCATCATTTCGTTTTCCTAATCTAGGGAACTTAATTACATTATTACATATAGAATCATCTGTAACAGTCTTAATTATATTATTTACAAGTTTTAATTCAGTATCATATTTAATTTTATTATCTGCGAAGTCACTTTCATTAGCATGATATATTATTATTGATTTATTTTTTAAATTATCACCATTAATTTCTTAAATATTTTTATTGATTGTCTTTTTAATAGTACTTTCAATATTAAGTAATTGTTTAGATGTAATATATGCATATGTGGTATTGTTATTATTATTTTTTTTATCTATAATATCTATTTTTATGATTAATTCATCAATTTTTTCATTAAGTTTAATTATTGTTTCAGTATTATTTTCTAAAATCTGTTTAATATTACCTTCAAATAATTCCTTTATATAATCCTTAATTGATGTTGACAATTCTAAATTTGTATTTCTAGATGACATAATCAAAATAAAAGGTATCTAGTATATTTATATATTCAATAGTTTATTTATATGTAAAAGTATATTGTTACATAATAAATAATTTAATATCTAAATATATTTACATTATAGTTATAGCTGATATTAATTTGTTTTACTATTAATTTATATGCATATATATGTCATTTTATATTACATATTCAACAACAACAGAGTATATGTATAGGTATGTACTATACAGTATGTTTATGCACTCAATAGTTTATTTATATATCAACATATATCATTGCATAATAAATAATCTAATATATAAACATACATGCATAATAACTATATATGATATTAATTTGTTTTACAACTATTAATTTATACGTATAGATACACACAAATAAAATAAAATCACTTATCTGTCTGTATTGTTCACGGTCTATTGAATAATTCTATAAAATCAAAAACACGTCCTATCGCTTTGAATCCTAATACATAAGTGATACTTTATACTTGTTTATTGGCTTATTTGTATATTACATTTCACTTTTTGTACGTCATATTATTTAATTATAAAAATAATTTGTATTAATGTTGATATGATATGATTTTAATATATGTTGGTGTCATATATTTAATATATGTATAAAAATATATATATATAAATTGTTCTATATAGTATGGTATATATATATACAAATGGTTATATATATATATATATATATATATATATATATATATATATATATATATATATATAAATATACTATTATACTATCTAGGTATTATATCGCCATATTGTTATGACATACAGTATGTACTGCTTAAATTACTTTTTCCATATTAATAACATAATAATTAAGTTTAATGGTATAAGAGGATATAGCCTATTAATGAATATGTAGTAATTTAGTAATTTATAAAGTTATGAATACCTAGTAATTTATAAAGTTAAATTAAAAAGCATTAATTTATCATAATTGCGTGTGTTTTGTAAATTTTACTTGATGTGATATCATTGGACTAAAATTTATATAAAGTATCGCCATCTAGTGGATTAATTCCACATTTTCAGGTGGCCACATTACCCGCATTAGGTGGCAACCTTACCCTCCATGGAGGGTAATGTGGCCACCTTAATCATTTGAATTAGATATGCTAAAATGAAAAACTGATTCGGCAGTCCTCTTGCATAAGATGTATCTATATTGAACAAAGTATCGTATTAGATCTAATATTTATAAAGTTATACAACACCATCTAAAAGTGGCCACATTACCCATCTTTCCCTATATTCTATAAAAAAGTTATTAATTATCATTGAAGAATAATAAATGAATATATAAATATGATACAATTGTATTGATATATCATTAATGATATATGTTAGAAATTATAATATATATAAATTATATATATAATATATACCTATAGGTATATATATATATATTTGAATACAACTTAAAAAAGATGTACAAACTATAGAGTTTTAATGTAATTATTATTTAATAACTTTGCAGCTGAAATCGATATACTAATTACTATATATATATATATATATATATATATATATATATATATATCGGCGATCTCGATACTTTTCCCGATACCGATCCTCCATTCGTTACCCGATCCTTTGCCGATCCCGATCCTCTCTTTCTTACCCGATCACCGAACTACGAGCGCTATCCAGCCTATCACCGTAGGGAAAGTAACCTATAGGTTATTATTAGCTAATACGGAAACTTCAACAATAAATGGTCTTAACATTTTATGACTCAATAATTGTATACAAAAATTACGATATCTTAATATTATAGATATTATTGTGATTTTAAAATTTTATTTAATCTTTTTATACAATAGAAAATGTAGGTGTCCGTATTCGGTACCCATGTCCGAATAGAGACTATTGACTAGACAATATTGATTCTCAATCATTTAAAAATATAAGTATTTTTAATATTTAAAATAAATCTTATAGATCTAATTATATTTTATAATGTACTAAAAATATTTTGTATTTATCATAATTTGTTACAAAGTTATAAACTTTTACCTAAGCAACATTTTCACCCTAATTGCAGATAATTACACCCCTGTTATATCAAAGTTAAACAAACTAAACTAAATTATTTAATTGAGGAATAATAAAGGTATGGTGATTTATTGTTATTATTTATTGTGACATAATGTGATATGATGATATAATGTGATGCCCTATGTGATATAATGATACTACAAAGACTATAAATAGCTGAAATATAATATGTATAATGAATTAAATAATCTATAGATCTTAAAAGTGGGGGGGTATTAGATAGAATATCTATATATATATATATATATATATATATATATATATATAAATATATATATATATGCATAGAAGATTTTTCATATATCATATAAATAAATAAATCAGATTTATCATTCCTCTCCAACAAGCAGGTAATAATGCTATTTCAGATATATGTACTTATAATTAGTATAGAATGTGTATTGTATATATATATATATATATATATATATATATATATATATATATATATATATATATATATATAGTAAGTCTGATTAGTAAATATTATGAATTTAATATAATATATTTTTTAAATTTAACCTTTATAAAAATTATCAAAATAAGTTGAAATATTTCAATATAATTTTAATATAATACTATATTTACTTAATTTATTTTTAACGAATATTGTTGAGATTAAACACTATACAAATAGTTGAAATATTACTATATAATTCTAAAATATGAAATTTAATAATAATGATATTATTTATATATTATAATCACTTTAGTGACTACCTAGTTCTACAAGAGACAGAATAAACCATTACCAACTACAATACACACTCTCAAAGGCTATCGAAGAGAGAAGAAGAAACATTTAAAGAGAAGAAGGCTTTAGAAGAGAACACATGAGATTTACAAATTAATTAATTAATTAATTAATTAAGGCATTACAAAATACATATAATTAAAACTACAAATATGTCTCTATATGAATTTCCCGGTAAATCTGTATTCAGGTTTTCAATAATTTCAGTATCTTCTTCAATAATTTCAGTATCTTCTTTAATCATTTCAGTATCTTCTTCAATATCTTCAATATCTATCATCTCTATTAGTTTTTTGCTTACTGCAATATTATGTAAAATAACACAAGCTCCGATAACTTTGATTGATCTCTCAGGTTTTAACCTAAAGAATGATATGATTTAAAAGTTATATAATTAATGTTGATATATATATATATATATATAAATTAAGATATCTTAAATATAATTCATCAATATTATCAGTCATATATTTCATACATTTACATGTAAATAGATAGTAGATATATACAATTATATTATGCTTAATTTTATGGAAAATTGTAACATTATTTGAACAACATAAACTAGATATATATTACTATACACTTTTATATATATTATATTTAATAATATACATATTATTTCTATATCGTTTATATATATATATATATGAATATTTATATGAATATTTATGAATATATGAATTAGAAAGTGTACAGTAAAGTATAAACTTTATGAATATGTGATGTAAATTAAATAAAATTCACATATATGTTACAATACAATTCAATATAGGAACCATTGTTAATAAATTTATAGAAATAATCCTATTTATAGTTATGGTAAATTTCATATGAACTCGATAAAGCATCTAGAATAATATATTAATGTCATTATCAATTGGGAAGTTACCTTATCTCGGAATTGAGACAATTGAAGCGACGCTTTAATACTACATTACATTTCGCAATTAAAGCTCGTGTCTTGATATGGGAAGATTGATATCTCTGAATTAAATGAATAATTAATTTATTATTATGAAATTAACAAATAGATATATTTTCTAATTTAAATAGAAATATATATATACTATTTATGTAGAAATAAATAAATCAAATAGAAACATTATAGATATATATATATATATATATATATATATATATATATATATATATATATATAGAGGAAGTCGATTATAGTAAATGTGTAGGGAAATCGGATGAAAGTTAAATGTAAATATGTTTAATAACCATTTATAAACTATCAAATAATATTAAAATGATTACTATGATAGGTATTTAGTAAAGTAAAGTAAATACTATTTACTATATATGAAGCATACTATAAGCGATTTTTACTACAGAAACATATATATATATATATATATATATATATATATATTTATGTCTTACTTAACATATAGTATCATTAACTTTTGGAATGAATTAATTTTGCTTAACAATATACTTGTATAAACAAACCCTATGCGCAGAATTATTTGTTCGTAAAAATGGAGTTAGTAGCCAACTTTTGCAAGGATAGCCGCTGACCCCTAAGATTACATCCGAAGTGTTTCTTTCTTCAATAAATAATCGGCTCTCGTTAAAACCATGGATGCCTTAAGGAAAGGACTGAATTGATCCCCCCTACGATTTCCGAGTCACAGGACTAAAAGTAAGTATACAGCTTATAACCTGTTATATATGTATATGTTGTGTATATACGTGTGTGTCACATATATATAATGCAGCTTTCTTTATATAGATGATGTATGCCGTATATAGTATGTATGTATGTATGTAGGAATATCTATATGCATATATGTTTATACTAATATATAAACCATAATAACAATGATTAATTGTGCATATATTGTTATAACAATGTGTTACTAACATAGACATTAGAGTGAGCCCCACTCAATATCTATGGATACGAATAGAACAATGGCCACATTTTTAAAGTGATAACCTATATGTATTATAATAGGCTAGAGCAGGTATAACAATATACTTTATGAACTTTATAAAAGTGACTTTTAAAAAAAGCGGCCGAGTCGTAACATACTGCGATGTCGTCAGTCAGTAAATTGTCGCTCAGGCCGTCAACCCGACCCGAGCCGACCCGACCCGACCCCACCCGACTAGATAGACTCGTTACCCGAGAGGGCATTGTTCTAGTAATGATAGGTGTCGCACGTCGTACCAATATGAATACCCCCGTTTGTTTGATCTCGTTTTTAATATTAATAGGTAAGTTATCATATATATATATATATATATATATATATATATATATATATATATATATATACTAATAACGTATGCATCATACAACATAATATAACTGTATTACTAACTGTATTATAAATCTTAATGAGATGCGGGTTAGTGTTGATCATGTATGCAGCTATGATGATATCAAGACCTCCTATAACCTCGGTTATAGGAGGTTATCTGAGATATTGATGATATACTACTCTATAATCATACGTGCTATCCCATATATAATATACCTATAGATATAGTCTATATCACATATGTTAATATTTGTTTTCAATGATATCATTTAATTAAATCATTAATAATTATTTAATCATTACACCTGTTTCAATTATTAGCAAAGAAATAATATCGATATATATATATATATATATATATATATATATTTTTATATATATATATATTTATAACTATGATTTGTATAGTATAGTAAAATTTACTATTGTTAAAAACATTTTCTTATAATTGTACAAGTAAGATATAAAAATAATACACATTTAATATGTGTATGTCATTAATACTGTATAGATATAGATATGTATGACAATATGACCTACATATGAATATGTTATTTATAAATGTTGTTTATATTTGAAATATAATATTTCACATATATGTTGAAACTAAATCACATTATATTTGTTATAAATATATCTAAGTATAAAATAAATGTCAATACTATTCTGTTTTATCAATGTGATAATTGATAAAGGTGCCCCTTTTACATGTATAACTGGTATGGTATCACTTAGGACATGGCATTGGTATCACTATATAATACTATAGTTAGCTATATATATAATATATATTATATATATATATATATATATATATATTATACTAACATAAATGATTAGGATGAATAATCTGGTTGACATGTACGTTGTATACAACAATGTAGGTTGTATTGTTTCTAAACTAGTTTACTAACGCTTACAACTAAATACGTGTGTGTGCGTGTATATGTATGTGTATGCGTATGTGTGGGTGTATATATATATGCATATGCCCACTTGATCACAGGCTTATATGAGTGTTTAGTACGACGTACAATGTACGACATACATGCATATTTGTGTGTAAATGTATGTGTGCGTATGTGTGTGCGTCCTTATATATACAACCAATACATAACCCCCTGCCTATCACCACCTTGACCAGTTGTCAGAAGTCAGTCTACAACGAAGACCAGTGACCCGTGTGGTCTTGGAGCTGCCGATATGGCTAATGGTTAGTGCTGCCACCGTGCTAAACTATATAGCGTCCTTAATATATACACACATTTGGCTAAGGATTCCGCTTCGCAAATCTTTGCTATATATATATATTAATTGTATGCATATAAATTGAATTATTTTGCTTTCATTACTCAATTGATGATTATACGAAAATAAATATTTAATATATTTATAAGCCATACTTTAAATAATTATATTTAAAAACCATACATATAGGAATACATATACATATATATATATATATATATATATATATATATATATATATATATATATAAGAAACATAGGGATTAATACATTAAATAATGTTTATAAACTTGCGACGCAGATACTGCGCCAACATTCGCGATTCACTATCGATGATTAATTTCTAATTTCTAATGAGCAGTCAAAGTTTAAAGTATTTCGGCTATAATATTAAATAACTGTAAAATAATTCGAATTCCGAAGATTCGAATGTATGTATAGGATATGATCTATGATCTAACACTATTTAATAACCTTTCACCTATATATAAATTACATAATATTATATTTATTAAGTTATGACAAACAAACTATTGACGACAAACAATTAATAATTACAATGAAGATAAAAAAATGTAGTAGCATAACAAATATGATTTATTACTTTTCCGGTTGCACAATAACCTATGTTGATTCAATTAGATTAATTAGTATTGCTATTGTTCACCTATACATGTTAACCACGCCCATCACGTGATCCCTGATAACAGTAATGGTAGCATAATAGCAGCAAACAGCATATGCTAGAGCCTCAAATGTTTACATTGTGCTATTATGCTGCCATTATGCTGCTATTAAATGTCTATTATGCTTCTATTAATTTGTCATGCTATTATGCTGCTGTTATACTGCTATTATGCTGCCATTGTGCTAATATAATGCTGCTATTAATTTGAAAAGTATATTATGCTGCTATTATGCTACTATTATTATAATAACATCATAATAGAAATATAATTGCAGCATAATAGCACAATGTAAACATTTGAGGCTCTATCACATGCTGTTATGCTGCTATTATGCTGCTCTTACTGTTTGCTGGGATACTACTAAATGCGTTACGTAATAGCTATTGTTCTCACGCAGGCGATATTGTTTACCTGAGTCCTCCAGGTAGCGGCGTCTGTCAGGTAGTTCTCACTAATCAGCAAGGTGACGGAACCGATCTCCACTTCGACATCTACATTAGGTTTAGCTCTATAACCTAGTTAGGAGATGTATAGCTATACATATACCTCGTACGATATATAATTTCAGGATTTGAGAAAATACACTAGAGGTGTATGTGTTCATTATTATTTTTATAAATATATTCGTATTATGATTATGATTACAGAATTAGCGATTTTATAAAATACATAAATGTCAATAGATGTTTGTTTTCAATGAAACCCACTTCAGTATTCGTAGCCACATTAACAGGTGGTTTATAAGATCGCGGTGATGAAATGTATGTGATTAGATGTATTATATATCTGAAACAGCTTAATACATTAACCGTTGGAGGATGGGACATCTATATTCGCATTGCACCTGAGTAGTAAGATGGACCGCAAAATACTTAACGTATAATCAATTTATAATCATAATTACGTATTTATACAATCAAAGAAAAATATTATATTTCTGTGATAATCGTATAGATTACAATGCTTAACACAATACATAAGATAATTTAACAGCATTGCATTCTAATTTTGTAAATAAATGCATTTCATTGACACTTTTCATTATTAATTATTTACTAAATAATAAATAATTAATTATAGTACGTCTCGATATATAATTAAAAAGTATCGTAGGTAATCTAGATCTAGATTCGAATTAAATTTGTAATTTCGATGTCATCACGTCTTCGTAGTTACCACGACGACGTATAAACTAACGCTCTGGCCCCGCCCCCTCGCCCCGCCCACAGCGTGACGTCACTGCAACAGGAGGCGTCGCTGTTTCCATGCCTACCGTTCGTTCACATGAAGTGGCCGTCAGGGAATGCACTAGAATGTACCGCCTCCATCTCTACCACCAGTTTTACGGTCAAACTCGCCGACGGTAAGTGTACTACGGCCCAGTTACGGGGGACATCGCGTAGATAGCTAAGGATTGTCCTAGGACAGTTTTAACATTATGGGGATATATAAGGATTGTCCTAGTGTACAACGGCCGCGTTACGGGGGACATCGCGTAGATAGCTAAGGATTGTCGTAGGACAGTATTTAACATTATGGGGATAGATAAGGATTGTCCTAGTGTACTACGGCCCCGTTACGGGGGACATCGCGTTGATAGCTAAGGATTATTGTAGGACAGTATTTATGGGTATAGATAAGGATTGTCTTAGGACAATTGTTCTCTTCTCCGAACAACTGGCCAGTGCATAGGGGACCGGGGCTAGTTGATATGAGAAAATAAGATCATTCTAGATCAATATATAACATTACGATGATATCTATGTATTCTAGGCTACCCCTAGGGTAAGTTATCTTCTCAGAATATCGGTGCCCTGACCCCTGGTGAGTTAACTATGTATTAGGGTGTGATGTTTATATCATGGACAGTTGTACAGATGGACAGTTAGATAGTATATTTATTTATCTATATTCATGTAAGTCCATAGATTTCCAATTAGACTATTTATTAAACTTATTTAACCAGGTATAATAGTGGATTCGTACAACTACAAGTATCTATATTTAGACTAACTAATGATTAATCGTGACGTAACCCATCTAACAGTAATAGCCTCATAATAGAAACATAATAGCATAAATAATTGCCTCAAATGTTTACATTGTGCTATTATGTTGCCATTAGGTATATTATTGCCAAAAGTATATTATTCTGCTATTAATTTGAAATGCTATTATGCTGCTACTATGTTGCTATCATTAGATTATCAACATAATAGCAGCATAATAGACTTTTTAAATTAATAACAGCATAATAATAGCATAATAGACTTTTAATGGAAACATAATAGCAGCATAATATAACTATGTAAACAATGGAGGCTATTATGTTTCTATTATGAGGCTATTACTGTTAGATGGACACTTACACTATTCCACTTTCTAATTCTCTAGTCGGTGCTAAACTTAAGTTACTTTACCTTACTACACCAGGTGGAGCTCTGTCAGCATTTATTGACACGTGACCTACATTTATATCTCCCACTTATCGTATTCTATAGTTCTTAACGCGTAGCTCAGTCTGGTTACCCATCAAACAGTAATAACCTCATAATAGCAGCATAACAGCATATTTAATACCATCAAATGTTTATATTGTGCTATTATGCTACTATTATGTTGCCATTACATGTCTATTATGCTGCTACTGTGCTGATGTTATGTTGATATTAAAAGCCTATTATGATATTATTATGCTGCTATTAATAGCTAGTGTTTTAAACTATTCATTTATGCTGGTTATTTGACGCTATCGAGGTACATCATTGAACACATTCCCAGCAAACAGTAATAGCAACATAATAGCAGCATAATATACTTTTAAATTAATTAATTTAGCGTCAAATAACCAGCCTAAAGTGAATAGTTTAAAACATCCGGGAATTATTCGTTGAGCCCCGTAAGAATCCGTAGTCTTATACTTGGGTATACTAGTAAAACTGCTGTTTAATATGCCCTACACATAGACATTAGGGGCCCCACTCTATATCTATGGCCCTACATCATACCAATACCTCCTATAACCTCAGATATTATAGGAGGTCTTGATCATACCCCATATTACCATCATACATATACTAAAGCTAATATTATAACGATATAATATGCATTATGACTTATCAATACAATTACATCAACAAATGACTCTATCTCTCTATCTCTATATTTCCCTCTATATCTCACTTTCTCTCATTATTCAACACCAAATATTACAATCAAAATTAAATTAGCGAAATATTTCATCAAGATTGAATTATATATATTTATTGAAATCTCATATATATATATATGTAGTATAGTGTTAATAAACAAGTCAATACGGGTCGCGTTTCCAATAATCGTTTTATTCGAGGAGAGTCTTCGCCATGTGCTATCGTCGATACAAGATAATTATACGTCTGCTTGCTTCGACCGCTAGCTCAAAAAGGCAGTTCACCTTGGAACAATTCCAGATGTCACGCCCACAATAGGTTAAGGGGCGTGCCAGATAAATAATTATAATAATACGGTTGGAGTCGGTAGCGCTCCAGAAGCATGTCGTATCGTGCAGCAGCTCGTCGGTCTCAGTCGTCGTCGTGGTCGCAGGGTGAAGATCGGGATAAGTGGTGGAGGAACTACGTGGTGACGGAATACGTGGTGGGGGAAATACGTGGTGGGGGAAATACGTGGTGACGGAATACGTGGTGGGGAAATACGTGGTGACGGAATACGTGGTGACACACTACATAACATATATATATATATATATATATATATATATATATATATATATTAATGATATGTATATACAATAGTAGTATTATTTGTAAAGTTAATATTATTTGTTATGATACAATAATATATCCTCTACAAATAGTATTACAATCAGTGGTATTAATTAACCATTTGTTTTCCTAATACTATTACTATATTGTATACACTGTAAGCATTGTGTGTATGCCAATGATATTATATATATATAATTGTTTACTATTACCACACAGGCCAGTCCGATGTTATAGATCTATTTGACTTATCCTCAGTGGGAGTTACTTTTTCTCTGCAAATCAATGGTTATATGTACATACAGATATATACATATTTATATTGTTATAGTATTACTATTGTAATGAAGTATACTATAAAAGTATTATTATGTGAACTACTACGAATGATTACTTTAATTTAAAATATTATGCAACAATATTTAAAATTATATATATTTTGCATAGTACCTACATTTATAAAATTGTTATATATAATTTAATAAGATTAATTTTAAATTTTCTTTCTTCACATACCAAGAAGCTTTAAAATAATATTCGTTTTTTATCGGTTAGTCGCCGGTAAAATCGAAATAAGAATAATTAACATCCTCGTTTAAGTTCAGCCGAGTAAGATTCATCTTATATCGAACTTTAACCAACTTACCAGGTACGGCGGGTGCGTCTATGACCTCTACGGGTCAGTCGATGACCTTGCCGGATAATGCCACGTGTTATTGCGGTACGGGCACTACTACCCCGGTCGCCGTGACTCATCACAGACGTACCGTGACTCATCACAGTCGTAACACCACTGAAAGTTAGTCATCGCGTTCACTCGCAGTGTGAGATATGGCGATGTGAGCTCTTGTAACCTAAACCTGCCTTTACATCAACACTAACAGCGCTATAACGTCGAACATAATAATCGGGCGGTTTCGGTGTGAACGGATATACTGATATAGGTCAACTCACGCTAAGAATGGTCACATCGATTCATTTGTAATGTATTTTTACAAAAATGTGAGGCTATTTTTATTGTTATAATATATCGAACCAACATACATTTCAGATTATTTGGACAATTTTTAAGGGGGACGACGTCCCTTTAAAAATTAACATATTATGAATAGGAATTTTTACATTACAAAATGCAACACGTCGCACGCCTTATACGTGCAGTTATATAATAATAATAATAATAATAATAATAATAATAATAATAATAATAATAATAATAATAATAATAATAATAATAATAATAATAATAATAATAATAATAATAATAATAATATTTATTAGAAGAAAGTAGTATATTTTTTTCGTATGAAGTATTTAAATTAAATTATATTGTTATTTCCTCTAAAGGGCTTCAGATAAAGATAAATATATTTTCTATGCTGTCGCCCGAATCACCATCACCAGAACTGTCCACCATCACCAGAACGTTTTTTTTGTTGAAAAACTTTACTTTTTTTCATTTCGTTTTCTTCTTATGTTTTATAAGATATTTTATTTTATATATATATAAATTACATATTAAATCTTTAAGTATGCCCCAGCTGTATCTGCGCGATGAAGTGCGAACTGACTGTCTAACTGTTCATCTGATTAGTTAAGTTAACCTAATATTTACCTACTACAAAACTACAGCCAGGCATAATATTAATATCAGTATATCAGTTTGATTTCATTCTATTTGAGAATACATTATCGGCTATCGTTAAAATTATGTAAGCATAGCCTTAGCAGGCAATCCTTAGAACGAGATCGGACTCAAATGGCCATTTTAAAAACTTATCCAAGTTAAGTATTATAATGTATTATAATTTATACATTATACAGTAGTAGATGTGTATTGATCTATTAATAGAATAATAATGATGTCATACAACAACATAAAGAGCTGAAATATTTATGAGCTTCTATTATTTACTGTTTACTTTATTTTCATTATAGACATTTCATTATTTTTACTATTCTGTTTTATCAATGTGATAATTGATAAAGGTGCCCCTCTTACATGTATAACTGGTAGGGCCGCAGGAACAGGGGGGTCGTGGGTGTCCGGACCCCCCCCCCTGTTATAATTAGGGGGGGGGTCCGGATATCTTTGGACCCCCCCTGTTCTTGCACCAAATTATAAAAAAAAATAATACTTTTTAATAATTTGTTAATAATTTAGAGAAAATTGTATGTTAGTAGATAGTTATTATTAGTAAAATATGTGTATAGTCGGAATAACAAAGATCAAATGTTATCATTCCAGAAAAACTGGTAGGCAATACATACATGTCAATGGATTCATTGGTGTAGTGACAAGGAAGCAGTATTTTGCTTCTATTGTGTTAACAATTATTAAAAAAAACAAATCGTGATAACGCCCCAGCATTTATAATGACTGGTTATTCATATTGAAAGAAGGCATTAGAACGATTTACAAGTCATTGAAAATCAAATATGCATCGAATTGCAATGGAAGCGAATAATAATAATAACATTAAAGATGTACTGATTATACATAATAAAAATGATATACGAAATAATAATATTATTCTGGGAGCTATATTTACTTCCATAAGATAATTATATCAAGAAAACATAGCCTTTAGAGGTACGGAACATTTTGAGGATAAATTCCTCAAACTATTAAAATTAAGAAAAAATGAAATTCCTCAATTAGAATCATGATTACATATGTTAACTGATAATACTAGGAAGAGACACCTATTATCATGGAAATTCAAAACGAGATTATTAAAATATTTTAATATGCTGTTTTAAGATATCTTATTAAACAAATATATAGCTGCTATAGTATAATGTGTGATGGCACCCAGGATATTTCAGGTATTTAAATTTTATATAACGATTATAATTATTATAAATTAAAATAATTAATTATATTATAAAACTTTTCAGGAAACGAACAATAATCGTTATGCATTCGTCATGTCAAGGAAAATATTGAAGTTAAAGAAATATTTGTTGGTTTATACGAAATATCTAATACAAAAGCAGAAACTATAGAAAATATGCTAACAGATGTATTGATAAGATTGTGTTTGCCAATAGAGAATTTACGTGGTCAGTCGTATGATGGAGCAAGTAACATGTCTGGTAGATACAATGATGTAAGCCTACAGGCGTTAATATGTCAGGAACAACCCCTGGTACATTACACCCATTGCATAGCTCATCGAGTAAACCTATTCGCTCAATATTAACCATAGTTAATGAAATAGGATAATTGTATTATAATTCTATCAAATTTAGAAACAATGTCACATATTGTAAATTGAAGACATTATGTCCAACCCGTTGGACAATGAGAAATGTATCTATACAAGATACACTCACATTTTATAAATAAATGTATGCATCTTTATATGAAATAATAGGACCTACATAGAAATGATATTACTTCTGACCAATATGATAAATGCAGATCAATTATGAAAAAACTTGAAAGCGGAAATATTTATCTAGGAATGAAAGTGGCATTAAGTATTTTTGAGCCTTTAGATATATTAGTAAAATCAATAATGGTAATAAATAATACATTATGTGGTGTCAATGATTCTTTACAACTATGTTCCAGATCCTTGAATATTGTAATAAATTCATATTCAACATTATTTCATGAAACCCTTAGCGAAATTCAAAATGTAGCTTTCATTGAAGATATAACTAATAAAAGAAAAATAAAAGCAAATACATGGTATTTTATGTAATCTATTATAAGTAGTGCGTATTATAAAATAAATATATCTCCAAATATATATAAATTAAAATGACAATTAATTATATGCTTATTAATAAAATTAAAATTAAATAAAATTAACCTATAAAATATATATATATATATATATATATATATATATATATATAATATATTATATATTTATATATTTATATATTTAATATATATATATATTATATATATATATATAAACATATTATATATAATAGATATAAAATACATAATATATATTAAATTAATATCTATAAATGAGTTATATTATCAATTACTTATACTCAAGTTTAAATATAATAATAACAGAACATTTTACAGATATAACTCTAGTATTACCATATATGGTATCGATAACAATGATGGATAAGAATTAATTGATCATTTAAGATAAATTATATTTGTCATATATCCTAATTGCATATCCTATATATATATATATATATATATATATATATATATATATATAATTTAATTATATTTTAATACATATTATTCAGAGTGAACTATTTGAATGCATATTATATTTCTACAAGAAGACACGAAGACAAATTTAATTGTGATAGTGAATCATTAAAATCATTTTTCAATCTAAAGGATATACTATTAAAAGAAAACTATATAGATTCAGATGAGATTAATAAATATCCAGAATTTAATTTAGAAGAACTATAAACTGAATTACCTCTATTTATAAGAGAGTCAATAACCAGGTGCCCAGATGCTATATTATATTATAATTCATGTATGGAAAATATAAAGAAAATATATTCCAATGTAAAAATATTGATGAAATTAATCATTTTAAGGCCAACAAGTTCAGTTGACTGTGAAAGAAGTTTTAGTAACATTCGCATCTTAAAGAATTAACTAAGACATTCTATGGAACAAAAGAGACTGACTAGTTAATGATATGTAGTATTCACAGTTAAAATCTAGACGAATTAAACATTGATGAATTGATGTCATCATTTGTTAAGAAAATAGAATGGAGAGAGAAGATGTTCTTATTTCATTAAATCTAACATTTATTAAAAGTACCTAATAAAATGATATGTAGACTACAGTTATAGAATTATTTATTTATATAATATCTAAAAAATATCAATTAGTTATACACAACAAAAATATATAATAATAATTTAAATTAGTGGACCCCCTTATGAAATATACCTTCCTGCGGCCCTAATAACTGGTATGTTATCACAAAGGACATGTCATTGGTATCACTATATAATACTATAGTAAGTATAATAAGTTGGCATTTTTAATAGGTGATGCTATTCAGTTATATAACGAGATACGAAACATATGAAGTTGCTGGAATGATAACAAATTAAACAACACATGTTCATAGATAAAATAAATCATCGAAAAATAAAAGTAATCGTTTATAATAATTAAGTATACTTATAGGTACATAATATATATATATATATATATATATATATATATATAAGTCTGTGTATGTGGGTATATATGTGTATGTGGGGGGTGTGTGTTTTTGTATGTATACATATATTCGTGTGTATGTGTTTGTCCTTATATATATATATATACATATATACATTCTTCCTATACATAACCCCCTGCCTATCATCACCTTGACCAGTTGTCAGAAGTCAGTCTACAACGAAGACCAGTGACCCGTGTGGTCTTGGAGCTGCCGATATGGCTAATGGTTAGTGCTGCCACCGTGCTAAACTATATAGCGTCCTTAATATATACACACATTTGGTTAAGGATTCCGCTTCGCAAATCTTTGCTATATATATATTAATTGTATGCATATAAATTGAATTATTTTGCTTTCATTACTCAATTAATGCTTATACGAAAATATATATTTAATATATTTATAAGCCATACTTTAAATAATTATATTTAAAAACCATACATACAGGGATACATATATATATATATATATATATATATATATATAAGAAACATAGGGATTAATACATTAAATAATGTTTATAAACTTGCGACGCAGATACTGCGCCAACATTCGCGATTCACTATCGATGATTAATTTCTAATTGCTAATGAGCAGTCAAAGTTTATAGTATTTCGGTTATAATATTAAATAACTGTAAAATAATTCGACTTCCGAAGATTCGAATGTATGTATAGGATATGATCTATGATCTAACACTATTTAATAACCTTTCACCTATATATAAATTACATAATATTATATTTTATTAATTTATGACAAACAAACTATTGACGACAAACAATTAATAATTACAATGAAGATAAAAAAATGTAGTAGCATAACAAATATGATTTATTACTTTTCCGGTTGCACAATAACCTATGTTGATTCAATTCGATTACTTATTATTGCTATTGTTCACCTTTACATGTTAACCACGCCCATCACGTGATACTACTAAATGCGTTACGTAATAGCTATTGTTCTCACGCAGGCGATATTGTTTACCTGAGTCCTCCCGGTAGCGCCGTCTGTCGGGTAGTTCTCACTAATCAGCAAGGTGACGGAACCGATCTCGACTTTGACATCTACATTAGGTTTAGCTCTATAACCTAGTTAGGAGCTGTACCTCGTACGATATATAACATTAGGATTTGAGAAAATACACTAGAGGTGTTTTTGTTCATTATTATTTCTATAAATATAATTGTATTATTATTATGATTACAGAATTAGCGATTATATAAAACACATAACTGTCAATAGATTTGTTTTCAATGAAACCCACTTCAGTATTCGTAGCCACATTAACAGGTGGTTTATATGGTCGCGGTGATGAAATGTATGTGATTCGATTATTATATATCTGAAACAGCTTAATACATTAACCGTTGGATGATGGGACATCTGTATTCGCATTGCACCTGAGTAGTAAGATGGACCGCAAAATACTTAAATTATAATCAATTTATAATCGTATTTACGTATTTATACAATCAAAGAAAACTATTATATTTCTGTGATTATCGTATAGATTACAATGCTTAACCATCGATATAAAGAAAGTGGATAAGCAATTGACGCACGAAATGCATGTAAAAGATAGACACGTGAATGACACTTTTATCGATAAATTAACAAAATGGTATCAGTGATTTTGATTGGATATTAGTCATATTATATATGTCAAATATTAAAACAGTAGGCTTTTCGTCGAAATAGATTAAAGTGACTTCTATCTATATCAATGGATTTAAATTATAAATATCAATAAAATCAATAAAATAGTATTATATCTTCAATTTAAATACACAAAATTACGAGGAATGTTGATATTATGTATTTTAAATATATAATTTTATTTTTAGTATAGATTGTACATTAAAATTGGTAGTAATTATCAATATATATATTTTATATAAATAAATATTATTATAAATAAAAAATAGTAGGCCAGATAGTGGGTTTCGACTGAAGCGCTCGTAGCGGATAGTGCTATACACTACATTCAATTGCTTATCCACTTTCTTTATATAGATGTGCTTAACACAATACATAAGATATTTTAACACCATTGTATTCTACTTTTGTAAATAAATGCATTTCATTGACACTTTTCATTATCCTAATTATTTACTAAATAATAAATAATTAATTATAGTACGTCTCAATATTTAATTAAAAAGTATCGTAGGTAATCTAGATCTAGATTCGAATTAAATTTGTAATTTCGATGTCATCACCTTCTCGTAGTTACCACGACGACGACGTATAAACTAACGCTCTGGCCCCGCCCCCTGGCCCCGCCCCCCACAGCGTGACGTCACTGAAACAGGAGGCGTCGCTGTTTCCATGCCTACCGTTCGTTCACATGAAGTGGCCGTCAGGGAATGCACTAGAATGTACCGCCTCCATCTCTACCACCAGTTTTACGGTCAAACTCGCCGACGGTAAGTGTACTACGGCCCAGTTACGGGGGACATCGCGTAGATAGCTAAGGATTGTCCTAGGACAGTTTTAACATTATGGGGATAGATAAGGATTGTCCTAGTGTACTACGGCCCCGTTACGGGGGACATCGCGTTGATAGCTAAGGATTATTGTAGGACAGTATTTATGGGTATAGATAAGGATTGTCTTAGGATAGTTGTTCTCTTCTCCGAACAACTGGCCAGTGCATAGGGGACCGGGGCTAGTTGATATGAGAAAATAAGATCATTCTAGATCAATATATAACATTACGATGATATCTATGTATTCTAGGCTACCCCTAGGGTAAGTTATCTTCTCAGAATATCGGTGCCCTGACCCCTGGTGAGTTAACTATGTATTAGGGTGTGATGTTTATATCATGGACAGTTGTACAGATGGACAGTTAGATAGTATATTTATTTATCTATATTCATGTAAGTCCATAGATTTCCAATTAGACTATTTATTAAACTTATTTAACCAGGTATAATAGTGGATTCGTACAACTACAAGTATCTATATTTAGACTAACTAATGATTAATCGTGACGTAACCCATCTAACAGTAATAGCCTCATAATAGAAACATAATAGCATAAATAATTGCCTCAAATGTTTACATTGTGCTATTATGTTGCCATTAGGTATATTATTGCCAAAAGTATATTATTCTGCTATTAATTTGAAATGCTATTATGCTGCTACTATGTTGCTATCATTAGATTATCAACATAATAGCAGCATAATAGACTTTTTAAATTAATAACAGCATAATAATAGCATAATAGACTTTTAATGGAAACATAATAGCAGCATAATATAACTATGTAAACAATGGAGGCTATTATGTTTCTATTATGAGGCTATTACTGTTAGATGGACACTTACACTATTCCACTTTCTAATTCTCTAGTCGGTGCTAAACTTAAGTTACTTTACCTTACTACACCAGGTGGAGCTCTGTCAGCATTTATTGACACGTGACCTACATTTATATCTCCCACTTATCGTATTCTATAGTTCTTAACGCGTAGCTCAGTCTGGTTACCCATCAAACAGTAATAACCTCATAATAGCAGCATAACAGCATATTTAATACCATCAAATGTTTATATTGTGCTATTATGCTACTATTATGTTGCCATTACATGTCTATTATGCTGCTACTGTGCTGATGTTATGTTGATATTAAAAGCCTATTATGATATTATTATGCTGCTATTAATAGCTAGTGTTTTAAACTATTCATTTATGCTGGTTATTTGACGCTATCGAGGTACATCATTGAACACATTCCCAGCAAACAGTAATAGCAACATAATAGCAGCATAATATACTTTTAAATTAATTAATTTAGCGTCAAATAACCAGCCTAAAGTGAATAGTTTAAAACATCCGGGAATTATTCGTTGAGCCCCGTAAGAATCCGTAGTCTTATACTTGGGTATACTAGTAAAACTGCTGTTTAATATGCCCTACACATAGACATTAGGGGCCCCACTCTATATCTATGGCCCTACATCATACCAATACCTCCTATAACCTCAGATATTATAGGAGGTCTTGATCATACCCCATATTACCATCATACATATACTAAAGCTAATATTATAACGATATAATATGCATTATGACTTATCAATACAATTACATCAACAAATGACTCTATCTCTCTATCTCTATATTTCCCTCTATATCTAACTTTCTCTCATTATTCAACACCAAATATTACAATCAAAATTAAATTAGCGAAATATTTCATCAAGATTGAATTATATATATTTATTGAAATCTCATATATATATATATGTAGTATAGTGTTAATAAACAAGTCAATACGGGTCGCGTTTCCAATAATCGTTTTATTCGAGGAGAGTCTTCGCCATGTGCTATCGTCGATACAAGATAATTATACGTCTGCTTGCTTCGACCGCTAGCTCAAAAAGGCAGTTCACCTTGGAACAATTCCAGATGTCACGCCCACAATAGGTTAAGGGGCGTGCCAGATAAATAATTATAATAATACGGTTGGAGTCGGTAGCGCTCCAGAAGCATGTCGTATCGTGCAGCAGCTCGTCGGTCTCAGTCGTCGTCGTGGTCGCAGGGTGAAGATCGGGATAAGTGGTGGAGGAACTACGTGGTGACGGAATACGTGGTGGGGGAAATACGTGGTGGGGGAAATACGTGGTGACGGAATACGTGGTGGGGAAATACGTGGTGACGGAATACGTGGTGACACACTACATAACATATATATATATATATATATATATATATATATATATATATATATTAATGATATGTATATACAATAGTAGTATTATTTGTAAAGTTAATATTATTTGTTATGATACAATAATATATCCTCTACAAATAGTATTACAATCAGTGGTATTAATTAACCATTTGTTTTCCTAATACTATTACTATATTGTATACACTGTAAGCATTGTGTGTATGCCAATGATATTATATATATATAATTGTTTACTATTACCACACAGGCCAGTCCGATGTTATAGATCTATTTGACTTATCCTCAGTGGGAGTTACTTTTTCTCTGCAAATCAATGGTTATATGTACATACAGATATATACATATTTATATTGTTATAGTATTACTATTGTAATGAAGTATACTATAAAAGTATTATTATGTGAACTACTACGAATGATTACTTTAATTTAAAATATTATGCAACAATATTTAAAATTATATATATTTTGCATAGTACCTACATTTATAAAATTGTTATATATAATTTAATAAGATTAATTTTAAATTTTCTTTCTTCACATACCAAGAAGCTTTAAAATAATATTCGTTTTTTATCGGTTAGTCGCCGGTAAAATCGAAATAAGAATAATTAACATCCTCGTTTAAGTTCAGCCGAGTAAGATTCATCTTATATCGAACTTTAACCAACTTACCAGGTACGGCGGGTGCGTCTATGACCTCTACGGGTCAGTCGATGACCTTGCCGGATAATGCCACGTGTTATTGCGGTACGGGCACTACTACCCCGGTCGCCGTGACTCATCACAGACGTACCGTGACTCATCACAGTCGTAACACCACTGAAAGTTAGTCATCGCGTTCACTCGCAGTGTGAGATATGGCGATGTGAGCTCTTGTAACCTAAACCTGCCTTTACATCAACACTAACAGCGCTATAACGTCGAACATAATAATCGGGCGGTTTCGGTGTGAACGGATATACTGATATAGGTCAACTCACGCTAAGAATGGTCACATCGATTCATTTGTAATGTATTTTTACAAAAATGTGAGGCTATTTTTATTGTTATAATATATCGAACCAACATACATTTCAGATTATTTGGACAATTTTTAAGGGGGACGACGTCCCTTTAAAAATTAACATATTATGAATAGGAATTTTTACATTACAAAATGCAACACGTCGCACGCCTTATACGTGCAGTTATATAATAATAATAATAATAATAATAATAATAATAATAATAATAATAATAATAATAATAATAATAATAATAATAATAATAATAATAATAATAATAATATTTATTAGAAGAAAGTAGTATATTTTTTTCGTATGAAGTATTTAAATTAAATTATATTGTTATTTCCTCTAAAGGGCTTCAGATAAAGATAAATATATTTTCTATGCTGTCGCCCGAATCACCATCACCAGAACTGTCCACCATCACCAGAACGTTTTTTTTGTTGAAAAACTTTACTTTTTTTCATTTCGTTTTCTTCTTATGTTTTATAAGATATTTTATTTTATATATATATAAATTACATATTAAATCTTTAAGTATGCCCCAGCTGTATCTGCGCGATGAAGTGCGAACTGACTGTCTAACTGTTCATCTGATTAGTTAAGTTAACCTACTACAAAACTACAGCCAGGCATAATATTAATATCAGTATATCAGTTTGATTTCATTCTATTTGAGAATACATTATCGGCTATCGTTAAAATTATGTAAGCATAGCCTTAGCAGGCAATCCTTAGAACGAGATCGGACTCAAATGGCCATTTTAAAAACTTATCCAAGTTAAGTATTATAATGTATTATAATTTATACATTATACAGTAGTAGATGTGTATTGATCTATTAATAGAATAATAATGATGTCATACAACAACATAAAGAGCTGAAATATTTATGAGCTTCTATTATTTACTGTTTACTTTATTTTCATTATAGACATTTCATTATTTTTACTATTCTGTTTTATCAATGTGATAATTGATAAAGGTGCCCCTCTTACATGTATAACTGGTAGGGCCGCAGGAACAGGGGGGTCGTGGGTGTCCGGACCCCCCCCCCTGTTATAATTAGGGGGGGGGTCCGGATATCTTTGGACCCCCCCTGTTCTTGCACCAAATTATAAAAAAAAATAATACTTTTTAATAATTTGTTAATAATTTAGAGAAAATTGTATGTTAGTAGATAGTTATTATTAGTAAAATATGTGTATAGTCGGAATAACAAAGATCAAATGTTATCATTCCAGAAAAACTGGTAGGCAATACATACATGTCAATGGATTCATTGGTGTAGTGACAAGGAAGCAGTATTTTGCTTCTATTGTGTTAACAATTATTAAAAAAAACAAATCGTGATAACGCCCCAGCATTTATAATGACTGGTTATTCATATTGAAAGAAGGCATTAGAACGATTTACAAGTCATTGAAAATCAAATATGCATCGAATTGCAATGGAAGCGAATAATAATAATAACATTAAAGATGTACTGATTATACATAATAAAAATGATATACGAAATAATAATATTATTCTGGGAGCTATATTTACTTCCATAAGATAATTATATCAAGAAAACATAGCCTTTAGAGGTACGGAACATTTTGAGGATAAATTCCTCAAACTATTAAAATTAAGAAAAAATGAAATTCCTCAATTAGAATCATGATTACATATGTTAACTGATAATACTAGGAAGAGACACCTATTATCATGGAAATTCAAAACGAGATTATTAAAATATTTTAATATGCTGTTTTAAGATATCTTATTAAACAAATATATAGCTGCTATAGTATAATGTGTGATGGCACCCAGGATATTTCAGGTATTTAAATTTTATATAACGATTATAATTATTATAAATTAAAATAATTAATTATATTATAAAACTTTTCAGGAAACGAACAATAATCGTTATGCATTCGTCATGTCAAGGAAAATATTGAAGTTAAAGAAATATTTGTTGGTTTATACGAAATATCTAATACAAAAGCAGAAACTATAGAAAATATGCTAACAGATGTATTGATAAGATTGTGTTTGCCAATAGAGAATTTACGTGGTCAGTCGTATGATGGAGCAAGTAACATGTCTGGTAGATACAATGATGTAAGCCTACAGGCGTTAATATGTCAGGAACAACCCCTGGTACATTACACCCATTGCATAGCTCATCGAGTAAACCTATTCGCTCAATATTAACCATAGTTAATGAAATAGGATAATTGTATTATAATTCTATCAAATTTAGAAACAATGTCACATATTGTAAATTGAAGACATTATGTCCAACCCGTTGGACAATGAGAAATGTATCTATACAAGATACACTCACATTTTATAAATAAATGTATGCATCTTTATATGAAATAATAGGACCTACATAGAAATGATATTACTTCTGACCAATATGATAAATGCAGATCAATTATGAAAAAACTTGAAAGCGGAAATATTTATCTAGGAATGAAAGTGGCATTAAGTATTTTTGAGCCTTTAGATATATTAGTAAAATCAATAATGGTAATAAATAATACATTATGTGGTGTCAATGATTCTTTACAACTATGTTCCAGATCCTTGAATATTGTAATAAATTCATATTCAACATTATTTCATGAAACCCTTAGCGAAATTCAAAATGTAGCTTTCATTGAAGATATAACTAATAAAAGAAAAATAAAAGCAAATACATGGTATTTTATGTAATCTATTATAAGTAGTGCGTATTATAAAATAAATATATCTCCAAATATATATAAATTAAAATGACAATTAATTATATGCTTATTAATAAAATTAAAATTAAATAAAATTAACCTATAAAATATATATATATATATATATATATATATATATATATATATAATATATTATATATTTATATATTTATATATTTAATATATATATATATTATATATATATATATAAACATATTATATATAATAGATATAAAATACATAATATATATTAAATTAATATCTATAAATGAGTTATATTATCAATTACTTATACTCAAGTTTAAATATAATAATAACAGAACATTTTACAGATATAACTCTAGTATTACCATATATGGTATCGATAACAATGATGGATAAGAATTAATTGATCATTTAAGATAAATTATATTTGTCATATATCCTAATTGCATATCCTATATATATATATATATATATATATATATATATATATAATTTAATTATATTTTAATACATATTATTCAGAGTGAACTATTTGAATGCATATTATATTTCTACAAGAAGACACGAAGACAAATTTAATTGTGATAGTGAATCATTAAAATCATTTTTCAATCTAAAGGATATACTATTAAAAGAAAACTATATAGATTCAGATGAGATTAATAAATATCCAGAATTTAATTTAGAAGAACTATAAACTGAATTACCTCTATTTATAAGAGAGTCAATAACCAGGTGCCCAGATGCTATATTATATTATAATTCATGTATGGAAAATATAAAGAAAATATATTCCAATGTAAAAATATTGATGAAATTAATCATTTTAAGGCCAACAAGTTCAGTTGACTGTGAAAGAAGTTTTAGTAACATTCGCATCTTAAAGAATTAACTAAGACATTCTATGGAACAAAAGAGACTGACTAGTTAATGATATGTAGTATTCACAGTTAAAATCTAGACGAATTAAACATTGATGAATTGATGTCATCATTTGTTAAGAAAATAGAATGGAGAGAGAAGATGTTCTTATTTCATTAAATCTAACATTTATTAAAAGTACCTAATAAAATGATATGTAGACTACAGTTATAGAATTATTTATTTATATAATATCTAAAAAATATCAATTAGTTATACACAACAAAAATATATAATAATAATTTAAATTAGTGGACCCCCTTATGAAATATACCTTCCTGCGGCCCTAATAACTGGTATGTTATCACAAAGGACATGTCATTGGTATCACTATATAATACTATAGTAAGTATAATAAGTTAGCATTTTTAATAGGTGGTGCTATTCAGTTATATAACGAGATACGAAACATATGAAGTTGCTGGAATGATAACAAATTAAACAACACATGTTCATAGATAAAATAAATCATCGAAAAATAAAAGTAATCGTTTATAATAATTAAGTATACTTATAGGTACATAATATATATATATATATAAGTCTGTGTATGTGGGTATATATGTGTATGTGGTGGGTGTGTGTTTTTGTATGTATACATATATTCGTGTGTATGTGTTTGTCCTTATATATATATATATACATATATACATTCTTCCTATACATAACCCCCTGCCTATCATCACCTTGACCAGTTGTCAGAAGTCAGTCTACAACGAAGACCAGTGACCCGTGTGGTCTTGGAGCTGCCGATATGGCTAATGGTTAGTGCTGCCACCGTGCTAAACTATATAGCGTCCTTAATATATACACACATTTGGTTAAGGATTCCGCTTCGCAAATCTTTGCTATATATATATTAATTGTATGCATATAAATTGAATTATTTTGCTTTCATTACTCAATTAATGCTTATACGAAAATATATATTTAATATATTTATAAGCCATACTTTAAATAATTATATTTAAAAACCATACATACAGGGATACATATATATATATATATATATATATATATATATATATATATATATATAAGAAACATAGGGATTAATACATTAAATAATGTTTATAAACTTACGACGCAGACACTGCGCCAACATTCGCGATTCACTATCGATGATTAATTTCTAATTTCTAATGAGCAGTCAAAGTTTATAGTATTTCGGTTATTATATTAAATAACTGTAAAATAATTCGACTTCCGAAGATTCGAATGTATGTATAGGATATGATCTATGATCTAACACTATTTAATAACCTTTCACCTATATATAAATTACATAATATTATATTTTATTAATTTATGACAAACAAACTATTGACGACAAACAATTAATAATTACAATGAAGATAAAAAAATGTAGTAGCATAACAAATATGATTTATTACTTTTCCGGTTGCACAATAACCTATGTTGATTCAATTCGATTACTTATTATTGCTATTGTTCACCTTTACATGTTAACCACGCCCATCACGTGATACTACTAAATGCGTTACGTAATAGCTATTGTTCTAACGCAGGCGATATTGTTTACCTGAGTCCTCCCGGTAGCGCCGTCTGTCGGGTAGTTCTCACTAATCAGCAAGGTGACGGAACCGATCTCCACTTCGACATCTACATTAGGTTTATCTATATAACCTAGTTATGAGCTATATAGCTCCTATACCTCGTACGATAGATACAATTAGTATTTTAGAAAATACACTAGAGGTGTTTTTGTTCATTATTATTTCTATAAATATATTCGTATTATGATTATGATTACAGAATTAGCGATTATATAAAACACATAAATGTCAATAGATTTGTTTTCAATGAAACCTAATTCAGTATTCGTAGCCACATTAATAGGTGGTTTATAAGATCGCGGTGATGAAATGTATGCGATTCGATTTATTATATATCTGAAACAGCTTAATACATTAACCGTTGGAGGATGGGACATCTGTATTCGCATTGCACCTGAGTAGTAAGATGGACCGCAAAATACTTAACTTAAAATACACTTATAATCATCCCAGCAAACATTTTTGAGTATGGTTTGGTTATTTTTGAGTACGAATGAGTATTTGTGATCATAAACGAGTATTTTTAATTATAAATGAGTATATTTGATTACAACCGTATAGGTTTAAACTTAAATTTCAACCTACATTTATTTATAAAATTATATTTGTTTATTATATAAATTATATAATTACGTATTTATACAATCAAAGAAAAATATTACATTTCTGTGATTATCGTATAGATTACAATGCTTAACACAATAGGTTAACACAATAACACCTACATACGATATTTTAACAGCATTGTATTCTACTTTTGTAAATAAATGCATTTCATTGACACTTTTCATTATTAATTATTTACTAAATAATAAATAATTAATTATAGTACGTCTCGATATATAATTAAAAAGTATCGTAGGTAATATAGATCTAGATTCGAATTAAATTTGTAATTTCGATGTCATCACGTCTTCGTAGTTACCACGACGACGACGTATAAACTAACGCTCTGGCCCCGCCCCCTGGCCCCGCCCCCCACAGCGTGACGTCACTGCAACAGGAAGCGTCGCTGTTTCCATGCCTACCGTTCGTTCACATGAAGTGGCCGTCAGGGAATGCACTAGAATGTACCGCCTCCATCTCTACCACCAGTTTTACGGTCAAACTCGCCGACGGTAAGTGTACTACGGCCCAGTTACGGGGGACATCGCGTAGATAGCTAAGGATTATCGTAGGACAGTTTTAACATTATGGGGATAGATAAGGATTGTCCTAGTGTACTACGGCCCCGTTACGGGGGACATCGCGTTGATAGCTAAGGATTATTGTAGGACAGTATTTATGGGTATAGATAAGGATTGTCTTAGGACAATTGTTCTCTTCTCCGAACAACTGGCCAGTGCATAGGGGACCGGGGCTAGTTGATATGAGAAAATAAGATCATTCTAGATCAATATATAACATTACGATGATATCTATGTATTCTAGGCTACCCCTAGGGTAAGTTATCTTCTCAGAATATCGGTGCCCTGACCCCTGGTGAGTTAACTATGTATTAGGGTGTGATGTTTATATCATGGACAGTTGTACAGATGGACAGTTAGATAGTATATTTATTTATCTATATTCATGTAAGTCCATAGATTTCCAATTAGACTATTTGTTAAACTTATTTAACCGGGTATAATAGTGGATTTGTACAACTACAAGTATCTATATTTATATTAACTAATGATTAATCGTGACGTAACCCATCTAACAGTAATAGCCTCATAATAGAAACATAATAGCATACATAATTACCTCAAATGTTTACATTGTTCTATTATGTTGCCATTAGGTCTATTATTGCCAAAAGTCTATTATTCTGCTATTAATTTGAAATTATATTATTCTGCTACTATGTTGCTATCATTAGATTATCTACATAATAGCAGCATAATATACTTTTTAAATTAATAACAGCATAATAATAGCATAATATACTTTTAATGGAAACATAATAGCAGCATAATAGAACTATGTAAACAGTTGAGGCTATTATGTTAGATGGACACGTATACTATTCCACTTTATAATTCTCTAGTCGGTGCTAAACTTAAGTTACTTTACTTTACAACACCAGGTGGAGCTCTGTCAGCATTTATTGACACGTGACCTACATTCATATCTCCCACTCATCGTATTCTGTAGTTCTTAACGCGTATCTTAGTCTGGTTACCCAGCAAACAGTAATAGCCTCATAATAGTAGCATAACAGCATATTTAATGTTTATATTGTGCTATTATGCTACTATTATGTTGCCATTAAATGTCTATTATGCTGCTATTGTGCTGATGTTATATTGATATTTAAAGTCTATTATGATATTATTATGCTGCTATTAATTTAAAAGTATATTATGCTGCTATTATGTTGCTATTACTGTTTGCTGGGAATGTGTTCAATAATGTACCTCGCTAGCGTCAATTAACCACCAAAGTGAATAGTTTAAAACACCCGGGAATTATTCGTTGAGCCCCGTAAGAATCCGTAGTCTTATAAACATTAGAGTGATGCCCCCTCTATATCTATGGCCCTACATCATACCAATACCTCCTATAACCTCTGAGGATATAGGAGGTCTTGATCATACCCCATATTACCATTATACATATACTACAGCTAATATTATAACGATATAATATGCATTATGACTTATCAATACAATTACATCAACAAATGACTCTATCTCTCTATCTCTATATTTCCCTCTATATCTCACTTTCTCTCATTATTCAACACCAAATATTACAATCAAAATTAAATTAGCGAAATATTTCATCAAGATTGAATTATATATATTTATTGAAATCTCATATATATATATATATGTAGTATAGTGTTAATAAACAAGTCAATACGGGTCGCGTTTCCAATAATCGTTTTATTCGAGGAGAGTCTTCGCCATGTGCTATCGTCGATACAAGATAATTATACGTCTGCTTGCTTCGACCGCTAGCTCAAAAAGGCAGTTCACCTTGGAACAATTCCAGATGTCACGCCCACAATAGGTTAAGGGGCGTGCCAGATAAATAATTATAATAATACGGTTGGAGTCGGTAGCGCTCCAGAAGCAGGTCGTATCGTGCAGAAGCTCGTCGGTCTCAGTCGTCGTCGTGGTCGCAGGGTGAAGATCGGGATAAGTGGTGGAGGAACTACGTGGTGACGGAATACGTGGTGGGGGAAATACGTGGTGGGGGAAATACGTGGTGACGGAATACGTGGTGGGGAAATACGTGGTGACGGAATACGTGGTGACACACTACATAACATATATATATATATATATATATATATATATATATATATATATATTAATGATATGTATATACAATAGTAGTATTATTTGTAAAGTTAATATTATTTGTTATGATACAATAATATATCCTCTACAAATAGTATTACAATCAGTGGTATTAATTAACCATTTGTTTTCCTAATACTATTACTATATTGTATACACTGTAAGCATTGTGTGTATGCCAATGATATTATATATATATATATAATTGTTTACTATTACCACACAGGCCAGTCCGATGTTATAGATCTATTTGACTTATCCTCAGTGGGAGTTACTTTTTCTCTGCAAATCAATGGTTATATGTACATACAGATATATACATATTTATATTGTTATAGTATTACTATTGTAATGAAGTATACTATAAAAGTATTATTATGTGAACTACTACGAATGATTACTTTAATTTAAAATATTATGCAACAATATTTAAAATTATATATATTTTGCATAGTACCTACATTTATAAAATTGTTATATATAATTTAATAAGATTAATTTTCAATTTTCTTTCTTCACATACCAAGAAGCTTTAAAATAATATTCGTTTTTTATCGGTTAGTCGCCGGTAAAATCGAAATAAGAATAATTAACATCCTCGTTTAAGTTCAGCCGAGTAAGATTCATCTTATATCGAACTTTAACCAACTTACCAGGTACGGCGGGTGCGTCTATGACCTCTACGGGTCAGTCGATGACCTTGCCGGAGAATGCCACGTGTTATTGCGGTACGGGCACTACTACCCCGGTCGCCGTGACTCAGCACAGCCGTACCATGACTCATCACAGACGTAACACCACTGAAAGTTAGTCATCGCGTTCACTCGCAGTGTGAGATATGGCGATGTGAGCTCTTGTAACTTAAACCTGCCTTTACATCAACACTAACAGCGCTATAACGTCGAACATAATAATCGGGCGGTTTCGGTATGAACGGATATACTGATATAGGTCAACTCACGCTAAGAATGGTCACATCGATTCATTTTTAATCTATTTTTTACAAAAATGTGAGGCTATTTTTATTTTTATAATATATC
Source organism: Osedax fenrisi (assembly GCA_964019155.1). NCBI lineage: Eukaryota > Metazoa > Annelida > Polychaeta > Sabellida > Siboglinidae > Osedax > Osedax fenrisi. The sequence continues at coordinate 2,136,519 of OZ025246.1, read as the reverse complement.
AAAGCAATATAAATTTCAGATTATTTGGTCAATTTTTAGAGGGGGCGACGTCCCTTTAAAAATTAACATACGATGAATATGAATTTTTACATTACAAAATGCAACAAGTCGCACGCCTTATACGTGCAGTTATATAATAATAATAATAATAATATTTATTAGAAGAAAGTAGTATATTTTTTTCGTATGAAGTATTTAAATTAAATTATATTGTTATTTCCTCTAAAGGGCTTCAGATAAAGATAAATATATTTTCTATGCTGTCGCCCGAATCACCATCACCAGAACTGTCCACCATCACCAGAACGTTTTTTTTGTTGAAAAACTTTACTTTTTTTCATTTCGTTTTCTTCTTATGTTGTATAAGATATTTTATTTTATATATATACAAATTACATATTAAATCTTTAAGTATGCCCCAGTTGTATCTGCGCGATGAAGTGCGAATTGGCTGTCTAACTGTTCATCTGATTAGTTAAGTTAACCTAATATTTACCTACTACAAAACTACAGCCAGGCATAATATTAATATCAGTATATCAGTTTGATTTCATTCTATTTGAGAATTCATTATCGGCTATCGTTAAAACTATGTAAGCATAGCCTTAGCAGACAATCCTTAAAACGAGATCGGACTCAAATGGCCATTTTAAAAACTTATCCAAGTTAAGTATTATAATGTATTATAATTTATACATTATACAGTAGTAGATGTGTATTGATCTATTAATAGAATAATAATTATGTCATATAACAACATAAAGAGCTGCAATATTTATGAGCCTCTATTATTTACTGTTTACTTTATTTTCATTATAGACATTTCATTATTTTTACTATTCTGTTTTATCAATGTGATAATTGATAAAGGTGCCCCTCTTACATGTATAACTGGTAGGGCCGCAGGAACATGGGGGTCGTGGGTGTCCGGACCCCCCCTGTTATAATTAGGGGGGGTCCGGATATCTTTGGACCCCCCCTGTTCTTGCACCAAATTATAAAAAAAAAATAATACTTTTTAATAATTTGTTAATAATTTAGAGAAAATTGTATGTTAGTAGATAGTTATTATTAGTAAAATATGTGTATAGTCGGAATAACAAAGATCAAATGTTATCATTCCAGAAAAACTGGTAGGCAATACATACATGTCAATGGATTCATTGGTGTAGTGACAAGGAAGCAGTATTTTGATTCTATTGTGTTAACAATTATTAAAAAAAACAAATCGTGATAACGTCCCAGCATTTATAATGACTGGTTATTCATATTGAAAGAAGGCATTAGAACGATTTACAAGTCATTGAAAATCAAATATGCATCGAATTGCAATGGAAGCGAATAATAATAATAGCATTAAAGATGTACTAATTATACATAATAAAAATGATATACGAAATAATAATATTATTCTGGGAGCTATATTTACTTCCATAAGATAATTATATCAAGAAAACATAGCCTTTAGAGGTACGGAACATTTTGAGGATAAATTCCTCAAACTATTAAAATTAAGAAAAAATGAAATTCCTCAATTAGAATCATGATTACATATGTTAACTGATAATACTAGGAAGAGACACCTATTATCATGGAAATTCAAAACGAGATTATTGAAATATTTTAATATGCTGTTTTAAGATATCTTATTAAACAAATATATAGCTGCTATAGTATAATGTGTGATGGCACCCAGGATATTTCAGGTATTTAAATTTTATATAACGATTATAATTATTATAAATTAAAATAATTAATTATATTATAAAACTTTTCAGGAAACGAACAATAATCGTTATGCATTCGTCATGTCAAGGAAAATATTGAAGTTAAAGAAATATTTGTTGGTTTATACGAAATATCTAATACAAAAGCAGAAACTATAGAAAATATGCTAACAGATGTATTGATAAGATTGTGTTTGCCAATAGAGAATTTACGTGGTCAGTCGTATGATGGAGCAAGTAACATGTCTGGTAGATACAATGATGTAAGTCTACAGGCGTTAATATGTCAGGAACAACCCCTGGTACATTACACCCATTGCATAGCTCATCGAGTAAACCTATTCGCTCAATATTAACCATAGTTAATGAAATAGGATAATTGTATTATAATTCTATCAAATTTAGAAACAATGTCACATATTGTAAATTGAAGACATTATGTCCAACCCGTTGGACAATAAGAAATGTATCTATACAAGATACACTCACATTTTATAAATAAATGTATGCATCTTTATATGAAATAATAGGACCTACATAGAAATGATATTACTTCTGACCAATATGATAAATGCAGATCAATTATGAAAAAACTTGAAAGCGGCAATATTTATCTAGGAATGAAAGTGGCATTAAGTATTTTTGAGCCTTTAGATATATTAGTAAAATCAATAATGGTAATAAATAATACATTATGTGGTGTCAATGATTCTTTATAACTATGTTCCAGATCCTTGAATATTGTAATAAATTCATATTCAACATTATTTCATGAAACCCTTAGCGAAATTCAAAATGTAGCTTTCATTGAAGATATAACTAATAAAAGAAAAATAAAAGCAAATACATGGTATTTTATGTAATCTATTATAAGTAGTGCGTATTATAAAATAAATATATCTCCAAATATATATAAATTAAAATGACAATTAATTATATGCTTATTAATAAAATTAAAATTAAATAAAATTAACCTATAAAATATATATATATATATATATATATATATATATATAATATATTATATATTTATATATTTATATATTTAATATATATATATATTATATATATATATATAAACATATTATATATAATAGATATAAAATACATAATATATATTAAATTAATATCTATAAATGAGTTATATTATCAATTACTTATACTCAAGTTTAAATATAATAATAACAGAACATTTTACAGATATAACTCTAGTAGTACCATATATGGTATCGATAACAATGATGGATAAGAATTAATTGATCATTTAAGATAAATTATATTTGTCATATATCCTAATTGCATATCCTATATATATATATATATATATATATATATATATATATATAATTTAATTATATTTTAATACATATTATTCAGAGTGAACTATTTGAATGCATATTATATTTCTACAAGAAGACACGAAGACAAATTTAATTGTGATAGTGAATCATTAAAATCATTTTTCAATCTAAAGGATATACTATTAAAAGAAAACTATATAGATTCAGATGAGATTAATAAATATCCAGAATTTAATTTAGAAGAACTATAAACTGAATTACCTCTATTTATAAGAGAGTCAATAACCAGGTGCCCAGATGCTATATTATATTATAATTCATGTATGGAAAATATAAAGAAAATATATTCCAATGTAAAAATATTGATGAAATTAATCATTTTAAGGCCAACAAGTTCAGTTGACTGTGAAAGAAGTTTTAGTAACATTCGCATCTTAAAGAATTGGCTAAGACATTCTATGGAACAAAAGAGACTGACTAGTTAATGATATGTAGTATTCACAGTTAAAATCTAGACGAATTAAACATTGATGAATTGATGTCATCATTTGTTAAGAAAATAGAATGGAGAGAGAAGATGTTCTTATTTCATTAAATCTAACATTTATTAAAAGTACCTAATAAAATGATATGTAGACTACAGTTATAGAATTATTTATTTATATAATATCTAACAAATATCAATTAGTTATACACAACAAAAATATATAATAATAATTTAAATTAGTGGACCCCCTTATGAAATATACCTTCCTGCGGCCCTAATAACTGGTATGTTATCACAAAGGACATGTCATTGGTATCACTATATAATACTATAGTAAGTATAATAAGTTGGCATTTTTAATAGGTGATGCTATTCAGTTATATAACGAGATACGAAACATATGAAGTTGCTGGAATGATAACAAATTAAACAACACATGTTCATAGATAAAATAAATCATCGAAAAATAAAAGTAATCGTTTATAATAATTAAGTATACTTATAGGTACATAATATATATATATATATATATATATATATATATATATATAAGTCTGTGTATGTGGGTATATATGTGTATGTGGGGGGTGTGTGTTTTTGTATGTATACATATATTCGTGTGTATGTGTTTGTCCTTATATATATATATATATACATATATACATTCTTCCTATACATAACCCCCTGCCTATCATCACCTTGACCAGTTGTCAGAAGTCAGTCTACAACGAAGACCAGTGACCCGTGTGGTCTTGGAGCTGCCGATATGGCTAATGGTTAGTGCTGCCACCGTGCTAAACTATATAGCGTCCTTAATATATACACACATTTGGTTAAGGATTCCGCTTCGCAAATCTTTGCTATATATATATTAATTGTATGCATATAAATTGAATTATTTTGCTTTCATTACTCAATTAATGCTTATACGAAAATATATATTTAATATATTTATAAGCCATACTTTAAATAATTATATTTAAAAACCATACATACAGGGATACATATATATATATATATATATATATATATATATATATATATATATATATATATAAGAAACATAGGGATTAATACATTAAATAATGTTTATAAACTTGCGACGCAGATACTGCGCCAACATTCGCGATTCACTATCGATGATTAATTTCTAATTGCTAATGAGCAGTCAAAGTTTATAGTATTTCGGTTATAATATTAAATAACTGTAAAATAATTCGACTTCCGAAGATTCGAATGTATGTATAGGATATGATCTATGATCTAACACTATTTAATAACCTTTCACCTATATATAAATTACATAATATTATATTTTATTAATTTATGACAAACAAACTATTGACGACAAACAATTAATAATTACAATGAAGATAAAAAAATGTAGTAGCATAACAAATATGATTTATTACTTTTCCGGTTGCACAATAACCTATGTTGATTCAATTCGATTACTTATTATTGCTATTGTTCACCTTTACATGTTAACCACGCCCATCACGTGATACTACTAAATGCGTTACGTAATAGCTATTGTTCTCACGCAGGCGATATTGTTTACCTGAGTCCTCCCGGTAGCGCCGTCTGTCGGGTAGTTCTCACTAATCAGCAAGGTGACGGAACCGATCTCGACTTCGACATCTACATTAGGTTTAGCTCTATAACCTAGTTAGGAGCTGTACCTCGTACGATATATAACATTAGGATTTGAGAAAATACACTAGAGGTGTTTTTGTTCATTATTATTTCTATAAATATAATTGTATTATTATTATGATTACAGAATTAGCGATTATATAAAACACATAACTGTCAATAGATTTGTTTTCAATGAAACCCACTTCAGTATTCGTAGCCACATTAACAGGTGGTTTATATGGTCGCGGTGATGAAATGTATGTGATTCGATTATTATATATCTGAAACAGCTTAATACATTAACCGTTGGATGATGGGACATCTGTAATCGCATTGCACCTGAGTAGTAAGATGGACCGCAAAATACTTAAATTATAATCAATTTATAATCGTATTTACGTATTTATACAATCAAAGAAAACTATTATATTTCTGTGATTATCGTATAGATTACAATGCTTAACCATCGATATAAAGAAAGTGGATAAGCAATTGACGCACGAAATGCATGTAAAAGATAGACACGTGAATGACACTTTTATCGATAAATTAACAAAATGGTATCAGTGATTTTGATTGGATATTAGTCATATTATATATGTCAAATATTAAAACAGTAGGCTTTTCGTCGAAATAGATTAAAGTGACTTCTATCTATATCAATGGATTTAAATTATAAATATCAATAAAATCAATAAAATAGTATTATATCTTCAATTTAAATACACAAAATTACGAGGAATGTTGATATTATGTATTTTAAATATATAATTTTATTTTTAGTATAGATTGTACATTAAAATTGGTAGTAATTATCAATATATATATTTTATATAAATAAATATTATTATAAATAAAAAATAGTAGGCCAGATAGTGGGTTTCGACTGAAGCGCTCGTAGCGGATAGTGCTATACACTACATTCAATTGCTTATCCACTTTCTTTATATAGATGTGCTTAACACAATACATAAGATATTTTAACACCATTGTATTCTACTTTTGTAAATAAATGCATTTCATTGACACTTTTCATTATCCTAATTATTTACTAAATAATAAATAATTAATTATAGTACGTCTCAATATTTAATTAAAAAGTATCGTAGGTAATCTAGATCTAGATTCGAATTAAATTTGTAATTTCGATGTCATCACGTCTTCGTAGTTACCACGACGACGTATAAACTAACGCTCTGGCCCCGCCCCCGTCTCAATATTTAATTAAAAAGTATCGTAGGTAATCTAGATCTAGATTCGAATTAAATTTGTAATTTCGATGTCATCACGTCTTCGTAGTTACCACGACGACGACGTATAAACTAACGCTCTGGCCCCGCCCCCTGGCCCCGCCCCCCACAGCGTGACGTCACTGCAACAGGAGGCGTCGCTGTTTCCATGCCTACCGTTCGTTCACATGAAGTGGCCGTCAGGGAATGCACTAGAATGTACCGCCTCCATCTCTACCACCAGTTTTACGGTCAAACTCGCCGACGGTAAGTGTACTACGGCCCAGTTACGGGGGACATCGCCTAGATAGCCAAGGATTGTCCTAGGACAGTTTTAACATTATGGGGATAGATAAGGATTGTCCTAGTGTACTACGGCCCCGTTACGGGGGACATCGCGTAGATAGCTAAGGATTATCGTAGGACAGTATTTAACATTATGGGGATAGTAAGGATTGTCCTAGTGTACTACGGCCCCGTTACGGGGGACATCGCGTAGATAGCTAAGGATTATCTTAGGACATTATTTAACATTATGGGGATAGATAAGGATTGTCCTAGTGTACTACGGCCCCGTTACGGGGGACATCGCGTTGATAGCTAAGGATTATTGTAGGACAGTATTTATGGGTATAGATAAGGATTGTCTTAGGACAATTGTTCTCGTCTCCGAACAACTGGCCAGTGCATAGGGGACCGGGGCTAGTTGATATGAGAAAATAAGATCATTCTAGATCAATATATAACATTACGATGATATCTATGTATTCTAGGCTACCCCTAGGGTAAGTTATCTTCTCAGAATATCGGTGCCCTGACCCCTGGTGAGTTAACTATGTATTAGGGTGTGATGTTTATATCATGGACAGTTGTACAGATGGACAGTTAGATAGTATATTTATTTATCTATATTCATGTAAGTCCATAGATTTCCAATTAGACTATTTATTAAACTTATTTAACCGGGTATAATAGTGGATTTGTACAACTACAAGTATCTATATTTAGATTAACTAATGATTAATCGTGACGTAACCCATCTAACAGTAATAGCCTCATAATAGAAACATAATAGCATAAATAATTGCCTCAAATGTTTACATTGTGCTATTATGTTGCCATTAGGTATATTATTGCCAAAAGTATATTATTCTGCTATTAATTTGAAATGCTATTATGCTGCTACTATGTTGCTATCATTAGATTATCAACATAATAGCAGCATAATAGACTTTTTAAATTAATAACAGCGTAATAATAGCATAATAGACTTTTAATGGAAACATAATAGCAGCATAATATAACTATGTAAACAATGGAGGCTATTATGTTTCTATTATGAGTCTATTACTGTTAGATGGACACTTACACTATTCCACTTTCTAATTCTCTAGTCGGTGCTAAACTTAAGTTACTTTACCTTACTACACCAGGTGGAGCTCTGTCAGCATTTATTGACACGTGACCTACATTTATATCTCCCACTTATCGTATTCTGTAGTTCTTAACGCGTATCTTAGTCTGGTTACCCAGCAAACAGTAATAGCCTCATAATAGTAACATAACAGCATATTTAATACTATTAAATGTTTATATTGTGCTATTATGCTACTATTATGTTGCCATTAAATGTCTATTATGCTGCTATTGTGCTGATGTTATGTTGATATTAAAAGCCTATTATGATATTATTATGCTGCTATTAATAGCTAGTGTTTTAAACTATTCATTTATGCTGGTTATTTGACGCTATCGAGGTACATCATTGAACACATTCCCAGCAAACAGTAATAGCAACATAATAGCAGCATAATATACTTTTAAATTAATTAATTTAGCGTCAAATAACCAGCCTAAAGTGAATAGTTTAAAACATCCGGGAATTATTCGTTGAGCCCCGTAAGAATCCGTAGTCTTATAAACATTAGAGTGATGCCCCCTCTATATCTATGGCCCTACATCTTACCAATACCTCCTATAACCTCTGAGGATATAGGAGGTCTTGATCATACCCCATATTACCATTATACATATACTACAGCTAATATTATAACGATATAATATGCATTATGACTTATCAATACAATTACATCAACAAATGACTCTATCTCTCTATCTCTATATTTCCCTCTATATCTCACTTTCTCTCATTATTCAACACCAAATATTACAATCAAAATTAAATTAGCGAAATATTTCATCAAGATTGAATTATATATATTTATTGAAATCTCATATATATATATATATATTAATGATATGTATATACAATAGTAGTATTATTTGTAAAGTTAATATTATTTTGTATGATACAATAATATTTCCTCTACAAATAGTATTACAATTGTGGTATTAATTAACCATTTGTTTTCCTAATACTATTACTATATTGTATACACTGTAAGCATTGTGTGTATGCCAATGATATTATATATATATATAATTGTTTACTATTACCACACAGGCCAGTCCGATGTTATAGATCTATTTGACTTATCCTCAGTGGGAGTTACTTTTTCTCTGCAAATCAATGGTTATATGTACATACAGATATATACATATTTATATTGTTATAGTATTACTATTGTAATGAAGTATACTATAAAAGTATTATTATGTGAACTACTACGAATGATTACTTTAATTTAAAATATTATGCAACAATATTTAAAATTATATATATTTTGCATAGTACATTTATAAAATTGTTATATATAATTTAATAAGATTAATTTTCAATTTTCTTTCTTCACATACCAAGAAGCTTTAAAATAATACTCGTTTTTTATCGGGGAGTCGCCGGTAAAATCGAAATAAGAATAATTAACATTCTCGTTTAAGTTCAGCCGAGTATGATTCGTCTTATATCGAACTTTAACCTACTTACCAGGTACAGCGGGTGCGTCTATGACCGCTACGGGTAAGTCGATGACCTTGCCGGATAATGCCACGTGTTATTGCGGTACGGGCACTACTACCCCGGTCGCCGTGACTCATCACAGCCGTACCATGACTCATCACAGCCGTACCATGACTCATCACAGACGTAACACCACTGAAAGTTAGTCATCGCGTTCACTCGCAGTGTGAGATATCGCGATGTGAGCTCTTGTAACCTAAACCTGCCTTTACATCAACACTAACAGCGCTATAACGTCGAACATAATAATCGGGCGGTTTCGGTGTGAACGGATATACTGATATAGGTCAACTCACGCTAAGAATGCTCACATCGATTCATTTTTAATGTATTTTTTACAAAAATTTGAGGCTATTTTTATTGTTATAATATATCAAACCAACATAAATTTCTGATTATTTGGATAATTTTTATGGGGGACGACGTCCCTTTAAAAATTAACATACGATGAATAGGAATTTTTACATTACAAAATGCAACACGTCGCACGCCTTATACGTGCAGTTATATAATAATAATAATAATAATAATAATAATAATAATAATAATAATAATAATAATATTTATTAGAAGAAAGTAGTATATTTTATTCGTATGAAGTATTTAAATTAAATTATATTGTTATTTCCTCTAGAGGGCTTCAGATAAAGATAAATATATTTTCTATGCTGTCGCCCGAATCACCATCACCAGAACTGCCCACCATCACCGGAACGTTTTTTTTGTTGAATTACTTTACTTTTTTTCATTTCGTTTTCTTCTTATGTTTTATAAGATATTTTATTTTATATATATACAAATTACATATTAAATCTTTAAGTATGCCCCAGTTCTATCTGCACGATGAAGTGCGAACTGACTGTCTAATTGACCTGTTCATCTGATTGGTTAAGTTAACCTACTATTTACCTACTATTAACCTACTACAAAACCACAGCCTGGCATAATAGTAATATCAGTATATCAGTTTCAGATTTCATTCTATTTGAGAATACATTATCGGCTATCGTTAAAACTATGTAAGCATAGCCTTAGCAGCCAATCCTTAGAATGAGAACGGATTCAAATGGCCATTATAACCATTTGATTATAATTAAAAACTTAATATAAGTTCCAAGATAGGATGAAATGACTCCGCCAATATAAAACAAGTTTTAAAAATTGTTTAAATAATATATATATATATATATATATATATATATATATTTATATATATATATAAATGTATATATTTTGTTATTCATATATATATATATATATATATATATATATATATATATATATATATATATATATATATATATATATATATATAATATGTGTGTATGATCATTTTGGGATATATAGTTACCCCTAATCTTACCCCCTTCCTATAACCAGGGTCAACAGATATCATAAGCCAGGCTACAACGAAAACCTCTGCAGCCACCACCGCAACAACATCCGCTGTGATTATATTAGTGTCTATACTCGTTTCTACAATGAGGGTCATGTAGGCTCTACATTTACTCGCGTACGGGGATAAAATAAGAATACAATAATACTAAAATAACAAACTAACAAATCGATATTACTAATCCTTTTAAGATAACACTTTATTATAAAGATGTAGTATATTATTAAACTACTATAGTACTATAGTACTGTGTATACACAATAGTGTACTTTTAAAATATATATATATATATATATATATATAATAGTACATCTATTGTATAGATTATATTATAGTTTATTTCTATAATTATTAATTATCGTTTGTTTCATCTCAATAATGATATCAATGGTTATATTTCTTTGAATTCATTCTAAGTAATTTTAAAATATGAAACTACATATTTCTAATGTAGTACTATATATGTTACTTTTAGATTATTAATATTTACATTTATCAATAACTATTTAATTAAATAGGAACATTACCTATTATAAAGTTTATTTCTACAATGAGTGTATACTGTATTACATTATGATTATAATAAGGATATGTCCTTGATTATGTCCTATTAATTAATAATTATATCGGAAACTAAAACATAAAAATTTATATTATTATATTTATGTCATCATATACATTATTCATTTATTATCTATATCATATTGTGGCATGTATTATTATTTTAATATTTTAACAATTATTATTACAAAATATTAATAAAAAACATCAGCAATACAACTCTATTTGTAATATCAATGATTAGTTATACTTTTTAATCGACAATATTAGTAGATTTAGCAATTCATAATAGTAATTCAGTTTATTGCAGTAAATTACAATTTATTTATTATAAAGCTAACTCTTGTCTCCAATATCACACATAGAGTGATAGAGTGATTACTAAAATGTATTTAATATTTACATATAAGAAATAATATCACACTATAATAATTTAATAATTAAATTAGTGTTTAAATAAAATTATCATCATCAGCATCGTATACATTTAGTTGTATTTAATTGTATTAATATAGTTCTAAATTATGTTAATACGATGAATAAAAAACTAAATTTTGTAGTTTTTCAAATAGGGTAAAGGTGTATAGTAGTGACACCCCGCGTATCTCACAAACTACAAGTTCAATTACATTTATTTATATACAAAAGTTTTGGGTATTCTCAAGCTGTATTGAAATAAGTATATTTTGTTTGCATGATATTGAATATAAAAAATTAAATCAATTAATCGATTTTTTGAATATATTCTTAACAAATTACAATGTAAGTTATCATATAAAAGTATTTTTAATTCCATGATATTTAATTAAAGTTCTATACTAAAGATGAATTTAATGTCTACATGAAAATATAATACATATTTATTAATGATTAGTGTTTCTAAGATCAATTACATCTACCATATACATTCTGGTAGTAATTACACCCTAAAACCAGGTAGTAGTGAGTCACTACTAGTGACATGTAAATGGATTCTGATTGGTTGTAGATAATGTTGCAATTGTAATGTTTAAATCGTGCGCGTTATTATTTTAATATATGTTTTAATTAATATTTGTATATATATATGTGAAATATTGTTTATATATAATTTATTTATTTTAGATAGATTATTTTTAGATTAATAATTATATATTAGTTATATAATATGTTTTAATTAATATTTGTATATATATATGTGAAATATTGTTTATATATAATTTATTTATTTTAGATAGATTATTTTTAGATTAATAATTATATATTAGTTATATAATTGTTAAATATGTCATATATAAATATAGAAATGATTAAAATTTGTTAACAAAATATACATGATAAATATTAGGATTTCTGTAGGTATAATCATTCTTAAATCTGACACTTCTTAAGCAGGTGCAATATAATAAATGGTAAACCATTTTCTGTTTTTGTGTGATCATATAATTTCATACACATAAATGGTTGGTATTCTGTATGTATGTAACTATTCAATTTTTACATTGATGGGTAAATAAATAAATTTCTCAGAAATATGAATTTAATGTTCAATGTAAGATAATTAAATTTCTCAAAATATATCAGAATAATCATTGGATATATAAAATTAATAGGAAAAATAAGAATGTAATGTTCAATTTAAGATTTATTTATTATTCTAAATGAATGCATATGATATTTTTATTATAGTAATGTTAAATTTAAATCAAATCTCATTGATATCATTTATATTGAATTTAATTTTAAATATTTCAATTGATATACATATTATTATTATTATAAAATACAAATTACTATTTATTAGAAACACAATTTATGGTCAGCCAATTAAAGACGATATTTATATTGTTGGTCTAGATGACACACCCACTTAATGGACGTAATACATATAGGGTTACAAACTTATATATTGACCAACACTTCTGTAATAGTATAACTTATGATCTATGCTAAGGAACACATAGTAGCCATATTTAGTAACGGAGTACGGATTATTGAAAAGTGAATAGTCTATATAAGTTATTAAAAAAGGTTATTTTACACTAGTTTTTCCTAATTATAAATATTACAAAATAACATATATAATGAGATGAGCATATACCTATGTATTTTATATACTACTATATACGTATTAAACACACAAAGGAATAAACAATTTATTTAAAAAATAAAATCCATATATTTACAATTAATTATGTATATACGGATATTGAATTAACAAATTAATCGTGGAAATCAGTGACAACGAATGAAATAGTTGTTTATCGTTGGATATCGTTGGTATTGGGCGTAACGTAAACTCTCTTCTCTCTAATAAATCGATAATAACTGCGGTATGCGAGTGCTGCCGCCTAGAGTCTTATCGAGTATTTCTCGCAGACTTTCTTGAACGATTCGTGAGCTTTGATGATTTTCAAGATAGACAAGATTCTTCTAATTAGTTCCCTGTATATGCGAGATCGTGTGTGATCATAATCATTAACTTAACACTTAGATAGTAATTTTATTGTAATAAAAAAAAATAAGAAATAATACAAAAAATTATAAGAAAATAACAACATTTATTTACATGAAAAAAAGGTTGAAAAATGATACATGTATAAAGTTGAAATATGTATAACGTTAACACAGGTTATTGATATTTATATCATATTACCTACATGTTATAAAGAATAAACTCCAAGATACCACAACTCCACAATTTATATTTAAAAAATGAAAAAATATATTAATGTTTACAATTTTTTACATAACTTTCATCTGCATAATATATTTTAATTTTGTTTATTATCCTGTTACATTTTTGTTTATCGTTATTATTATTATTATATTACGCTTTGTTGAGACGACACGTTGCTACGGCACTAGAAGTTATGCGTAACGTTGTGTTTACCTGACGGACTTGTGGTTGGCTGCGATGATGCGACTGTAAGCGGAGGCTGCCAACTGTTCCAGAATGAAGTGAAGTTGTTTCAGCAACGCGTCCAATGTTAGAGTTTCATCCTTGAACCACGCCACCGGAATCTGCGATATGAACTGACAGGAGGGGCGGGGATTAGAAATATTGTTTATTTTATATTAATAAATATAATCATTTCTATGCTTGTTAATATGTTTATTAACATAACTTATATTTAAATATACAATGAAATAACAATATAATTAATGTATATACTTCATACGAAAAAATTGTACAACTTTCTTCTAATAAATATTTATTATTATTATTATTTATTATTATATAGAAATTACTAGTGATCTAAATTTTCAAATCTTTCAAATGAGTTTTTTAATTAATTTAGAAACAAATCATAATTTTAATATTTTGAGTTAGTTTGAGTCACATTGGATATTACAAATAAAAGTATAATTATAACAATATTATATTTATTAAAATTTTAAATTTGTAAAGCATAGACTAGTACAAAAATGTTATATAATCTAAATATATAATAAAATAAATATAAGCTAGTTAAATGATGATAAGATTATCAGAATAATGAACATATCATGAATGTTTGAGTAATAACCATTTCACAGTAAGCGACAACTACTGCGGGTGGGTTGCACTGAGAGATACTGGCTAAAGCCATCACCAGGTACCGGCACAGAAGGGATTCTACTGCTAACTGCTTAAGGACGGCTCTCGATAGTACGTCGATGTATATAAATGTAGTGAATCGAAATTAAAAATTCTAAAAATCACTAGAAACAACTAAAAATAATTAAAATAATAGTTTATAAATATATTAGGTATACCTATAAATTAATTATGCAATTTAAAAAGTATATCCTATATTGATAAGATATATAAATAGTAAATAATCTTATATATAAATAAATAAAATAAAATAATAGAATATATTCTATAGAATATATAGGTAGACTATATATTTCAACAATAATAAATAGTATAAAATGATAAAATCGATGATAAATTAGAATTAAATATAATCTATATATATATATATATACATATTAGTCGTTGAATTTAATATAAAGATCTTTGATATACATATTAAAAAGTATTGATAGATGATTGATATAAAATAGTATATAATATTAATGGTAGGTATATTCCATAAAAAAAGTTATTAATTATCATTGAAGAATAATAAATGAATATATAAATATGATACAATTGTATTGATATATCATTAATGATATATGTTAGAAAGTATAATATATATATGAATATATAAGATAAGATATATATAGATAGGATATCTATATGAATATATATATAGGATATATTTGAATACAACTTAAAAAATATGTATAAACTATATAGTTTTAATGTAATTATTATTTAATAACTTTGTAGCTGAAATCGATATACTAATTAGTATATATATATATATATATATATATATATATATATATATATATATTATACCTACCACATAAAAGACGACTATTTGTTGCGATGGTCGAAAGTGTATAACTATATGGATCAGAATCATGGACTTTGAATGTCAAACAACAGAACTAACTAGACGAAACATACACACGAATGCTCCGGAAAGCTTTAAATATAAAATGGCAGGAACAAGTAACTAATAAAGAAGTATATGGGAAGCTTCCGTTGGTCTCCTCCAAAATTAAGGCCAGAAGGATGAAAATGGCTGGACACTGTGTACGCCATCCTGAACTCTCAGTTCACCCTGATTCTGTGGGAACCATATCAAGGTAAAGCAAGTCGTGGCCGCAGAAGAATAAGCTATGTTGATATGTTGAAGAAATATTGTGGTCTTCATGAGAAGGAAGAAATAAGAACCAGCATGCTGGATAGGGATGTCTGGATAAAGCTGTGTCATACTGATGCTCGAGTAGACTGACAAGATCATCCTCGAAATTAAGCAAGTAAGTAAGCATATATATATCAGCGATCTCGATACTTTTCCCGATAGGTAATGATGGTAATAATCTCAATTAGGGGAAAGGTGTATAGTAATGACAACCCACGTTATCTCAAAAACTACAAGTCCAATTAAATTTATTTATATACGAAAGTTATGGGTATTCACAAGCTTTATTGACATAAGTATTTTTTATTTCCTTAATTTTCAATATAAATAAATTAAATCAATTAATCGATTTTGTGAATATATTCTTAAAAAATTACGTAATAAGTTTTTATAAAAGTATTTTTATTTTTAATTTCTTGATATTTAATGGAAAATAGAAAATTAAAGTCTTATACTAAAGATGAATTTAATATCTACAAGAAAATATAATTCATATTAATTTATGATTATTGGAAATATTTCTACGATCAATTATGATCAACATGTCACGACTACCCTCGGGGTGTCATTACTACCCGAATTGGAGTATAGTAATGACACCCTCGTTATCTCAAGTGTTAATGATTATATTAAAAAATGTTAATAGCAATTATTTAGATAATATTAATTTATATACAATATAAAAAAAACGTTATATAGAGGATCAATAGTTTAAGAGTTATTGCAATATATTCAAAACTGTCACTACTATCCACCTTTCCCTTAGTTTGATTATCCTTTTATTACCAGTTGATTATATTATCAATGGACACGTGATCACTTAAAAGAATATATACCAAACGTTATTATTGGATATTAATATCACGTGTAATTATTTCCATTGTAATTATAATTTTGAAATATATTACATATTTATTTAATCATTTTAACATGGAAAATAAATGGACAGACAGTTATTTTATAACGTGTTCGAAATATTTTATAATAAAAAATATAAAAGATAATAATGTTATATGTTGCTGTGTAATATGTGAAAAGAAATAGAATTGGCGATAAAACATTCGAATAAAACATTCGATATTTTCATTTGAAATCAATGTTATGTTCATGTATAATTCATTAATTCTAAAATCATTCATCATGCTTCAGTGATTTATGATTTTTATTTTTATTTTTTGATTGTATTATGTAATCTCTTTCATTTCAATATAGTCAATTTGTATATGAATACATTATATATCAGTATATTTATATGCACATAATCAAATTCAGGTGATATAAATTTCATTATTTAGACTTTACATTTTAATTTGATATATAATATATATAATATAATATAAATATATGTATACATAAAATATATTGATATATATATTTATTTTATATATTTTTATAATTATTTTTATAATTCGTTTATTAAATTGTCAGATATATTTCTAAAAGTATATAAAGTAATATATAATTATTATTAAATTATATTAGCAATAATTAAAATATTCTGTTATAATGGCAGATAAACTAAATAAAAATGATCAATTAATAGTAGCTAATGTAATAGAAAAAGTTACCCTAGACATTAAACATATAATTGAAAATGCTGTAACTGAGGCTCTCGTGGCAGTCAGAGCTGAGGTTGATTATCTCAAAACTAAAATTGATACCTTAGAAAATAGCCTTATTGCTGCCATTATTAGATCTGATGATATTGATCAGTATTCTAGGAGAGACAACTTAAAAATTGCTGGTCTTATAGTTGAAAAAAACGTATCATATGCTGATGCTATAATATAATTTGGATCCCAACTGGGAGTTCATATTGTACATACAGACATTAGTATAGCGCATAAGTTAACTACCAAGAGTAAGTTATCAAGCACGTTAGTACGCTTTAATATACGTTCAGTGCGTAATGATCTCTACCTAGCACGAAAAAAGATAAAAGATACATTAAATTATAAAATCTATATTAATGAAGATCTAACTCACAGAAGAAGTAATTTATTACATTCCTTAAAACGTGATGAGTTAACTAAAAGTTCATGGTCTTATAATGGATTTATATGTTGTACGCTAAAGGATAATGATGATGTCATTTTGACAATAAAATCACCTTACGATCTCATCAAACACTATAAATATGATATCAATAAATCAAACTCTTTTTTCCCCGTTGATAAATGTTGACTATTTATTATTATAATTTTAAACTTAACAATAATATTTTATTAAAAAAAAACCAGTTTATGTTTTTGTTTTTTACTTTTAATTTTCCATGCTCGTTATAAATATATATATACATACTCATTTAATTATTTTATTCTATATAAAACCTTCATATATGTTTTTAATTTTACAATTTTATACTTCTTTATAATCATTTTTATCTTACATTTCTATTCATATTTATTTTATACATCTTATTTACTTTTTACACCTGACCATGATTGATAATCAATTTCATAATGATCCAACTCTTTGCAATGATCCAGAGAATCTTAATTATAATTTTGACCATGTTTCTCCTTATATGTCGATGAATGAACTTAATAAATTAAAATACAACTTAAATACGTTATCAGTACTACAATTAAATGGTAGAAGTATAGTTAAAAACTTTGATAATTTAAAGTTATTACTTAAATCTATACATAATACATTTGATGTTATTTCAATATGTGAAACTTGGTTCACTGAATTTAATATGAATCTATTTGAATTACAGGGATATACCTCTTTTCACACTATTAGAAATCACAAAAAAGCTGGTGGCGTCTCTATTTATATTAAGAGTTCATTTTCTACAAATAAAATTGTCATTCTATCTCTTAGTAACCTTTACATTGATACAATTACTATAGAAATTAAACTTGATACTAGAAATATTATAATCAGTTCAATTTATAGATCTCCCTCATTGGAAAAAGATTCTTTTGTTTATCTAAATAATTTTATTGAAAAATTCAATGTATATAATGGTAAACATATATTTCTCTGTGGGGACTTTAATATAGACATACTTAAAGCCAATACTATTACAGATTCTTTTTTAAACACATTGCAATTACAAAACCTATTTAAGTCTATAAATCAACCAACACGTATCAGTAATAATAGTTCTACATTGATTGACAATATTTTTTATAATGGAAATTTTTCTTATATTTCAACTGGTATTTTACAATATGAATTTACTGATCACTTGCCAATTTTTATCTTAATGAAATTAAATAAAATACGTTTCAAATGTAAACAAAATGTTCCAATTATAACTCACAATATAAATAACACTAACAATGTTAATAAATTAATGAAAGAACTTAATGAGACAAACTGGACATTTATAAAATCTGAAGATATTAATATTTCTCTTGACCTTTTTATTACACATTTTAGTAAAATTTATGATAAAACATGCCTTAAAAAACATAAATCTAATAATATTTTTCGCAAAAAAGATATTCCTTGGTTTACAAAAAATTTAAAGAAAGCATGTAGAAAAAAACAAAAGCTGTATATAAAATATATAAATAATAGAAATGATAATAATCTTAGGATATATAAAAAATATAAAAATGATCTCACGAATATTATAAGAAAGTGTAAAAAGGATTTTTATACTAAATCTTTGGATAACAGTAAATCCATTAAAACTACATGGTCAATTATAAATTCATTGATAAATCCTATACAAAAAAAGAATACAAAAATATCAGTACTTGATATACATGGAAAGGAAATAAAAGATGAAACAATAGCAAATAAATGTAATGAACACTTTATACAAGTCGGTAGTAAACTAGCTAAGAACATTTGTTCACCTAATACATCGTTCAACGACTACCTTAAAAATAGTAATTATTATTCATTATTTTTATCTCCAATCACATGTAGTGAGGTCATTAAAACTATTGATAATTTTTCTCCAAAAATATCTAAGGATGAACTTGATATATTTATGAAACTCGTAAAATTAATCTCATCCACTATAGCTGAACCTTTAACATATATTTTTAATCTTTCTTTTTCAACAGGCACTTTTCCAAATTTGTTTAAAAAATCCAAAGTTATTCCCATCTATAAATCAGGTAATAAAAATGACTTTAATAACTATAGACCCATATGTTTGAATATTCAATTCTCGAAAATCTTAGAAAAATTGTTTTTTTCAAGATTACTTTCTTTCTGTGATTTTCATAACATAATTAGTAGTTCACAATTTGGGTTCAGGAAAGGCCTCAGTACCCTCCATGCTATAGAAACCCTTCAAAAAGCTATTATTGATTCTCTGATCTCCAATAAATACTGTGTTGGCCTATTCATTGACTTAAAAAAAGCATTTGACACAGTCAACCATGAAATACTCTTAAAAAAGCTTGACTTTTACGGTATAAGAGGATTACCTCTATCATGGTTATCATCATATCTTAAAGACAGAAGTCAATTTACAAATTATAATAACTGTATGTCTACTACTACTAATATAGATATCGGTGTCCCCCAAGGTTCTATTCTTGGGCCGCTTCTTTTTCTTATATTTATTAATGACATGCCGACCTGCTCTATTAATAATACTTTTATACTATTTGCTGATGACACCAATATTATAATTAGTGATTGTTCAGCCAACAAACTAAAAGTTAAATTACAGCTGACAATTAATGAAATAATGTTATGGGTAAAATCAAATAAGTTGACAATTAACATTGATAAAACTCACTGCATGTCATTTAGAAATGATATAGAATTTGAAATAGAAATTGAAAATGAGCTTCTAGTTCAAGTATCTGAAACAAAGTTCCTTGGACTAATCATTGATAATTCATTGTTGTATATCTGTGTGTGTACTGCTAATGGATATGAGTATATAGATATGTATGTATGGATAACACCAGGTTCAAGGTTAAGGTTTATTAGTTATGCAGAAACGGGGATATGGGAGATAGTGGATCAAGGAGTGTGGTGTGCTGACTGCCGAGTGTAGAAACCCGGGAGTTCTTATAGGGAGCGTGGAACGCACGCCTATACGATTAATACCATATTAGGGAGTTATCGAGGAATGCGCGCGACTTCGATTGCGTAATATCGCGCGCGCTCACATTCCCGATAAGCGTGTGTTTGACAATAACAACTCATGGAATTAACCCAGCGTGGTACTTCGCATGTGTCTATATATGGGCACAAAATATACATGGGAATATAGATATATACGAGTATGCAATACTGCGTAGTATAACGTGATATGAATATATATATGATATAGGGGTATATGCATATATATGTATGTGTGTATATATGTATATATATATATATATATATATATAGATATATATATATATATATAATTGTGTATGCATGTATACAGACACCGTATATGCATAGGCAATATATATAACATCCCTCTTTGTTTAAACAAAACTCAAGAGGCAATACCTAGGCGGTCGGGTGGATGTCGAACACGTGTGGAACGTCGTAATACGGGGGGCGTGTCCAACGGGTGTTCCGCGTGTGTAACGTGTTGTGTACACGGTAGTGTATCGGGAGGTACGGGGCGGATGTCGCGGCGGTTACGACGAATATGTGTTCCGGTTGCAGTACGAAGGTTGTAACTGCGAGGCTGTGGGCCACATTGTGTGATGGTCGCCAGTTTCCACGTGCGGGTTATCGGATCGCGGTATAGAACGTTGGAGTCTTCCGCGAGAGGGGGGAGTGGTTTCGGGTTTGGTGTGTCGTGGTAGCCTTTGGCTACTTCGCTGTTTCGCTCTAGCAAGTCTACGTGCGGTTGGTGCGTATCGTATACGCTGGGGAGTGGGGTCGAAATCTTTCGATTGAAGAGCAGCTCGGCGGGGCTTTTATCGGAACCTCGGACAGGCGTGGCTCGGAGGAGCAGTAGGGCTTTCGGTACGTCTGTCGATTTCTTCATACGGTCTTTCACGGTTTGTATCATGCGCTCAGCGAATCCGTTACACTGCGGGTGGTATGGGCTGCTGGTGAGATGGATGAAGTCCCACTGTAGGATGAAGGTCTTAAAGGCCTCTGACGAATAGTGACCGCCATTATCACTAATCAGCTTGTCAGGGATGCCGTGTTCTGAGAACAGAGTCTTTAGTCGTTCGATGATCGCACGGCTTGTAACGGGGTTTGGCATTAAATAGATGAATGGAAACTTTGAATAGTAGTCGCAGATGATTAAGTAGGTTTTCTCCTTGTAGTAGAATAGATCCGTCCCGACGTTCTGCCATGGGCGAGAAGGCGGGTCAATCGGCATCAGTGGTTCTTTTCTCTGACGAGGCTGGTTCTCCTGGCAGGCTCTGCAGCTGGCGACAGTCCGTGTGATATCCTGTCCTATGCCAGGCCAGTGAACGTGTGCGCGGGCGAGTGCCATAGTGTTAACGATTCCGATATGCGGGACGTGTAACGTCTGTAGTATTGGGAGACGCGCGTTAGAGGGTATTAGTATTTGCTGACCTTTGAGTACAAGGCCGTCGTGTATGGTCAGCTCGTCTCTGAATGACCAATACGGTCGTAGGTGTTTCTCAACGTGTCGGTGGTCTTTAGGCCAGCCATTTATGATGCGAGATTTCAGTGTATCGAATATCGGGTCTGCGTCGGTGGCTTCCCGTAGTTCGTCTATCTTCTTGATGCTGAACTGGACGGGCATGATCTGGATGTCTAATTCCATATGGTCGTCGTCATCGAGGGGTTGTCTTGAGAGGGCGTCTGCCAATAAGACGTCTTTGCCTGGTAAGTATGTGATATCGAAATCATATTGTTGGACGCGTAGGAGCATCCTTTGCAGCCGAGTTGGCGCGGCGTATAGGTTTTTACGAGAGATCATCTCGAGTGGTTTATGATCGGACTGTATAGTAAACCTGGTTCCATAGACGTAGTTATGGAATCTTTCGCATCCGAAGACCACTGCCAACATCTCTCTTTCGATATTAGCGTATCGTTTTTCGGCAGGACTTAGTGTCTTGGATGCGAAAGCGATGGGCTTTCCGTTTTGGAGTAGGGTTGCACCTAACCCAAGGCCTGATGCGTCTACCTGGACAGTTGTCTTGTCCTTCGGGCTGTAGTACGCCAGTGTTGCCTCTGAACAGATACGTTCCTTCACGTTCTTGAAGGCCTGTTCGTGTGATGCCGTCCATTGGTAGTCGACGTCTTTCTTCAATAGCTCACGTAGTGGTGTGGCATGGTGTGCTAGGTACTTAGTAAAGGGAGACATGTAAGTAGCAATACCGAGAAACTCACGTAAGGCTTGAGGATTCTCCGGGCTGGTGATCTGCTTGATGGCCAGTATTCGCGCCGGGTCTGGATGTACTCCGTCTTTATCGAATCGTAGGCCGAAGAACGTCAGGCTGGAAGTCTTTATAGCGCATTTCTCCTCATTGAAGACTAGGCCATGTTTTCCCGCTGTCTCCATCAGGTGTCGCAGGTTGTCGTCGTGCTCTTGTTCGGTGTTTCCGAATACACCGACATCGTCTGCAATACCGATGGTCCCTGGACAGTACTCCAGTATCCTGTCCATTCGTTCCTGGAAGACGTCCTGGCTTAGGTTCAGACCGAATGGCAATCGGCAAAATCGGTATCTACCGAATGGGCTATTGAATGTTGTTAAGATGCTCGAGGCATGGTCTAGGTGTACAGACCAGTACCCCGAGCGGGCATCGAGTTTAGAGAAAACCTGGGCGCCTCTGAGATGGTGCGTTATCTCTTCCAGCGTTTTCGTGGCGTAGTGTGGTCTCTTGATCGCTTTGTTAAGGTCTTTAGGGTCGAGGCAGATTCGTATCTTTCCGTTCGACTTCCTGCTGTATACCAGACTGGATACCCAATCAGTAGGCTCGTGAACTCGTGTGATGACGTTCAGCTTTTCCATCTGGTCTAGCGTGTCCTTCACTTCGTTTCTCAGTGCGATTGGACATCTCCGTGGTGCGTTTACGACCGGCTGTACAGTGGGGTCGACAACAATTCTGTAAGATCCTTCAAAGTTACCTAATGGAGCAAAGCAGTTAGGGTATGCACGGGTTAGTTCCGTGGTATTGGCTAGTCAACTTGACTTGTTGAACGCGCAATGCATAGTTACTAATTTGGGAATCCTAGGAGTATAGGGCCTGGCGTGTCAACGACATAGAACGTTGCTTTCGTTTGGTTCCGCCCAGAACTAATCGTTAGTTCGAATTTCCCGTATTGTTGAAGAGCTGACCCATCGTATACCGAGAGACATGTGTTGTTCTTCTGTAGATGTGGTCTGTCGGAATCTAGGGGATACATTTTATTAAACGTGCGTATGGGTAACAGGTTACCCTGTGCACCAGTGTCTACTTTGGCGCGGAGGTATGCATTGCGGCCGTGGTAGCTGAAGCAGACATCCGTGAATGCCTCGTCTCGCGATGTTACGGTGTCAAATACGACCTTGTCGAACGTCTCCTTCTTGATCTCATGGTGTCGATGTTGTGTAGTAGGCTTTCTTGATCGACACTTAGCGGCCCAGTGGCCTTTCTGTTGGCAGTTGAAGCACCTGGCTGTACGGGCGGGGCATGATTCTTTACCTATATGGGATCTAGTACAGTTCGGACAAGTGTAGCCGGAGGACGATGACTGAGCTGAAGTCGATGGTGAGTTCGTGTCGTAGTTCCTTCTCGGTGTGGGATTCCTTCGTATCTGGTTCACTGAGGTGTGTGCGGGGTTTCCCTGTCGGAATGTCGCGATATCTGCGAGTTTCGCTTCATGTGCGCGTGCGTGTTGCAGCGCATTATCTAAGGACATGGACTTGCCCTGAGTCAGCATCCAATCTTGGACTGCATTGTCGCGTATGCCATATATGAGTTGCTCGGTTAAGCGCTGTTGTACTTCCGTGTTATCACGGAAGTCACATTTTTGGCTTTGCAGCCTTAACCTTGTTATATATGCATCGACGGGTTCCTCTCTTTCTTGCTTCAATCTCTGAAGGTTTATTCTGGATAGCCAGAAGTTTGTTCTTGGTTCAACGTATTCTCTCAGATACGCCCAAAGTGTAGTCAGATTCTTCTGGCTATCTTCTACATCCCATGCGTTGTAGATGTCGCGACCGGTTCTACCTAGCCAAAGGAGCACATAAGCTAACCTAGCTGCCTCCTTTGCTGTACTGATAGGGCCGATGAACGCTAGCTCAGACTGCAGCTTGAATTCTGCCAGCTCTGACGAAAGATTGTCGGACATCCAGTCGAACGATGGTGTTGGAAACTGTGGGTTGTAACTTGCCACCATGTTGTATATCTGTGTGTGTACTGCTAATGGATATGAGTATATAGATATGTATGTATGGATAACACCAGGTTCAAGGTTAAGGTTTATTAGTTATGCAGAAACGGGGATATGGGAGATAGTGGATCAAGGAGTGTGGTGTGCTGACTGCCGAGTGTAGAAACCCGGGAGTTCTTATAGGGAGCGTGGAACGCACGCCTATACGATTAATACCATATTAGGGAGTTATCGAGGAATGCGCGCGACTTCGATTGCGTAATATCGCGCGCGCTCACATTCCCGATAAGCGTGTGTTTGACAATAACAACTCATGGAATTAACCCAGCGTGGTACTTCGCATGTGTCTATATATGGGCACAAAATATACATGGGAATATAGATATATACGAGTATGCAATACTGCGTAGTATAACGTGATATGAATATATATATGATATAGGGGTATATGCATATATATGTATGTGTGTATATATGTATATATATATATATATATATAGATATATATATATATAATTGTGTATGCATGTATACAGACAACGTATATGCATAGGCAATATATATAACACATTGAACTGGAAATCTCATTTTCAATTTCTAAAGAATAAATTATTAAAAATATATTGGATCATAAAAAATGTATCATTCTGCCTTAATGAATCAGCTATGATTAAACTTTATTATGCACTTTTTTATCCCCATTTAATTTATTGTTTAGAAATTTGGGGGCATACATATAAATCTAATATAGGCTGTATTCATGTTATACAACAAAAAGTATTAAAATTAGTTTTTTCTAAACCTATAGATTTTAGTTCAAAAAAATTATTTATTGATCATAAGTTATTAAATATCTTTGATTTGTGTAAATATAAAACACTAATATTTATGCATAGAATATATTATAAAACTTGTAGTCCAAGTATTTATAATCATTATAAAAGAATAACTAAAAAAAAATTAATACAAGAAGTACTTTTGATTTCATTCAACCTTATAATAAATATAACTATATGAATAATTCTTTAATGTCATATGGACCAAGACTTTGGAATGAATTAAATATTGATAAAAGAAAATTAGTATCTATTTCCCGTTTCAGTAATAATATTTTTAATTATTTTTTAACCTTGTGATTTTTTAATCTACTATTATTTTTCTACTTCAAATTATATTTTAACATTTTTTTAATTTTTAATAAGTTTACTATTTTTAATAAATTTTATCTTTACTCAGACTTTTACATTGATTTCTCCTTTTTATCCATATTTTATACTATAATTACGCTTTTATATAATATTATATACTATTTTTAATACATTTTATCTTTACTCAGACTTTTACATTTTACATTTTTACATTAATTTCTTCTTTTTTCCATATTTTATACTATAACTACTCTTCGACTTATGAAAACTATCTAAATATTTTTTACTTTGTGTAGATAATTTGTAAATTTATTTTTGAATATTTGCCAAACATATATTTATTATTCTTTATATTAAATTTTCATATATTTACTCTTCTTAACCTTTCTTGTCTGTTTTTAGTTTTTTAGTCGTTTTAGTTTTCTTAATGTTTATTATTTTATTATATGGTAGTAGTACGTGGTAATATGCATTAAATGTTAAATGTATTTATTATTATTATTGTATATTTATTATATTACAAATTGTATTATAATTGTAATGCTAATCGTTGTAATTATTTATTTATATTTTAATAGAATATAAAATAAATATAAAAAATATCTTGAATTAATACTATATAAATTTCCGTACTAGTAAAGGAACGCGTTCCACTGGAACTAGTTCTTATATTTCTGTCTAAACGTTCCCGTTCATTATTCGGTATCCGTTCCTTTATGCGTTACCGTTCCTATTTTTATATCTTTTAATTCTATAGATAACGGGGGTGTCCGTATTCGGTATCCATGTCCGAATACAGAAACCTTGTGTTATAATACGGACACCACATATACCACGTGGTATATTGTACTATATAAAATATATATTATTGATGAACCAATCAGATAAATTACAATTACATTATTTATAATTAATGTTATGAATAATTTAATATAATTTAATAATTTATTTATTTTTATTATTTTTTTAATTAATAATACAATTTAAGTATCTAAATAATATCGACATGCACGTAATATCGACACCCTATAGATCTCCTAAAATAAATTCCACTCAAAAAATAATTAATGTATGAAATGGTAATCTATATAATTCTAATTCATATAAGCATATTTTTTTTTTTTAATTTATATTTTTTTTAATTATAAACAAAACTAATTTTTTCATTACAACTAAAACAACTACATTTATGATATTTTTGAATTACAATATTGATTCTCAATCATTTAAAAATATAGGTATTTTAAATATTTAAAATAAATCTTGTATATCTAATTATATTTTATAATGTACTGAAAATATTTTGTATTTATCATAATTTGTTACGTTATAAACTTTTACCTAACCAACATACATTTTCACCCTAATTGCACATAATTACACCCTTGCTATCTCAGAGTTAAACAAACTGAACTAAATTATTTAATTGAGGAATAATAAAGGTAGGTGATGGTCACCTATGGTGAATTATTGTTATTATTTATTGTGATATGATGATATAATGTGATGCCCTATGTGATATAATGATACTACAAAGACTATAAATAGCTGAAATATAATATGTATAATGAATTAAATAATTTGTATATCTTAAAAGTGGGGGGTATTATATAGTATATCTATATATATATATATATATGCATAGAAGATTTTTCATATTGCATATAAATAAATAAATCAGATTTATCATTCCTCTCCAACAAGCAGGTAATAATGCTATTTTAGATATATGTACTCATAATTAGTATATAATGTGTATTGTATATATATATATATATATATAGTAAGTCTGATTTAGTAAATATTATGTATTTAATATATAATATATTTTTTAAATTAAACTTTATAAAAATTATCAAAATAAGTTGAAATATTTCAATATAATTTTAATATAATACTATATTTACTTAATTTATTTGTGACGAATATTGTTGAGATTAAACAAACTATAAAAATTTCAACTATAAAAATAGTTGAAATATTACTCTATAATTCTAAAATATGAAATTTAATAATAATGATATTATTTCATATATTATAATCATTTTAGTCACTACCTAGTTCTACAAGAGACAGAATAAACCACTACCAACTACAATACATACTCCCAAAGGCTATCGAAGAGAAAAGAAGAAACATTAAAGAGAAGAAGGCTTTAGAAGAGAACACATACGATTTACAAATTAAGGCATTACAAAATACATATAATTAAAATTACTTTTTATTTATCCAATAAAATATTTCTCTACAAATATGTCTCTATATGAATTTCCCGGTAAATCTGTATTCAGGTTTTCAATAATTTCATTATCTTCTTCAATAATTTCAGTATCTTCTTCAATATCTTCAATATCTATCATCTCTATTAGTTTTTTGCTTACTGCAATATTATGTAAAATAACACAAGCTCCGATAACTTTGATTGCTCTCTCAGGTTTTAACCTAAAGAATGATATGATTTAAAAGTTATATAATTAATGTTGATATATATATATATATATATAAATTAAGATATCTTAAATATAATTCATCAATATTATCAGTCATATATTTCATACATTTACATGTAAATAGATAGTAGATATATACAATTATATTATGCTTAATTTTATGGAAAATTGTAACATTATTTGAACAACATAAACTAGATATATATTACTATAAACTTTTATATATATTATATTTAATAATATACATATTATTTCTATATCGTTTATATATATATATATGAATATTTATATGAATATTTATATGAATATTTAGGAATATATGAATTAGAAAGTGTACAGTAAATTATAAGAATATGTGATGTAAATTAAATAAAATTCACATATATGTTACAATACAATTCAATATAGGAACCATTGTTAATAAATTTATAGAAATAATCCTATTTATAGTTATCGTAAATTACATATGAACTCGATAAAGCATCTAGAATAATATAGTAATGTCATTATCAATTGGGAAGTTACCTTATCTCGGAATTGAGACAATTGAAGCGACGTTTTAATACTACATTACATTTCGCAATTAAAGCTCGTTTCTTGTAGTAAGAAGATTGATATCTCTGAATTAAATGAATAATTAATTTATTATTATGAAATTAACAAATAGATATATTTTCTAATTTAAATAGAAATATATATATATATATACTATTTATGTAGAAATAAATAAATCAAATAGAAACATTATAGATATATATATATAAAGGAAGTCGGTTATAGTAAATGTGTAGGGAAATCGGATGAAATTTAAATGTAAATAGGTTTAATAACCATTTATAAACTATCACAAATATTTAAAATGATTACTATGACAGGTATTTAGTAAAGTAAAGTAAATACTATTTACTATATGTGAAGCATACTATAAGCGATTTTTACTACAGAAACATATATATATATATATATATATATATATATATATATATATATATATATTTATGTCTTACTTAAAATATAGTATCATTAACTTTTGGAATGAATTAATTTTGATTAACAATATACTTGTATAAACAAACCCTCTGCGCAGAATTATTTGTTCGTAACAATGGAGTTAGTAGCCAACTTTTGCATGGATAGCCGCTGTCCCCTAAGATTACATCAGAAGTGTTCCTTTCTTCGTAAGCTTTCCATACATAAGAATTCTTTATAATTCTGAATAAATATGAATGTAATTAACTATCATCGTAACATACTACCCTTAATTGATTACCTCGATTCATGAACGCTGCCCGGATACTTGATAACGGCATTAGATATTCTCATGTCGGACTCGCACACGAGTTGTACATTTATGGAATGTATATTTTCCCGATTCAAGAAATGTTCTTTGTTAATTACCGGAGCTATTGAAATCATCATTTTGTGTTATATTCATTATACTTTTGTAATTTATAGGCACAAATTTTGAATACATTTAGTGATAAAAATTAGATATAATGTTAAGTTTGAAGAGAAAGTAATGAATATTAGGTTTAAGACGAAATAGAAAATGTTTTCATATAATTTGTGATTAGAAATTTATTGATATTGGTTATATTTTCATTATGAATAATGAAATGTAGTATATTGTGTGTAATTGATTTATGTTAGAAATATTACAAATTAAATAGACGAATGAATACGCTATTAATAAGTAATGGTATACACTGTACTATACTATACAGTGTATATACTATACACAACTTAAATAAACCTTGTATCCTAATATGTGTGCAATCAACTACACCGACTACATTCGGAAAGCCCGCGATAGCTTTAAATGCCTCTTTCTGCTGGGCGACGTGTTCTACGCCCATATTTAAATAAATCCATCGATCGAGATGCGAGCATATAGCTTCGGACACCTGATGTATAACGCGACTCGTCGTAGACTTGTGTATGCCGATAGAGTCTGCGACGTCTTGTTGGAAACTTCCATTGGCGTAGTAATAGAGCGCGATCAACAGTTTCATTAGTGGAGATATCGTCGTGGAATTATGCGATGCGCGTTCGTCGCCCTTTATCTGAGGCTCGATCATTTCGAGAATTTCGTATATCGTTTCTTTATCGAAATGATATCGTGAATAAATTTCTTCATCGCTGTAATAAGTTTAATATGTAACATAATTAATATTAATGTAAAACCTATAATATATATAATTATTATAGTCCATATATTTAGTCAGTAATATCGGATTACAGTAAGGTAATTTCGGAATAGGTAATCTCGGACGACTTATTAAATTTAATTTAACTTTTTTCGCCTTGATAATGCGCTATTTAATTTTCACCGAACAACTGGCGTATCAAGCGCTAGCGTATAATAAATGATATTACCTCATCCGATATTACTGGTATTTATGGTTGTTATACACAATAGGCGACAGATTTGTATGACAAATAGTTTATTCGATAGCGATGCGCGCACTTTTGGAGTAGATATATGTGTGTGTGTGTGTGTCAAAATTGTATATTGAAATTTAAACTAATATTGATTCATTTATATACATGTTATGGCTAATTAATCTAGCAGCTTTATTTGAAAATGTTATCAAACCTTTTATCACTTTGCTTTAATTATACCATTTATAGTAAATTTATTTAAAAAAATCCATATTGGATTTTGAAGTCTGCCACCCTTATTCATATTGTAAAATTAACAAGTTGATGTAATTTCATAAATTTCATAAAATCATAATGTACTATATTATTTACAATTATTTAAATAAATAAATATATAGAAGAAAGATATAGAATTTATAAAATAATCAAACAAATACTAATATGAATAATATAATGTAAAATCAATGTTACAATATAGAAATAGAATTTATAAAACAATCAAACAAATATGAACAATATAGTGTAAAATCAATGTTAAAATATAATATATTCGAAAAAATCACACATTACCCTGTATAAATTATACTATATATCACGATTTAGCATTAATACACTAATAATTAAGCGAATGTTTATATAAATACATATAACAATAGTTAGGTCGTGTGTCTGCATCGAGGACATGAGAGCTGACCTATTCGATAGGCGAGAAGAACATAACCATAACAACGTCGGAGCCTACAAACTGTATAGCTAAACCCAAACCCAACCCAAAACCCAACCCACCCCGTTAGTATAATGACGCGAAAACACGACTAGCCCTTTTGTCCAATTGCTTCAATAATTATACAAATTTCTGAGCATATATATATATATATATGATATTACTTATAATAAGCTATCCTATTAGAATTTAATAATTTAAATTTTAAATATACTAATTATAAATATTATAAAAAAAAGATGAAGAAAAAACAAAAAAAATACAAACATTAAATATATCTTAGGCTGCGGTTTTGTAATGATATACGCCCGCCTTAGGGGAAAAGTCACGTGATAAACTCCTATCTAATTACATTACGAAGTTGATTTACAATTGTCCACTTGGATTTCGAAGGGGAATTGTCACGAGTCATATAGGGGAATTGTAATTTGACATGGGAATATGATTCATCGCTATTAATTGCGCCAAATTGACCCTATATCAGTGAACCGAGATGAATTTTACACAGATAATGGTGATTTTTAATTAATAAATGTAAATAATAACACAAATTAATAATTACAAAATAATTATATAAAAATGATCATTTACATTCAATTATCATGCAAAACTGCAAACTTAGTTTTAACGAAGATTCGTATACGTTTAATTACAATTATGTTTTAAGACAATACATTAAACAAATATCATATAATAAAGTGATTATATGTTTAGATATAGGATAGGTGTTATAGATATGATATTTAGCTAAGTATAGATTACAAAATTAGGTGATTATATGTATTTGTGTAAAATTAGTAGTCTTTTTAGTGACCATCGTTTTCCCTATCTTTTACATGTAAACTCGGCAAGGTTACCCCGGCCCTTAAAAATAAATAAATGTTATTCAATATTTTATATGTATTAAAAAAAATTGTATCTTTAATATAAAGTCAAATTTAATAAAACTTGTTTTTTTTAAATATAAAAAATCTTATAATTATGATTTTAATGTAATTGTTTGGTGGATCTGCGAAGTAGCAACACAAAATAGAAAACTACAAAATATGTGGCGGGCGCGTCTCATAAATTAAATTTCCTATAAAATAAAATCGTATTAATTTAATTAATAATTAAATATATTATATTATATAATATATTTAATTATTAATTAAATTAATACGATTTTATTTTATATATAAATAATATCGTGATCGGGATCGGGACCGGGAAAGGATCTGGTTACGAATTGAGGATGGGGATCGGGAAATGGATCGACATAATAGAATAAATATAGGATAGGGATCGTCGATCATGGAAAAATAGGATCGTTGCCCATCACTGCTTGCAGTGTGAATATACTAATCATTAGTCTAATGATCCAAAAAAAATCATATATTTTTTGAAATTATAAAAAGTATCATGTATTATTAATATAATAAACATGTTACTATTATTACTAACTCATATAATTCCATCGGGTTGGTCCTTTCATGGTATTCTCTTGTAAGTATATTTGAAAATAATAGATATCTATCTATATCATATATAATATCCTACAATACATACTCCCAAAGGCTATCGAAGAGAAAAGAAGAAACATTAAAGAGAAGAAGGCTTTAGAAGAGAACACATACGATTTACAAATTAAGGCATTACAAAATACATATAATTAAAATTACTTTTTATTTATCCAATAAAATATTTCTCTACAAATATGTCTCTATATGAATTTCCCGGTAAATCTGTATTCAGGTTTTCAATAATTTCAGTATCTTCTTCAATAATTTCAGTATCTTCTTCAATAATTTCAGTATCTTCTTCAATATCTTCAATATCTATCATCTCTATTAGTTTTTTGCTTACTGCAATATTATGTAAAATAACACAAGCTCCGATAACTTTGATTGCTCTCTCAGGTTTTAACCTAAAGAATGATATGATTTAAAAGTTATATAATTAATGTTGATATATATATATATATATATAAATTAAGATATCTTAAATATAATTCATCAATATTATCAGTCATATATTTCATACATTTACATGTAAATAGATAGTAGATATATACAATTATATTATGCTTAATTTTATGGAAAATTGTAACATTATTTGAACAACATAAACTAGATATATATTACTATAAACTTTTATATATATTATATTTAATAATATACATATTATTTCTATATCGTTTATATATATATATATGAATATTTATATGAATATTTAGGAATATATGAATTAGAAAGTGTACAGTAAATTATAAACTTTATGAATATGTGATGTAAATTAAATAAAATTCACATATATGTTACAATACAATTCAATATAGGAACCATTGTTAATAAATTTATAGAAATAATCCTATTTATAGTTATCGTAAATTACATATGAACTCGATAAAGCATCTAGAATAATATAGTAATGTCATTATCAATTGGGAAGTTACCTTATCTCGGAATTGAGACAATTGAAGCGACGTTTTAATACTACATTACATTTCGCAATTAAAGCTCGTGTCTTGTAGTGGGAAGATTGATATCTCTGAATTAAATGAATAATTAATGTATTATTATGAAATTAACAAATAGATATATTTTCTAATTTAAATAGAAATATATATATATATACTATTTATGTAGAAATAAATAAATCAAATAGAAACATTATAGATATATATATATATATAAAGGAAGTCGGTTATAGTAAATGTGTAGGGAAATCGGATGAAATTTAAATGTAAATAGGTTTAATAACCATTTATAAACTATCACAAATATTTAAAATGATTACTATGACAGGTATTTAGTAAAGTAAAGTAAATACTATTTACTATATGTGAAGCATACTATAAGCGATTTTTACTACAGAAACATATATATATATATATATATATATATATATATATATATATATATATATATATTTATGTCTTACTTAAAATATAGTATCATTAACTTTTGGAATGAATTAATTTTGATTAACAATATACTTGTATAAACAAACCCTCTGCGCAGAATTATTTGTTCGTAACAATGGAGTTAGTAGCCAACTTTTGCATGGATAGCCGCTGTCCCCTAAGATTACATCAGAAGTGTTCCTTTCTTCGTAAGCTTTCCATACATAAGAATTCTTTATAATTCTGAATAAATATGAATGTAATTAACTATCATCGTAACATACTACCCTTAATTGATTACCTCGATTCATGAACGCTGCCCGGATACTTGATAACGGCATTAGATATTCTCATGTCGGACTCGCACACGAGTTGTACATTTATGGAATGTATATTTTCCCGATTCAAGAAATGTTCTTTGTTAATTACCGGAGCTATTGAAATCATCATTTTGTGTTATATTCATTATACTTTTGTAATTTATAGGCACAAATTTTGAATACATTTAGTGATAAAAATTAGATATAATGTTAAGTTTGAAGAGAAAGTAATGAATATTAGGTTTAAGACGAAATAGAAAATGTTTTCATATAATTTGTGATTAGAAATTTATTGATATTGGTTATATTTTCATTATGAATAATGAAATGTAGTATATTGTGTGTAATTGATTTATGTTAGAAATATTACAAATTAAATAGACGAATGAATACGCTATTAATAAGTAATGGTATACACTGTACTATACTATACAGTGTATATACTATACACAACTTAAATAAACCTTGTATCCTAATATGTGTGCAATCAACTACACCGACTACATTCGGAAAGCCCGCGATAGCTTTAAATGCCTCTTTCTGCTGGGCGACGTGTTCTACGCCCATATTTAAATAAATCCATCGATCGAGATGCGAGCATATAGCTTCGGACACCTGATGTATAACGCGACTCGTCGTAGACTTGTGTATGCCGATAGAGTCTGCGACGTCTTGTTGGAAACTTCCATTGGCGTAGTAATAGAGCGCGATCAACAGTTTCATTAGTGGAGATATCGTCGTGGAATTATGCGATGCGCGTTCGTCGCCCTTTATCTGAGGCTCGATCATTTCGAGAATTTCGTATATCGTTTCTTTATCGAAATGATATCGTGAATAAATTTCTTCATCGCTGTAATAAGTTTAATATGTAACATAATTAATATTAATGTAAAACCTATAATATATATAATTATTATAGTCCATATATTTAGTCAGTAATATCGGATTACAGTAAGGTAATTTCGGAATAGGTAATCTCGGACGACTTATTAAATTTAATTTAACTTTTTTCGCCTTGATAATGCGCTATTTAATTGTCACCGAACAACTGGCGTATCAAGCGCTAGCGTATAATAAATGATATTACCTCATCCGATATTACTGGTATTTATGGTTGTTATACACAATAGGCGACAGATTTGTATGACAAATAGTTTATTCGATAGCGATGCGCGCACTTTTGGAGTAGATATATGTGTGTGTGTGTGTGTGTCAAAATTGTATATTGAAATTTAAACTAATATTGATTCATTTATATACATGTTATGGCTAATTAATCTAGCAGCTTTATTTGAAAATGTTATCAAACCTTTTATCACTTTGCTTTAATTATACCATTTATAGTAAATTTATTTTAAAAAATCCATATTGGATTTTGAAGTCTGCCACCCTTATTCATATTGTAAAATTAACAAGTTGATGTAATTTCATAAATTTCATAAAATCATAATGTACTATATTATTTACAATTATTTAAATAAATAAATATATAGAAGAAAGATATAGAATTTATAAAATAATCAAACAAATACTAATATGAATAATATAATGTAAAATCAATGTTACAATATAGAAATAGAATTTATAAAACAATCAAACAAATATGAACAATATAGTGTAAAATCAATGTTAAAATATAATATATTCGAAAAAATCACACATTACCCTGTATAAATTATACTATATATCACGATTTAGCATTAATACACTAATAATTAAGCGAATGTTTATATAAATACATATAACAATAGTTAGGTCGTGTGTCTGCATCGAGGACATGAGAGCTGACCTATTCGATAGGCGAGAAGAACATAACCATAACAACGTCGGAGCCTACGAACTGTATAGCTAAACCCAAACCCAACCCAAAACCCAACCCACCCCGTTAGTATAATGACGCGAAAACACGACTAGCCCTTTTGTCCAATTGCTTCAATAATTATACAAATTTCTGAGCATATATATATATATATATATGATATTACTTATAATAAGCTATCCTATTAGAATTTAATAATTTAAATTTTAAATATACTAATTATAAATATTATAAAAAAAAGATGAAGAAAAAACAAAAAAAATACAAACATTAAATATATCTTAGGCTGCGGTTTTGTAATGATATACGCCCGCCTTAGGGGAAAAGTCACGTGATAAACTCCTATCTAATTACATTACGAAGTTGATTTACAATTGTCCACTTGGATTTCGAAGGGGAATTGTCACGAGTCATATAGGGGAATTGTAATTTGACATGGGAATATGATTCATCGCTATTAATTGCGCCAAATTGACCCTATATCAGTGAACCGAGATGAATTTTACACAGATAATGGTGATTTTTAATTAATAAATGTAAATAATAACACAAATTAATTATATAAAAATGATCATTTACATTCAATTATCATGCAAAACTGCAAACTTAGTTTTAACGAAGATTCGTATACGTTTAATTACAATTATGTTTTAAGACAATACATTAAACAAATATCATATAATAAAGTGATTATATGTTTAGATATAGGATAGGTGTTATAGATATGATATTTAGCTAAGTATAGATTACAAAATTAGGTGATTATATGTATTTGTGTAAAATTAGTAGTCTTTTTAGTGACCATCGTTTTCCCTATCTTTTACATGTAAACTCGGCAAGGTTACCCCGGCCCTTAAAAATAAATAAATGTTATTCAATATTTTATATGTATTAAAAAAAATTGTATCTTTAATATAAAGTCAAATTTAATAAAACTTGTTTTTTTTAAATATAAAAAATCTTATAATTATGATTTTAATGTAATTGTTTGGTGGATCTGAGAAGTAGCAACACAAAATAGAAAACTACAAAATATGTGGCGGGCGCGTCTCATAAATTAAATTTCCTATAAAATAAAATCGTATTAATTTAATTAATAATTAAATATATTATATTATATAATATATTTAATTATTAATTAAATTAATACGATTTTATTTTATATATAAATAATATCGTGATCGGGATCGGGACCGGGAAAGGATCTGGTTACGAATTGAGGATGGGGATCGGGAAATGGATCGACATAATAGAATAAATATAGGATAGGGATCGTCGATCATGGAAAAATAGGATCGTTGCCCATCACTGCTTGCAGTGTGAATATACTAATCATTAGTCTAATGATCCAAAAAAAATCATATATTTTTTGAAATTATAAAAAGTATCATGTATTATTAATATAATAAACATGTTACTATTATTACTAACTCATATAATTCCATCGGATTGGTCCTTTCATGGTATTCTCTTGTAAGTATATTTGAAAATAATAGATATCTATCTATATCATATATAATATCCATAATTTGTGTCAAATAATTATAAAATTTAAACCGCAGAAATAAATAATAATAAAACAATACAAAGATAATAAAGATTGCAATCCACCATATGAATACCAGCAAAGATTTTCCGAAGGAAAATTGCTTCGCAAAATCATTGATACCAGTAATATCGGGCCAGGTAAACTCGGTGCAGGTAATTTCGGGCCACTTTAAAAAAACAAGAAGTAATTTCGGTGCACTTTTTAAAATATCAATAAAACAATTATTTGAATATATATATATATATGTATATTAACATTGGTATGAATTATTAATTAATTAACAATGCAAGTCGCGAATCAGGAGAATGTGGGAAAGCGATATCGCTATAGAATATTCTATAACAATATGTGACATATTTTATAATAACTATTATAAATATTATATTTTATGACAATCCACTATTGTATTTGTCATTTACTTATATTTTTACCTCGTATGTTTATCATATGTTCAATAAAAAAGTAAAATTCACCTACATTACTATAATGACTCGCAATTGCTTTAATGCTTTAAATAAGTATGCTATATCTATTAAAATTAACCAAATGATTACAATTATACACATAAGTACACCTATGATTATCTGATAATGATTATGATATACATATAACATATGCATGTATATGCATATAACATAATAATACCAAACCTAGTAAAAAATGATGTTATATAATATATATATTTATTTTTAAATATTTGTTAAGTCAACAGAAATCAACAGCTCGGACGCAAATGGTTAAGGGAGAGTTACTATTTAGTTATCTGATAGTTATATATATGTGTTATGTAGTATGTATATACATATATATAGTGATACAATAGTATATATATCATATAATAGACACGAGGCAATTACATTAATAATACCTATATATATATATATATATACTTTAAAGCTATAGTAAAAAAATATAAAAGCTACTATAAAGTATATTTGCTAAGATGGGAAATATTGATTTACCAAATAATTAGATTAAATTATTTTATAAATTAAAATATGTTAAAAATAATGAGAATGTTATGTCAATTAACAAATTGAATAGAAACTGTTTATTTTTGGTTGATTTTTTTTATCTTAGCACAACATTGTTGTAATCAATAGGATATCATATATAAGTATAAATACCGGATGTATTATAATTCATAATCAATGAGATATATATATATATATATATATATATAATTTAAAGCTATAGTAAAAAAACATAAAAGCTATTATTTAAACATATTTAAAGATTTAAAGATTTAAAGTATATTTGCTAAGAAGGAAATATATAGATGTTTGAGAAACTAAATAAATAATATAAAACTTAGTAATTTATAAACTTTATTACAAGCACAATTTATCACAGAAATATATATTACAATATTGTAAGATAAAATGTAACAACTATTAAAATACCATTCGGTCGTTTATTTCGAAGTATGCATATATACGTGTGGGTATTCGCATAAGAAAGTATCGTTAGAAATTACCTAAATGTAAATAAAAATACTTAACATTATATTGATACAGCCAATATAACAGACTGAAATAACGTTAACTCCTCACATTATATCTGCAATTTTTGCGGACATATAAGAGCAAATAGATTACGATTAACTCTCTGTAATGATTTAGAAATAGAAACATGCGTGGATATAATAATAATATATAGTAGTAAGTGCTTGTGATTTTTAGTAGTAGTAGTAGTAGTAGTAGTAGTAGTAGTAGTAGTAGTAGTAGTAGTAGTAGTAGTAGTAGTAGTAGTAGTAGTAGTAGTAGTAGTAGTAGTAGTAGTAGTAGTAGTAGTAGTAGTAGTAGTAGTAGTAGTAGTAGTAGTAGTAGTAGTAGTAGTAGTAGTAGTAGTAGTAGTAGTAGTAGTAGTAGTAGTAGTAGTAGTAGTAGTAGTAGTAGTAGTAGTAGTAGTAGTAGTAGTAGTAGTAGTAGTAGTAGTAGTAGTAGTAGTAGTAGTAGTAGTAGTAGTAGTAGTAGTAGTAGTAGTAGTAGTAGTAGTAGTAGTAGTAGTAGTAGTAGTAGTAGTAGTAGTAGTAGTAGTAGTAGTAGTAGTAGTAGTAGTAGTAGTAGTAGTAGTAGTAGTAGTAGTAGTAGTAGTAGTAGTAGTAGTAGTAGTAGTAGTAGTAGTAGTAGTAGTAGTAGTAGTAGTAGTAGTAGTAGTAGTAGTAGTAGTAGTAGTAGTAGTAGTAGTAGTCGTAGTAGTAGTAGTAGTAGTAGTAGTAGTAGTAAATATGATATCGATTTCATCGTATTCGCCTTTCATTAGAGTTGCGGCTTCATCATAACAGGGGTTGTATGTGAACATATAACTAGTGTGCGACCATATAGATAAGTATAAAAGTGTCACTAAAGTATTACAATATTGTACACGTCAAGATAATATAATACGTTTAATATGTATAGAGGTTAACCAATGGGGTAATACGAATATGAACATCGCATTCATTATTGCATAATAATATTCGATTAGATTATGTTCTTATAAATTAAATAAGTAGGAGTAATTATCTTTTTTTGATATATTTTCGTTTAGTGTGTAATGTAAATGATTGCCCGCTGTAAGCCTAAAGTTACTAATACGTGGTGTATATATTTTCACGTGGTTTCCACATCCAATCCGCACGGTTTCCACATCTATTCGGCGGTATCCTTGGCTCTTCTCCTGCGAGCCGAGCTACTAGTGGACGCCGTACGAGCTAGCGCCGCGTCCGTGAACGCCTTCTGCCTCCTGGTGATCACTTCGCGAATCACCGAGTCGATGCAGCGACGAGCCAACGCTTTAAGAACGAATTGAGGATGGGGATCGGGAAATGGATCGACATAATAGAATAAATATAGGATAGGGATCGTCGATCATGGAAAAATAGGATCGTTGCCCATCACTGCTTGCAGTGTGAATATACTAATCATTAGTCTAATGATCCAAAAAAAATCATATATTTTTTGAAATTATAAAAAGTATCATGTATTATTAATATAATAAACATGTTACTATTATTACTAACTCATATAATTCCATCGGATTGGTCCTTTCATGGTATTCTCTTGTAAGTATATTTGAAAATAATAGATATCTATCTATATCATATATAATATCCATAATTTGTGTCAAATAATTATAAAATTTAAACCGCAGAAATAAATAATAATAAAACAATACAAAGATAATAAAGATTGCAATCCACCATATGAATACCAGCAAAGATTTTCCGAAGGAAAATTGCTTCGCAAAATCATTGATACCAGTAATATCGGGCCAGGTAAACTCGGTGCAGGTAATTTCGGGCCACTTTAAAAAAACAAGAAGTAATTTCGGTGCACTTTTTAAAATATCAATAAAACAATTATTTGAATATATATATATATATGTATATTAACATTGGTATGAATTATTAATTAATTAACAATGCAAGTCGCGAATCAGGAGAATGTGGGAAAGCGATATCGCTATAGAATATTCTATAACAATATGTGACATATTTTATAATAACTATTATAAATATTATATTTTATGACAATCCACTATTGTATTTGTCATTTACTTATATTTTTACCTCGTATGTTTATCATATGTTCAATAAAAAAGTAAAATTCACCTACATTACTATAATGACTCGCAATTGCTTTAATGCTTTAAATAAGTATGCTATATCTATTAAAATTAACCAAATGATTACAATTATACACATAAGTACACCTATGATTATCTGATAATGATTATGATATACATATAACATATGCATGTATATGCATATAACATAATAATACCAAACCTAGTAAAAAATGATGTTATATAATATATATATTTATTTTTAAATATTTGTTAAGTCAACAGAAATCAACAGCTCGGACGCAAATGGTTAAGGGAGAGTTACTATTTAGTTATCTGATAGTTATATATATGTGTTATGTAGTATGTATATACATATATATAGTGATACAATAGTATATATATCATATAATAGACACGAGGCAATTACATTAATAATACCTATATATATATATATATATACTTTAAAGCTATAGTAAAAAAATATAAAAGCTACTATAAAGTATATTTGCTAAGATGGGAAATATTGATTTACCAAATAATTAGATTAAATTATTTTATAAATTAAAATATGTTAAAAATAATGAGAATGTTATGTCAATTAACAAATTGAATAGAAACTGTTTATTTTTGGTTGATTTTTTTTATCTTAGCACAACATTGTTGTAATCAATAGGATATCATATATAAGTATAAATACCGGATGTATTATAATTCATAATCAATGAGATATATATATATATATATATATATAATTTAAAGCTATAGTAAAAAAACATAAAAGCTATTATTTAAACATATTTAAAGATTTAAAGATTTAAAGTATATTTGCTAAGAAGGAAATATATAGATGTTTGAGAAACTAAATAAATAATATAAAACTTAGTAATTTATAAACTTTATTACAAGCACAATTTATCACAGAAATATATATTACAATATTGTAAGATAAAATGTAACAACTATTAAAATACCATTCGGTCGTTTATTTCG
This sequence comes from Osedax fenrisi, assembly GCA_964019155.1. Classification (NCBI taxonomy): domain Eukaryota; kingdom Metazoa; phylum Annelida; class Polychaeta; order Sabellida; family Siboglinidae; genus Osedax; species Osedax fenrisi. The sequence goes on along the minus strand of OZ025246.1, from coordinate 2,093,478 downwards.
AAGTATGCATATATACGTGTGGGTATTCGCATAAGAAAGTATCGTTAGAAATTACCTAAATGTAAATAAAAATACTTAACATTATATTGATACAGCCAATATAACAGACTGAAATAACGTTAACTCCTCACATTATATCTGCAATTTTTGCGGACATATAAGAGCAAATAGATTACGATTAACTCTCTGTAATGATTTAGAAATAGAAACATGCGTGGATATAATAATAATATATAGTAGTAAGTGCTTGTGATTTTTAGTAGTAGTAGTAGTAGTAGTAGTAGTAGTAGTAGTAGTAGTAGTAGTAGTAGTAGTAGTAGTAGTAGTAGTAGTAGTAGTAGTAGTAGTAGTAGTAGTAGTAGTAGTAGTAGTAGTAGTAGTAGTAGTAGTAGTAGTAGTAGTAGTAGTAGTAGTAGTAGTAGTAGTAGTAGTAGTAGTAGTAGTAGTAGTAGTAGTAGTAGTAGTAGTAGTAGTAGTAGTAGTAGTAGTAGTAGTAGTAGTAGTAGTAGTAGTAGTAGTAGTAGTAGTAGTAGTAGTAGTAGTAGTAGTAGTAGTAGTAGTAGTAGTAGTAGTAGTAGTAGTAGTAGTAGTAGTAGTAGTAGTAGTAGTAGTAGTAGTAGTAGTAGTAGTAGTAGTAGTAGTAGTAGTAGTAGTAGTAGTAGTAGTAGTAGTAGTAGTAGTAGTAGTAGTAGTAGTAGTAGTAGTAGTAGTAGTAGTAGTAGTAGTAGTAGTAGTAGTAGTAGTAGTAGTCGTAGTAGTAGTAGTAGTAGTAGTAGTAGTAAATATGATATCGATTTCATCGTATTCGCCTTTCATTAGAGTTGCGGCTTCATCATAACAGGGGTTGTATGTGAACATATAACTAGTGTGCGACCATATAGATAAGTATAAAAGTGTCACTAAAGTATTACAATATTGTACACGTCAAGATAATATAATACGTTTAATATGTATAGAGGTTAACCAATGGGGTAATACGAATATGAACATCGCATTCATTATTGCATAATAATATTCGATTAGATTATGTTCTTATAAATTAAATAAGTAGGAGTAATTATCTTTTTTTGATATATTTTCGTTTAGTGTGTAATGTAAATGATTGCCCGCTGTAAGCCTAAAGTTACTAATACGTGGTGTATATATTTTCACGTGGTTTCCACATCCAATCCGCACGGTTTCCACATCTATTCGGCGGTATCCTTGGCTCTTCTCCTGCGAGCCGAGCTACTAGTGGACGCCGTACGAGCTAGCGCCGCGTCCGTGAACGCCTTCTGCCTCCTGGTGATCACTTCGCGAATCACCGAGTCGATGCAGCGACGAGCCAACGCTGCGTTGTTTAGCAGGGCTTCGATGCCGTCCATTAACCACGGTAGGAAACTCTGCTCGATATCTGCGCGCGGTGTATGTGTGTTAGGAGTAGGATGGGAATCTCATCATTCAATATATATATATATATATATAATAGCAATAATAATTATTTATAAGAAAATTTATTTTTCTTTTATCTTTTGTAGTATATAATATATATATATTTTTATTTCTACTAAATGGCTTAAAAAAGATAAATCTTTTCTATTGTTACCATCCAGTATTTATATATATATATATATATATATATATATATATATATATATATATTGTTATTTGGTAGAGTCCTTTCATCCCATCCAAGAACTTAGATGAAGTTTTCAATTATAACCATATATGGCTCTAATGTTCCTTCGAAGCCGATCTCATGTTAATGCATCAATGGTTTTAACGAGAGCCGATTATTTATTTATACACAATTATATAAGATCACTTCTAAATAATATTTTAAGACCTATTTTATAAAATTAATTAATGTTCCGGACGAGGTTCGAAATCGCATCCTTCTACTGTATATATATATATATATATATATATATATATATATATATATATATATATATATAGTTCCCACAGTGTGTTTGTCATGGTGGGTAGGATACGAATTATCATTATATATATGTTTGCGATATGAGACAACAATCGAAAAGTTCCATCATGTTTTAAAGTCCTTTAGGAGAAATATATAAATATTATAAATTAAAAAACAAAGAGCGAACATAAATAAATAATTAGTATTATTATTATTTATATTATTATATATATATATATATATATATATATATATATATATATATATATATATATATTTCCCACAAAAGAGTTACTAGACTAGAAAATAAGGTGTAATTATTTCAGGTAGATCTTGATTTTTCTATTGTATTAATAGAGAAGTAAAGAAAAGCAATTATGCTTATTAAAATACAGTGAGATTATTCACACTTAATAGTAATATATAATAAGATTACACTATTAATATTAGTATACAGTAATATTACATAATGACACTGCGATGCAACACTACACCAACTAGGCTAGAGAAGAGGGGTCAGTTAGTCTGAGGACATTAATTGCCTACAAATATCCTAGACAACTCCTTAGCTATCTCATTTATTATTAAGTATTTTCTTAGCATAATTCTAGGATGCTTTCTCAGACAACTTTTGCCTACAAATATCCTAGGACACTCCTTAGCTATCTCATTTATTATTAAGTATTGTCTTAGCATAATCCTAGGATGCTTTCTCAGACATCTTTTGCCTACAAATATCCTAGAAAACTCCTTAGCTATCTCATTTATTATTAAGTATTGTCTTAGCATAATTCTAGGATGCTTTCTCAGACATCTTTTGCCTACAAATATCCTAGAAAACTCCTTAGCTATCTCATTTATTATTAGGTATTGTCTTAGCACAATCTTAGGATAATATCTCAGACAACTGGCCCCGTAGACACAGTACTAGTGTGGATATAAACCTCGTTCCACAGGATCGTAGAAGTAGCCGTTATCGGAGAGTGTGCCGAACACAGTGGGCACCAGATCGGAGAGATACGATTGGGCGAAGGCCCGAGCAGCAATCTTCTCGGTGGTCTCCTGCTCTCGGCGGAGAACGTCTCTCTGTTGAAGCATTCGTCTCTCCTGGGGTACATGAGATGTGTGTTAGATAAGGGGCGAGGGCGAGGAATAGGGGAAGGAGGGGATGGGATGGAGAGAGAGATAGATATATATATTAATATATATATATATATATATGTTAGTGATAGAATACGCGGTTTGACTGATCAAATCTAATTTCATCTTTTATACACTTATACATATAATCTTAACTTAGTTAATACTAAACAATATATTTAAAATTTAAAATTAATAGCAAACATCAAAATATTTGCAAAAAAATAACGGTATTTTAATGCATATTTTTAATATAGGTAGATGGGATGTTCAGATATATTGTTAATGTATTAGTGTTTGCCGTATTCTGTTGTGATAGAATATTAATATGAATCAAATTGTGACGTTTTATATATCACATTATGTTATATATAAAATTTTCATATATCATATGTATCATATTATATATATTACAATATTTTCAGAATAATTGTTTAAAGTAAATATAATATTTTATTTTTGTAAATAATTTGTTATACAATTAATATGTGTATTTATATAGAAATTATTCATTCACTTTCATGTTTATTTAAAGATATAAAGTTTATATCTATATATATCCAACTATACATATCATATTGTAAACTTTAAAAATTTCAGTTAATTTAATTATAATAATTATAAATGAAATGATATATTATAATAAGATTATTATATATTCGGTTATTATTTCTGTTTACTATTTATTTACGTGAATTGTAATAATATTTGTAAAATATAATAATATTATCATTAGAATATCGTATATTATACTTATAATAAAGCTTTATAGCTACAATATATATCCCAACTTTCTCTTCTCGATGCCTTCGCTCCTGTTCCTCGAGTCTTTGTTGTTCTACGAGTTCAGCGTTACGGAGCTCTTCGAATTGGCGTTGTTGCATCCTCAACTCCGCAAGCTCCTCCTCCTCCATAATCTATGTGTATATATAATAATAATAATAATTTTTATTAGAAGTTTTAAATTGTATATTTCGTATGAAAAGTTAAATTACAATGATATTTATATAATATTTTCTTCTAAAAGGCTTCAAAATAATATGACTATTTTCTGTTGTTGCCCATCAGTATGATAAGCTTATATATATAAGCTTATATTCTAGTGTATAGGTTTAAAATATATATATTAACCAAATCTAATTTTTAATAAATTTTTCGGAAATGAAATATCAAAATATCCCAATAAAGTTACGGTTAGTTTGTATAGCGTGTGTATGGGCATGTATCTATATGTATACATATGTGAGTTGCATATTGTGCGTGCATGTGTTTTCATTAATATATGCGAGTAAGTATTTGTATATATTAAAATATACATATATGTATGTGTGTCTGATTTATATCTCGTTATAATCACAGAAATAATTGTTCAATTCAATGTTTATGTTATAAAAACATCGGTAATACCTTGTTTATATACAGGGGATGTATCAACGAGTTTATAACCATTTAAGTGCGAGTTACAAGTAAACATCGATAGTATTAAAAATCTAATCCAATAGCAAACATCAAAGGTTTCAAAGTAATCATAATGTATTAATGTATATTTGTATAAAGATATAAAATAATTATTATATTCTATGATTAACATAAAATATGCTTGTAATATAATAATCTTTAATTGTGATGACATCAACGAGGTCTAGATTACATATATTATACTGTTAATTTGTACTCTATCAGTTTTTCATAAAACATTCTAATTTACAACATTTTATTTTTAATCCAAACCCAATCGTTATTTCTCATATAGGATTATTATGGTAAACATCTAAAAGTTTTACGGACTATTTTTCTGTGTTCTAATTGCAATAATAAAAGTCAATCCTAGTCTATCTTATCGCACGATACCTTGTAATAACCTCTATTATACTACACCGCTAGTACTGACCTCTAGCAGTGATTGTTCTATTATACTACACCGCTAGTACTGACCTCTAGCAGCGATTGTTCTATTGTCTTTCCAACGAGCACCTCAAGAATCGGCTTCACTTCGATATCAAAATCAAACAGCTTTACATGTTAAATAGTATTATTAATATGTATATATATATGAATTGTTTATTGATAAATAGAGTTACCTGACAATTAAGAATAAATAATATATGACTAGGTATTGATAAAAACAACATATTAATATTTTACCATAATAAATTGATATTATTTCTAATATTAGAGTTTATGCATTATCGACAAATATTCACCATATTTATATTTGTATTATAGATTAAATAATGTATTATTCAATAAGAATTGAAAATTTATTATTTGATTATTTTGTAATTAAACGAATAATATAATATTGTTATAGTGACAACTGGCAGCTTAGTATAAACATATGCAGATGTAAATGGGTAATAAGTAGGTAAATTAAAAGATATTTAAACTTATATAAAGTAATAAAATATAATATTACAACATTTTTGAATGTATGACACTAGCAGAGTTAGTTTGACAAATATATATAGTGTTTCATATATAAAATGTAATCTTTATAATGAGCTATTATTATATGTCGGTTTTATATAAACTATATGAACTTTATATATATATATATATATATATATATATTAGTGATCTCAGTCATCAACTGAATCTGATATTATTATTATTAAAAAAAAATATATTATATATTATATATATATATATATATTATATATATAATATATTATATATATATATATATATATATATATTATATATATATATAATATATATATATATATTTATATATATATATCATATAGATACTCTATACATAGATATGGAGTATCTATGCAAAAATAGCTCTATATAATATGTGATATGAATAATTCATAGCAACACCATTAAGTGCACTATGAATGTTAATTAATTAGTGTAACGTTAATGTTGACTCACTTAGTTACATAATATTAGAGAACAATAGGTAATAAATACTACAATAGCATATATAATACTAGCTACTAATAATGATATGAGGTTTATATACGAAATTAATCTATTAGCGCAGATTAACAATGAATACTTCTTAGTAAGTTGTATTCACACCATATAATCAAACCTTCATTTTAACACTATATTTATAGCCAGATATCGGCTGTAAATCTAATACTTTGTCCTTTTTTTGAACATTTACTAAATATCGGCTAAGTAATAGTAAGCAAATTATAATAATTTGAAAGAAATAAATTTAAGCAGCCGATATCTGGCTATAAGAATCGGGGTGAAATTCACGCCCGATTTTTATGTGTGAATATAAGTTACGTGAAGTTTTCGTTGTTATTCCGCCGTAATAAATTAATTTCGTAGATTATATATCATATCATTATTAGTAGCTAGTAATATATATGCTATTGTAATATTTTGAATTATTCTCTAATATTATGTAACTGGGTCAACATTAACGATACACAGTAAGGTGGACGCAGCTTTATACACCTTACATATCAGGTAATATATGATCGTATAAACACCGATCTAAATACTGACATCTCCGTCGTAGATCTGAGTTTCAGCGTCGACGCCCGTCTTTGCGGGTACAAACATAGGGGATGGGGGCCTGTCGAGGAATGCGTCCGTTTGACAGACTGCATCGCTCTCTTCAACTCTGTCGCTCAATTCTGAAGGGAGGGGAGGGAGGGAAGGTAAGCGAGCGGTTAGGGTGGTGTGATGGAGTATGTGTGTTAAGAGGGTGGGATAGAGGAGGAGGTATATGGGATAGGTGAGATAATGGAGAGTGTAGTATAGGTGAGGGAGAGTAAGAGAGGTGAGAATTTTAGTGATAGAGAAAGGTACATTGAAGTGGGGTGATGAATAGGGGGTAGGGTAGACGGTCAGTGAGAAAGAGAGACGAAGGTGGGAATTAGTTTGTGAGCGATGTAAGAGGGGGGATGGGGTATTATGAGTGAAAATTATAATGTATGTTATATGATGAGGCGAGCGAGTGGGAGGATGAATGAGAGATAGAGTATGAGAGGGATGGAGTTCGGTAGGGAAGAATGGGTATGAGGAGAGCACGTGATGGAGTAGGAAGAATAAGTGAGAGGAGAATGTGATGGAGGAGAATATCAAGAGTGAGAATAAGTAAGAAGGAGAATAAGTGAGGAGATAGACGTAGGAACAGAAAGTTACGAATAGTTATTATACAAATACTCGTGCATAGGAGTAATATCTTCAGATAAGATTTATAACTGCCTGTATGGCTCAGTGGCTAAGGCGTCAGACACACAGGCAGTAGGACTTCTATATATGACATCTATATATATATATATATTTAGTATGACTATATTTAATATATATTAGACTATATTTAGTATATTAGTGTATATATTAGTATACATATTTAGTACGAGATATAACATCGTAGACCTTCGAGGTAGAGCTCAGTCTGCACATCGATATTCTTACGTCCGTCCACCGCATCAGGCGTACGAGGCCTCAGTTGTCTGTGCGCCCTCTTCTGGGCCAGAGTACGGCGTCGCTGCTCCTGCTGTCTTTGTATCTCGATGGGGTCGGGTTGCGCGGTCTGTGAGGGGTGGAATCGAGGGAGGGAAAAGTGAGAGTAAATGAAAGTGAGAGTAAAAGTGAGAGTAAATGAAAGTATGAGTGAGTTTGAGTATAAGAGAAATGGTGATGAAGTGAATCAAACCACCTTTATAATGAATGCATATATATATATATATATATATATATATATATATATACCCGCGTCCTACTACTTGTGTGTCTGATGCCTTAGCCACCTGAGCCACACAGGCAGTTTACATTATTATTATATATGATTTTAAATTATATATATATATATATATATATATATAATTAAGTAGTAATTTATTCTCATATATATAAATATATAGTGGTAGCAGGGAGATCCCTGGTGATACATAGAACATGTACAATAGTTTACTTCATAGTGATCGGTGAGGAGGCTAGCCTACTGCACTAACCGCGGGCAATGTCTGCTGGGCGTAGGTGTTACCACGGATGATGCGTCTGTCGTACATGATATTAGCGTACTCGGGCATCTCCACTCTACGGAGGGTGGGGTGGTTATGTGTAAGAGGTAGGGGCGCTGGGACCATGGTGTATATAATTATATATATATATATATTAATCTTCGTTATTATTTATGAATAGTAGAATTTAATGGATTGTGAATATAACAATGGTTTCACCCCTAGTGAAATCACTTCGCACAAGATCACTGACTATCGTTATATGTATAAACTGCGTTCACACCACAATATCGGTCAAGATTTTAATACATATATAACCTGCTTGATAAATGTGTTTTTTGATCATTTATTAATTATTCTGCAAGTAATTCGAAACAATTATCATAATTTTAGAGAAATAATTATAACAGCTATAAAAATCGGGACTTAGTTTTTTGGTTTGAACGCGACTTTATATTGAAATATATTTCATATATACACAGCATAACATTTATGCTGTGACGTAACAATAAGGTAATAGTTGCAATAGGTTATTATTATTACATATATATATATATATATATATATATATATATATATATATATATATACAATCGTTTAACATAATAATTTAGTATTATATATAACATATGTGTACTTAATTGGTATTTAGTGATATACGCATATTTTTCGTTTAGTAATATCATTGGTTTTTACATAAATACTCAATTACAAATTTAAATAAATAAATTAAGTGACATTGATTTAATAGTATAATAATTAATAGATAAATAATAATTATTATTAAACTTTTATTGTATATATAACTACTGTAATACATATAATATAGTGACTTTATTATTAATAGAGTCTATTACCTAGTATATATTAGTTTGTTACTTATAAAGAAAATATTGTAGTATTATTTATTTAAATAATATAACTTATAAGTATACTAAAGTAATAGTAGTTACAATATAAAACAGGGTACAAAGATAAGAAGAATTCTATAAAGTTAAAGTAGAAATTGAATATTTCGATGCCACTTACAAAATAATGTATTTTATATCTATTTTTGATTATTTTTACATTATCTTTTATTTCTATTTTGATCATTTTTCAATTATTATTACTATATGATTTATTTCTACTTTCGCTTGTTTTTCGTTTATTTTTACGGTAACTGTAAAACGTTTTAATTTCTTTAATTTTTTAATTTCGTATTATTCTTTGTTTATTTCTATAACGTATATTATCGTTAGCAAATATTTATACTTTATACTTTCGATTATATTTTCGGCTATGTATTTGCTTAAATAAATTATCATTTAATCAATCAATGTATATGAAGTAAATTATTATAATATTAATTATAGATTAAAATATTGAGAAATTGATGTTATTTAATATAATATAATTTAATTTATTTTAATGACTCTTTGTGCCAGAGCAATAAAGCGTCTAAAGTAAAAACAATATAACGGAACATAAATGAAAATAATATAACTAATAATAAAGAATAATACGAATACAGCAAGTATTATAGCAACATTATTATATATTAACATTACTATATTTTACATAAGCAACATTAATATAAATAGTAAATAAAGTTGTAAATAGTGATACGGTTAAGTGATACAAGTTATTACCTATACTATTATAGTAACTATAGGTAATAATTACCTATTACGTGTTACCAATATGTAGGTTCCATGGAACGATTTTGTATGTAGGGGGACCAACCAATCAAAATAAATTGGTGGTAAAAGTGGGGGGACCAATACATAGGAAGTACCCGTATATTTTAAAGTGGGGGACATACCCAGAAAACAATTTATCGACGCTTTTGAGAATTTATGGGCGCTTTTTCGACGCTTTTATTCAGAATCGATATATTCGTGTATTTTTCGACGCTTTTGGTCGCAACAGCATCCAATGTACAATAGAATAATTCAACGCTTTGGGGCGCAAATTTTCATCAAAGCGACGAATTAATTCCTGAACTTTTAGGCGCATGGCGTCCAAAAGCGTCGAATATATTGTTTGGTGGGTATCCCCTCGTATCCCCAGTTTCAGCGACCCTAGCTATATGTAATACCTATAATATACGCTATATTTAATATGTATATATAATTATTATATATAAATCTATATAAATATTAATATTATTATATTGTAATACTATATTTAATTCTTTATAATTATTATAATATAATATTATATATTATATATAATACTATTATAGTAAATATAGTGAATCAGTATGATGAATATGATAGTTACTGTGGTAATCGATATTATAGTGAGACACTATCATACTATGATAGTATCATAGTATTATATTCATTATGAATATGATAGTGCGTCATTTTTAAATTATTAATTTAATTAATAATTATTAAAATAATTTACTTACTGCGAAAATTCAGTTTCATTTCTATATTTTTTACGCTGTTGAACAGCTCTAGGTTGACTAGCAAAGGTATATGTTCCTTGACTTTGAGCTCTACTTGGTACAATAGCAGCCATATCGGTATTTTTGTAATTCAACTTTTCTTCGGTTTGTATTACATGTATCTGTGGAGCACTGTTTATTTGTATTACCATAACTACGGGAATTTTATAACCCAAGGATAAAATTATATTTTAATATATGTATGTATATCTTTATTAATTTTAATTTTATATTATAACAAATATGAAACGTAAATAAATAAATAAATAATTAAATTTTATTTAACAATTTATTAATATTTCATTTTTTATTACACAATTATATTTACTTTTCCTATGCATGTTTACTTTATTAATATTTCTTATTGAATATAGGTGATCAAATTAAATAAACATTTGAAATTTTTTGAATAATCTTTATGAATAAACTATAATGTTTAATAAAAGAAATCGTAAATTTAAAAGTAGGCGAAAAGATGATATAATTGACTTATCAGAAGAAAGAGAAGAAGATATAATTGAAATTGATGTTGAGCCAGCTTATCAATTAATTAATAGATCAAAACCTGCAAAATCAAATACCACGTCTATTTTAAGTTTTGACAATGAAGAAGGTAGTAAATTACCAATACCTTACATTAACTTAAATTACCAATACTATGGATTTATTACTATTTGAGTAACTTATCTATATGTTAATATTAATGATTTATGTAATACTAAATGATATTAGTAAATGCCATGTAAATTGGAGTAAATGATATGTATTTTTAAAATAATTTTATATAATATATTTGTTTTTATTTATGAAGTTTATTTTTATATGTCTAGTCTTATTTAATATAATTATTATAATTATTATTATAATTATTATTAAAATAATTATAATAATAATATAATTTAATACAATATATTAAAAATACTATAATTTTCCTAATATTTTATTTTAAATTGTATTTTTTTTTATAGATAAATAAATGCTGAAAACTGACATCGGCCCCCATTAAGTCACGTGTCAAACTAAAAGTTCAAATAAACATTTCGCGGATGCCGTTATATTTCTCAGTAAATTATTCACCGAGTAGTGAATTCGTGTTTTATATATACATCAGTGTTGGCGGTTTTTTTAGGGTTTTTTTGTGGTTTATTTGGTTTATTTGGTTTTTTTGGTTTTTTTATAATTAAATGTTCAGATTATTAATTAGAAAATATTATATATACCTAGATCGATTATTAAATGTCTGTGCAAAACATACATATATAGAGTAAGTATAAAATATACAACACTAATGAATATTATTTATATATATTAATTATTATATATAATTATTATATATATTATTAAATATATATATTATTAAATTTTCAATAATATATTATTAATATTAATTATTAATAAAATTATTTTATTAAAATATATTTATTATAAAAATAAAGTAAAATATAATAAAAAAAATAGTTACAAATTGTAACAAAATAATAATTAAAAAAAATAACAATACAGTAATTAGAAATATAATTAATATAATTCTCACAATAAAATTACAAGTTACAAATTGTAACAATATAATAATTTAAAAAATAATAATAATAATTAAATGATTTCTAATAGAAATATAATCAATATAATTCTCACAATAAAATAACAAGTTACAAATTGTAACAATATAATAATTTAAAAAATAATAATAATAATAATTAGATGATTTCTAATAGAAATATAATCAATTTAATTCTCGAAATAAAAAAACAAGTTTTGCAGCCTTATCATTTCCTAATCGATTCCTTATTTTTGATTAAACACTTTTATAATGTTAAAAAACCAAAAAAAACAAATAAACCAAAAAAACCAATGGTTTTTTTGATCAAAAAAACCGTTAAAAAAACTGAACCAAAAAAACCGATTCAAAAAAACCGACCAACCCTGATATACATACATATTATAATACTGTATGTTTATATATTAATATGATATTATATAAGCCCTATATGCATTGTTTACTTGAACACTCGGTTCATCACGTGATATATTGGGGGCCGATGTCAGTCTAAATCAAATAAATAATATATTTAATATAATATTATAATAATATTATAATAATCATATTAATAATTATTATTAGACAAAAATAAATCTATGAAACTGTTTTTAATTAAACATTACATTATGATAACATTAATGATTAATGTAATGAGATTACATTTGAAAAGTTTTTTTGTTTATAATTATTATAATAATAAATTAAAATATAAAATGTTCTTACTATGGCCTTAATGAATGGTTAATATAAAATATACTCATTTTTATACTTGATAAAGGGTATCCAATACTCTAAACTGGTTTCAGTTTTTTAAACTTATTTTATTCAATTTTTTAAAGGCATTTTTTTTAAAATGTACTTTATTTTTGAAATATTACTTTATTTGTGTTATATATATATATATATATATATATATATATATATATATATATATATATATATATATATATATTACATACAATTCAGTCACGATAGTAGTCTACTATTAGTAGAACTTTATTCTGAAATGAATATATTGTTTATAGGATGACATTTTAATTTTTGGTTAGCCATGTTACATGGCCCATGTATCTCTTACATGTTTAATGTATCGGTGTAAATGGAGGTATATATGCTTTTTGTCTACAATTTTATTTGTACTCTTGATAAATGGACTAAATGGATGATATAAATATTTTCATACAAATGCTATATAGTATATACTATATATAATAGTATAATACTATATATATACACATACTTGACGCAAATTTTAACAAACAATGTCCATTGGTACTATTTTAATTTCAATCGATTCTTGTATGTATAATAATTTACATTATTTAAAAATACCTTATTCTATGAGAAATATACAGAGTTAACATATTAGTAAAACATTGAATCTCGTCTACCTGTCCATGTTAACACGAGAATGATGATTGTAATCCTATAACATCGTCTCAGATCTCTGTTCTATAGTAAATAATGTGATTACTACCATTATCACAGTAACTATGACAACTAGTGTAATAATCATAACTAGTGTACTAATAATAACTCATTTTATTGGTATTGTTATTAAATGTCAAGAAATTAAATAATTTTTAATTGAAAATGATACTAATAATATCACAAATAATGTACATGAACATATCGCTAAACTCACGACTGGTGATAATACTCGTAGAAAACCTACAATTAATCATTTATTAATTAATAAATTATTACTAATACGATTGATTCGTATCTTATAATATATTTGATTAATATACGTGATTATTATAAGTCATATTTATAAGTGATTCATTATTTAGCATCGCTAATCCTATTACACTTAATCATTTAAAATATAGCCCACCTTTTAAATACATCTATACACACACGCATATCTCATTATTATTGTACATCGCAATTCACTAACATTCCCTTGCATATCCTATTATCTTGACTACACTATGTAATCTACTATACCATATTAATGTAAGTTATAACATTTAATTTCAATCATAAATTACGATAGCTAAATCGTATTAAAATATATAACTGCCTACGATCACCATTCATATCACATCTAATATCGAATACGCTACTCTTCCTCTATGCGATGTCACCTTAAAGATGAAGTTGAAACTTTCAAGATCAAACGTCCGAATCATTCAAAGCGGATAGCGAAACAACTGAAGAGAGATCGGGCTGAGGAGCTGTTCGTGAAAAGAAAGAATGTATGTATATAGTATATATATATATATATATATATATATATATATATATATATATATATATATATATATATATATATATATACGTGTATACAATCTATACTATAGATAGATTGTATTTATTTATAAAAACATTTCCGTGTTATATACAATTAATATTCTTGAAAGTTGTCTAAGCGATGAAGTTTTAAATCACAATAACAAATGGGAGATATAAAGTATGATAATAATAGAAGTTAAATAGTTAGATTTGATAGTAGTTTTTATATTGTGATGTAAATAAATCATAACAGATGTCCACACATATATATATATACAGTACACACATGGATGTACAAAGCGTTGATACAATGGAACCTTGTATAACACGACATCGGTAATTAATCACTCTTTGTTCAGTGTAATCGTCGGGTACACATCATCCTCAATCACTAACTATATGTAGTCGCGTGGACCTGGATCTGTTAATGCGCGAACCTTGCGTGCTATATATGTATAAGTATATGTATCAAACTAAGTGCGTGTGAGAGTCTACTACCTTTACAATAGCCACTCTATAACATATAGGCTAACGTATCTCCGCGCCTGTCTACGTCTGCAGTGTAGTGCCTATGTTGAGATACAGTCATGCTCACTACGTCTCATTCAGTTCCCCTCCCACTTAATTGTTTCCCAACACTTGCCAAAGCATACAAATATGCTAATTTGAGGGTATAAATAAAATGTTTAATTGATTGATTCAGCCGATGTAATATTATGTGACCCATATCACGCGAACTATATAATATACTATATGTCACTATATATGTGATATAACAGTACCAGCATTACGCCACCTATACTACGTGACCCCTATTACGCAGGAGAAAGAGGTCAAGGGCAGGTCACCGCAGCAAGACGCCTACCGTAATCCACAAGAGTTAAAGCTGAAACAACCCGTCTCCACAAAAGATAAAGGTTAACATCGTCGCTCAGTTCATCGAGGGCAGATTGAGATCATTAAGGGCAGATTTAGTTCGGTAATATAATGTTCACGAATTTATTAAGTTTTAGAGAGAAAAATAAGCATGTTAATATCAAATTAAATTGAATTAAAATAAAATAACAATCATTAAAATAACAAATTATTTGTATCAAACATCAAGTTATAGGCACTAATGAGAGTCACATATATATATATATATATATATATATATATATATATTATTTTTACTATTATCAGATTTAGTTATAAGTACCTCAGTAATTGTAGAAGCATTGCTGCTTGTCGAGAAAATTACCCTTGTAATATACATACACACACACACACATTAATCTCTGTGTATATAAGCATAACTACACACCTGTACTCCGTACGACTACTACAGGTAACTACGACAAGCAGTTCAAACAGTACTCAGATGATGAACCCCTACAAACGGAACAACAGGAACCTGTTGCCGTTAATCCTTTCTCCGGTAGGCAGTTGCACCTCTTTGTTATCGACACCTCTTTGTTAACCAATCATACGTCTAGTTGCCTAATTTAGGTCGATACCGTTTAATTACCTTATCGTGCTCTCCTATATTCATGTTATTGAACAATCATATGCCTTTATTACTAGTTAACTAACTAAGACTATTGCAGTTTTTATTAACCAATCGTATGACTACATTACCAGTTACCTAATACCTCCTCTTTATTAACCAATAAAGTGCCTATGTTCAGAGTACACACTAGTGATGTAAATGATGCTCAAATCTAAAGCATTGATGCAGACTCAGTTACCTAAAGTCTCGGCTCGGGCTCATTTTGCTAGAGTATCGACTCGGGCTCGTTTTTTTCCAAAAATAAAATCTCGGCTCGGCATAAATAACCAAGTTCTTGGCTCGCCATTATAAAGCTTGGCATCATTTACATCACTAGTACACACTAGCTCTTATCTAAACGTAATCGTGGTACTGTAACGCCTAAGTGTAATGTATCAATACGCGAATGTATACTTAATTTATGTACAAGCGTGGTTAGGAGATACAATGAATTGTTGAATGTCACTGAATAATCATAATATCAATAATCATTTACTCATATAATAATAATAATAATAATAATAGTTATTATTTATAAGATGTATTTCGTCTTTGTATAAATAAATATAACTACATTTTTCATCCTCATTTCCCCTAGAGGGCTTCAAAATAAGTTATAAACCCGAGATCAAATATCTCGAAAGTCTTCTGAATATTTTATTTGTCCGTTTATTGTTTTTTTTCTTCTTATAATGATTACAATAATACAATTTATCTTATCTTATATACATTGTTGTCATGCACCTCATATACACGAATACACTTCTTTAGTATACCCATAATATTCAAGTCCACCTTATATATTCACGAACACATTGATTGACAATCACCACTCACACGAACAGGAATAATCCCGGACGCGATCACCATCAATGAAATCAGACGGAAACGACAGCAGATGGCTAGAGGTGTCGGTGCTAATAAAGGTAAGGAGCATGACGAGGAGGAGGACATGCCTCGTGTTACGTCATCACTCTTCGCACACGGGTGTGATGCAATACCGCATTCGGGAAGTGTGTGATGTAATAATAATATTTATTTATTGAAACTCTTATATATATATATATATATATATATATATATATATATATATATATATAGATAGAATACAATACAAACAACGGATACAAATGGACCCCTCAAGAAGTCATAGACTTATACATATTATAAATAACTGTGAGGGACAATACAATACAAATAGTAACATTTGTATTCTTGTGTTTTGATTCGGTGTTTATTAAGTTATTGACTCGTCGATATATCATTATTATTAAGTTTCATGACGTTCTCACACATACATGCTTACACACATACACACACACATACACGCAGGGGTGACAGTCACTTTATCCGCTGGTTATTTCATCCTTCACTTCATCCTCATAATGTAGTCACCATTAAATAGTCACCATTAAATCACTATATTTCGGATGTAGTCACTAAATTCTGTGGATTAATTTACTCTAATTCGGCACACACACACACACCACACACATCACACACACATCACACATACATCACACACACATCACACATACACACATCATATACATATATATATATACACATACACGCACACAGCCATTTATATATGTAATAAACCCGATATTAATAATTATATAACGTATATATCATTCAGATCATATCATCACTCTTCCTTATCCGTTAACTAGTTCTATTTTAACCCCTTTAAATTAACTTGTAAACATTTCTCTAACTTATTCTCTAGACCTCGTTTGTGAAATGTTTTCCTCAGTTCTTTCTAAAGGTCTTCCATGCGATCTAATCTAATCTCTACCTACTAATATCATCTAATGTATTATTATTAATTTATAAACATTGATTTTATTATTTTCAACCAAGGTATTATTCTTTTTATATATTTTGTTATATTTATATGTTTTTACACCATAGAGAACATTTAATGTCATTTTATAATCATTCATTCATATCATAAATATGTATTTATTTGTTTATTTCGGTTTATTAATTACAGAGTTAAAATGCGTTAAAGTTAATACAATAAAGGTATATGTTACATTAAAATATAATATAGGCGTGTGGAAACTAATACTACTTAAAATACCTAACATTAATTACATATCTAGCTGAACATAAAACATATAGTACATAGATGACAACTAAATGTAAATGAATTATGAATATCACTACTAAATATACTAAATATATGGCAATAATCAATAAACAAGTCATCTTAATTAATAAAACACTAATTTCTAAAATATATTGATATAATTTACAAAATTCAAATCCCACATTTACATATTTACTTACTCAGGTATACGCTATTATATTCACTGTTCACGTAAATCAAGGGGCATTGCAGTCAATAATACATATATGTAAGGCATACTCAAATACTATATTATTTTATGTATTTATTTATTATCATATATTTCATATTTAAGTATATTAAATATAACTATGTGAAATATTTACATAACTTTTTTAGTATTTCGTTAATATTAGGTTTTTAAAATCTATACCAAAATAATAATGATTTACAAATTATTTTATATTTTATATTTCACTATATATCTAACTATACCACCACACTATAATATTACCGGCAAACACACACACATATACATATACATTCTTGCACACATATATATACATTCTTACATACATACACAAGCATATACACACACACCCATATACTAACACATATACACATACATATTGACGCATTTAAATGTCCATCTTTTTCAACTGAGTCAATAAACCTTTCTATTATTATTATTATTATATGCCCAACCACCCATGCATACACACCTCAACTTGTATTAAGGTATACAAGCTAATACCTCACACACTGACATTACAGATACTTACATTAAATTGGACAAAAGCAAGGATAACGCTGGTTCCACATCTAGACTAGTAAGGTTTGTAATGTATTGTTATTATTATGTAACATATTAACCCTTTTTGATGCAATGATTTATTACTGACTTGGCTATAAAGATAACGTAATTTCGAGCATTTTTTACCTGATTAGGCGACCTATTAATTAGCTTCTAACTTTTAAACTATTAATAATAAGAATATAAAAGTAAATATCATATTAAATATAATTTAATACTGCATATACTGATTATATTTATAATTTTAAAATTTAACTTATATTTATGTTATGCATATTTAAATATTGATATATGTTATTTTACTATCATTTTAAACATGTTGTTATTTTATTATTTGAAATATCAATTTAAGCTATATATATATACATCGTGAAAGTTGTAGATAATATAAAGAGTTCTAGATTGGTTTTTAAATTTTGAGAAAATAATAACTAGCTCAAAAGTTATAATAAATAAACCAGAATGTATATTATAGTTTTTTCATATATAATTTTGAAAAAAATATATTTTTGTTTAGGGTTAATATTACTCTATATTACTTGTGACCTATTAACCTATATTAACTAATAATGATATATGTTATGGGTAACTATTTGTTATAGGTTATATCATAGTTTATATTACAACAACAATTATGAAGGTGAATATTTAGTAAAATATAAAAAATAAATTATAATCAAAAGTTATATAAACATATGACCAATTAACTAATTTTTAGATTTTGATATCATCAAATACCCTAATACACTAACAATTCAAATTACTGGGACTATTTACTATGTATTTATTTATGAGATATTTAAGGGCAGGTGCTGGAGTTCATCTACACCATGCTATTTATAGCTCCACCGAAAAAGTTTGGGATAAAAAATTAATAAAGATAATTACATATATTTTTTTTTATTCAATAGATACTATCCAAATTCATCTATTTAAATTAATTTCATAAATATAATTAATTTAAAAGTATGAAATAAAACAGTTTAAAAATGATGAATATTTTTTATTATAAATATATTACATAAATATATAATCATACATAATCATTATATATTTAATTAATATACAATATAATATAACATCAAGATTTATTTATATATGTTATACATTTACAGTAAAAATTTCAGATAAAAATAATATAAATTAAAAAGTAGTAGGCATTTACATGTGGTTACTAAGTGAAAAAGTAAAAACTGGAGAAAATTACATTCAAAGTTTTTACATAAATAATCATAGATAATATGTACAAATATGAAACTATATAAAATATACAATATAAAAACAAATATATAACACATGATTTGTTTATTTATTTAATGCTATTTAATATATGATCTATGCTAAAATAAATCTAGAAATTTTTAAATTAAACGATTATTCTAATAAATCGTAATATAAGATTACATATTACAAGTATTTACATAAATTTACAAAATATATTTATAAATTTATTACCCATAAAACACTTTATATTGATAGAAATACTCAAAAATATTTTAGGATATTATAAATAAAATACAGAACTTGGATAATACATAATAAAAAAATATTGGTAAAATTAAATTATTTAACACATTTTAACTCCAGCGCCTACCATTAACCTATTTGAATATTGACATATAGGTCATACAATTATAATTTTAGTTAGAGAAGGTTATATGACTTTTTTTCTATTATTACAGTTTACATTTATTATGAAATATTTTCCACATACTTTTAATAATAAATAATAATTAAATTATACATAAAACTATACTTTTATTGAATTTTTCAGTATTTACCCTAGCGATCATTATGTGCATAACGTCCATTGATATGTATGTAAACAAATGTCTATTTTACAATTTTAAAAATAAGATAAAAAATGGCTAAAACAGCTTTATTTATACATTATATTATATGAAATTAAAATTATGTTATTAATTATTATTTTATATATATATATATAATATAATATTTATCATTAAATAAACATATAACAGTATTGTTATTTTGATATAATATGAAATATTAGATTATTTTGAAATTAATGCATATTTAATTGTTTATGTATATTTAATTAATTGCATATTATAAGAAAATTAATTAAACACATTTAATATTTAATTTGCGAGACCCTCTTCTTTAGCAACTATATTGCTCCGCGACTCTGCATCAAAAAGGGTTGAATAACTAATCGACTACTTAATTATATAGATATTCTATATATTATCCTTATACTTTATTATTATGTATGCATGAATGAATAATATCTATTGTACTTATACTATTAATAAATAATTAATACACATGGAATATGTATACAATACGATACAGTAATATAAGAATAAAAGAACAATAATATAGATACACTTCTTACAGTTGTACATCACAATACATGTATTCATGTTACGAGTTATTAGTATCACCTAATGCATATCACACACGCAAAATAGTTGATTTTCACAATATATTTATGTCATAAATGAACGCGACACCTGCGTAGGTACACTGGTATTTTATTAGTTACGTCGTAATATTTAAGTTATTGAGTATTACATCATAATCGTATCATTGAATATTACATCATAATATATGTTATAGCCGTGTTTAATCGTAAATCATAGTCCTCACAGTAACTAGTGTATACTAACATTATCTTAACATTGTCAAATAATGTATATCTTATTTCACGTATTACATTAAGTATATGCTTAGATGTAATATGTGACATAAGATATACATTGACAGCATTAAGATATCTCACACGTAGATATTACTGTATTAACGTAAGTTAGGCCTTACACTAATATTCTCTACCGCCATTTCTGTGCTATTACGCATTAACTAACACACACAGAGAAGAGGATCACGACCGAAGCGATGAAGATGAGGATATCCTCGGAACTACTACCACAGGACGGGACATAGGTTTGTCACTACTGGGTACTGCTGGATACTACTGGGTACTATTAGGAACTACTGGGTATTAATGGGTACTATTGGGTACTACTGGGTACTACTGGGTAATATTATATACTATTAGGGTACTATTATGTAATATTAGGTACTATTAGGTACTATTGGGTACTATTAGGTACTATTGGGTACTATTAGGTACTATTGGGTACTATTAGGTACTATTGGGTACTATTAGATAATAGTAGGTACTATTAGGTACTATTGGGTAATATTAGGTACTATTGGGTACTATTGGGTACTATTAGGTACTATTAGATACTATTGGGTAATATTAGGTACTATTAGGTACTATTGGGTAATATTAGGTACTATTGGGTACTATTGGGTACTATTAGGTACTATTGGGTACTATTAGATACTATTGGGTACATCTGGGAACTACTGGGTATTATTGTGTACTATTGGGTACTATTAGATACAATTATGTAACTAATACATAATTAATGCGTAACCAATACATAACCAATGCGTAACCAATGTGTAACCAATACGTAACTAATACATAACCAATGTGTAACCAATGCGTAACCAATGTGTAACCAATACGTAACTAATACATAACCAATGTGTAACCATCACACAGGTAACGGTAAACAAATAGCTGGGGTGAGCTTCACTGCGAACTCGAGGGAGTACGTCCTTAGGGACATACAACGTAAGATCATCGCTGCAGAAGAAGGTTCTAGAGACGTCACTATAATTATACATGTATACGTACGTGTGAATACACACACACACGTATGCATCTGCAATTGTGTCGCTATAACTTTATTTATCACTTCCGAATAATTTATTTTTAAAAATTATTAGAAATATGATTTTTGTGACTAAATAATTATACTACTACTATTACTACTACTACTACCACTCCTAATATTGTTCACGATCTTTATAATGATTACCGTATTTAACTTGTCTATGCGAAAAGTAGAACACATTCCAATATTTGCAATATGTACATGATAGCAATGATATCTGTGTTTAGTTGTGCGACAACTTTCGTATAGTAAGTTGCGTAGGACACTAGCTGAAACACACCCCCTTTATACTGATATACACTGACCACACCCCTTTATACAGATATACACTGACCACACCCCTTTATACAGATATACACTGACCACACCCCTTTATACTGATATACACTGTATATCTGAACGTTACACAAATATTCATAAATGCCGTAATACATATACATACACCGATATCTACGCCTAAATACCTATACACCACATCTATCTATATATAACCGCACCTATAACTACTAGCTTACCTCTACCTAACACACTGATATACTTACTCGTAATAAATAGACTTATAACAATGTAGTCATTCTCTTGTTTATTTCAGAAGTTATCATACTTTTAGTAAATATTCATGTTTCACTGATATACACTAATATACAATGAATATTGCACACACCCACACACCCATACACACACACTCACACTGTATACTGCGCACACCAACAAACACACCCACACAAACCCATATACTTAATCCTGCACAGTGTGCAGTGCACACACCTACACACACACCTTTACATACAAGCATACCCATAACTATAGTTATGAATATATATTTTATATACACACATATCTACACTTACACCCACACATACCCACACCGACAATAACACAATACCTCATACCCACACCCACACCCACACTTACCCCCATCCACACCCACACTAAGGTGGAGTGAAATATATGTTTTTTCAAAAATTGATATTCACTGTTACGGTTAATAAGAGGAAGTATTAATAAGTATAAATCCGAAGTTTTGTCCTGCAAGGTATTACGATATCACCTAGAAGTTTAACATGGGGTAGATAGCATGTTTTAACATTGAGGACATAGGAATCAAATTCAATCGATTTTTTTGAACGTATACATTATTCAAATGTAATGAAAGTGAAGTATATGGTTAATAAACATGACTATAGCAGTATTTAACAAAAAAAAATTGAAAAAAAATAATATATCTATTTTTCCTAGTAAATCTAGGAATAATATTTATAAATAATAATTTAATTAATTATAAATACTTTATATTAATAAAACGACTTAATTATTAATTATTTACTATTTGATATAGTCATATATATATAATGTTACTATATATATATAATATATATGATATATTTATTGATATACCACAAAAACTTAACTTATTTAACAAATAACGATTTAATATTATGAAATATGTCCAATTATATAAATGTGCCTAGAATTTTTTTTTTAACTTATTTAAAAAAAAAAATTGCTATCTTATGTGGAAATATATATTTTATGTGATTTTAATTTTTTACGCATATCCAGACAATATTAGTAATTTTTAACTCATTTGTTAGCGTAAATATGTTCGATATAGCGTTTTATAGTGTATAATATAGTATATTATGGTATAAAAATCGTACTAGGTTCTAGTATACCATAAATTATAAAACCTATACCAAAATGTTTGTCATTCAATAAGCTATAGGTTGCAGACCAGTGAATATCAATTTTCGAAAAAACGTATATTTCACTCCACCTTAACCCACACCCACACAATACCTCATACACCCCCCACTAGATGATGCTGACAGTGACCACGAAGACACTTGGGAACATCAGCAGATTAAGAAAGCTGTAAGTACTACTGTATCTGTAGCTAATTCAGTGATACCCTTAGTACTCCTCTCTCTAATTCAGTGATACCCATCAATTATGTGTCTTATTGAAATATAATTTAGCGCAATATGTACTTAGAAAATTGAAGTTAATATGTATATTAAAATATAAATTTACACTATTTATATTGGTTTCATTATAACCAAACTATGTTTACATTTAAGATATTAACTATAAATTGATTATGATTTACCTTGTGTTACTATTTTAAATTATTTAATATAAATTATGTACTAATTAATATTTTAATTTTAAATATTTCTAGAACCATATATTTTAAATCAGAAAAGATTCCTTAATATTATCTATATATTTTTTCCTAAAATATTAACATTTATATGAGATATTGCATTATTATTTCTTATGAATCTATATTTGACAATACATTTATAATTTGTAGACTGGAAAAAAGATGACTGCTTCAAAATCTAAAAATAGATATAACCTTGGCGATTCTCCTTACAATAATGATGAGGATAATTCTAATATGAAGGTAGTAGTAGTAGTATTATAGGTGTCGCTAGTAGTAGTAGTAGTAGTAGTAGTAGTAGTAGTAGTAGTAGTAGTAGTAGTAGTAGTAGTAGTAGTAGTAGTAGTAGTAGTAGTAGTAGTAGTAGTAGTAGTAGTAGTAGTAGTAGTAGTAGTAGTAGTAGTAGTAGTAGTAGTAGTAGTAGTAGTAGTAGTAGTAGTAGTAGTAGTAGTAGTAGTAGTAGTAGTAGTAGTAGTAGTAGTAGTAGTAGTAGTAGTAGTAGTAGTAGTAGTAGTAGTAGTAGTAGTAGTAGTAGTAGTAGTAGTAGTAGTAGTAGTAGTAGTATTAGTAGTAATGCTGTTATAGTGGTTTGACCTATAGTCTTATAGTAATATACTAATTATAATACACATTACATGGTGTCAATTATAAACATTATCTTATGTGACGTGCTTCTATAAAGTGCATCTTATGTATACGTATTATTATTTCTCTAATTGATATCGTAATATCGACTTCTCCCAGAATGCCTTCAAATCATCATCAGAGAAGCTGACTGACATGACGATATCGGATATCATCTGTAAGCTAACAACTAGGTCAGTATATATGTAGTCATCATCATCATCATCATCATCATTTATTAGAAGAATTATATTGTAGCTATAATAAAACAAATTTAAATACAAATATTACGCTTCTTATCTCTCTAAACGGCTTCAAAATAAGACTACTCTTTCTATTGTTAATGTCTATTTAGGCATATTTGTGTTTACACAATGAATATCTACGCAAGCGTATTGAGAATGATTATAAAATAATAATGACTATTACATAAACCTACCTACCTACCTACCTACCTACCTACCTATATGTGTATATAATATCATCAGCAGGTAAATTAATATAAAAATGTAATAAAATATGCACCTAAATTTTAATTATGTGAATCATTATTTTTTGTTCATAAATATAAATATATAATTATAATCAGAGATGAATGAAATATAAATGATTCACTACTTATTCACCTTAATGAGATTTTGAGTAAATATATATATATATATTGTTGTTTTTATTTGGTGGAGTCCTTTCATCCCATCCAGGAACTTAGATGAAGTTTTCACTTATAATCATATATGGCTCTAATGTCCCTTCGAAGCCGCTCTCATGTTAAGGCATCCATGGTTTTAACGAGAGCCGATCATTTATTTATACACAATTATATAAGATCACTTCTAAATATTATTTTAATGGTTCGGACTGGGCTTGAACCCGCTTCCTACTGCTTATGTGTCTGATGCCTTAGACAACTGAGCCACACAGGCAGTTTAGATATATATATATCTCTTTCTCTCTCTCTATATTTATATTTATATATATAAACACGCATCCATCCCACACATCACCTAATCTTACCCCCCCCCCAC
This sequence comes from Osedax fenrisi, assembly GCA_964019155.1. Taxonomy (NCBI): domain Eukaryota; kingdom Metazoa; phylum Annelida; class Polychaeta; order Sabellida; family Siboglinidae; genus Osedax; species Osedax fenrisi. The sequence goes on along the minus strand of OZ025246.1, from coordinate 2,067,332 downwards.
CCCCCATAGGTATAACGAGATGAAAGAAGCACACATTGAAACAGTAAACACTAAGAATGACATCACCAGCAGACTGCAACAACTCAGGTTGACCTATCTTAACAACGTACTAGCGATTGAGGCATTGAGCGGATAACTTTATATACCTCAATATTCTAGTTTAGTGGTTGGTTGACTAGAACCACTAAGGTAGGTGTTCTTAAGGTGCGTTTTCTATAACATTCCAACCTACCAACGACTTCCCATCTGTATTCATTTACATGTAAATTCAGATGCTACGTTGGTACTACATTTCCGACGTACCATCTGCATTTACATATGAATACAGATTGGACATTGGTACGTTACTAAAAAGCGCTTGCTAATATGTTACGTATTTACGTTGTTATATTACAAAAAATACACCCTTAAGCCTGTTATTATCTGCCATATAGGCCCCCGCATATGTTAACCATATCTCTATTATACTTATACTACGGGCATCTTCGCTTTATAATACAACCCATTTAATCGTATAAAGTAGGTATATAAAGTGGGTGTGTTAAAGTCTGCAAATGTCTAACCTGAAGTTTAAACTATCATCTCAAATTACGCGATTGATTGATTGTATTTATTTATGTAAATACTTCCATAATATATATTATTGTACATATTATTAATGATTGTATTTAAATAATAATAATAATAATAATACTAATACGCATTATAACAATAACTAATGTGATAATAATGAAGTTATAATAATTATCTATTATTATAATAATATAAATGGTAATACCTGTTAAATAGTTATATTTAATTGTAAGTGATTTTAATTGTTTAAATAAACAATAATATATCAACGTCTTCGTAATAAAGCATACCGTATGTACAGACGTACAGTTCGTTATTCACATTTAATGTTGACATCTGTTGTAACCTCTATACGTTGACCTCGACCTTTAGTTTGAACAAGACTAACGACGATGGTACCGTGAAGCAGAACCTGGACAAGAAGTACAGATTCTTCCAGGAGACCAGATCCTACTTCACAGATCTGATTGCTTGCTTGAACGCTAAGGTTCTTATAGAAATCCTCGATTCTCACGAGTAAACTAATATAACACATGGCTCCTAATATAACTCGTACTTAATCTTCTAATATAACTCGTACTTAATCTCCTAATATAACTTTTACTTATATCTCATAATATAATTCTTACTTATATCTCTTAATATAACTCGTACTCTGAGAAATGACATTGAGTTACACGGAATATACTTATGATAACATATTGTTGACGTAAAATGAGGCAACATTAATATTTGTATAAATTGACTATACAATATATATATATATATATATATATATATATATATATATATATATATATATATATATAGCTAAATGTAGAGAAAATGTGTATTATAAAAATATAATTATATCAAACCTAATAATAGTGTATATAATAATCATAATACACATAAGTACTAAATATAAATGTAAGTGTATTGTTTACAAATATCAGCACTAATAGTTTCCACCTCACAAGCATATGTGAATTTTAATACCCTCTCAACTACCCCCCTAAAAACATTGAATTTTACTACTATTTCACGATCATAAATCTTTAGTATATGCTAGTAGCCTATATTTTAATCAATTCGTATTTAAATTTTTTATGATTTTGGATTTTTCGAATCATTTTTTTTCATTATATGAACTTTACATCCACTGATCACAAACCGACTGTGTTTAACACATCCACACGTCACCAGTTGCCTGCCATCCTGTGCATCGAACGAGGCTACATCAGCATAGAGTCTGTGCGAGCGACACGAGTTCTGAATCGGTCTCGGCTTGATCTTAAAGAGGAGTCTTCCATGTACAGCTCCAGTCTGTACAATGTTCCCTACCCTACCCCCACCCCCACCCCTACCTCTACTACTACTTACATGTACAGCTCCAGTCTGTACAATGTACCCTACCCTACCCCCACCCCCACCCCTACCTCTACTACTACTTGCATGTACAGCTCCAGTCTGTACAATGTTCCCCAATACATCCCCATTACCACCAACACCACCGCCACTTGCATGTAGGGCTACATTATATACAATGTTCCATGTAACGCCACTGCCACCACCACCACAACCATTACCATCACCACCACAACCATCACCACCACTACTACTATCACCACCACAACCCCTAGTTATATGTATAATATCGCATGCAACCTCAGCTCTGCCTCCACAGACACTAAACATTCCTCTACTACCTCATAGGAGTTGTCGATACTACATTATTGTTTTATATTTTAGATATTATATTTATATTCAAGTTATAAATTATTGTTTTATATTTTATAAAGTATATTTATAAAATATATTCATCGGTTTATAACAATATGTAAGACAATATATTTACCGGATTTATTTATATAATTGATAATAACATGTCGTATTGGAATTATAAATATTTACATTTCATAATTTAAAGCACACATATTATATTTATATACGCGCGAGTTAGTGAACTCTAGGGGTCATTAGTTAACTGATTACTATGACCTTCACGTAGAGCCACCGGAGCTAGACCAGGAGGAGGCTGAGAAGAGACAACAGAGATGTGCGGAAAGAGAAGGAAGGAGGTTAGTGGTGTACTGCAATAGCTACAACTACTATATAGTGGGGTGGGGTGAAATGCACGAATTAAAAATTGTTATGGCTCAATATTTCTTGCGTTAGTGATTTAATGATATATTTGAATTTAGTGATATGATATTATTATACATATATCATTAAATCGCTAACGCATGAAATATTCATCTCGCCATAACCATTGGAAAATATGTGCTTTTCACTCCACCCTAATATATATATATATATATATATAGTGAATATTTATTTTCTTTCATGAAAACTCATAAATTATTTAAAACCTGTGTATGATTAATTATTATTCGCAGCGTTATTGAATAAACACTTACGTAGACTGTGTTTCCATATTCTATTATCAATAACTGATTAGCAAGTGTAATTATTTTAATATATCCATACAATATATTTATATACCTACAATATATTTATATACCTACAAAATATATATATTCATTATCTATCGATTTTTTTTTCCAATTATTAACATAAGAAAACAACACCCAAACATGAATATAACCCGCGATACTACCCTCCGCCCCTATTTCAAGGTCACGTCGTAGGAGATATCGTGTGGACAAAGGTCAACAAGATCACGACGAGGGAATGAGCACTGATGATGAGGTATCTAAGAGTCAACAAGTGAAGTTCCAGACTGAAAGAGGTACCACCCCCACTCTAACCCCACTCTAGCCCCATTCTAGCCCTCTCACTAGCCCCACTTTCATTATCATCAGCAGCCTACCTCTCACTATTCTCATTCACATTTTCATTAACCCATTCACACTTTTATTAGCCCCATCCTCACTCTTATCAACCACATTCACACGTTTATCAACCCCATTCCCATTCTTATCATCCCCACTCTCACTAGCCCCACTCACGATTAGAAACGCCATTTTCACCTTCTTTCATTATTGTTATTTAATTCTTTTCACTCAATGATATCTAGTTATACACACACGTGATTTGTTTATTTATTTTATGATATTTAATCTATGGTCTATACCTAATTTAGGATAGAAATTTATTAATTTATATAATTTGTAATATTACACCAACAATTTAAATTATTCACAACAAATATAAAATATATAATAAAATATTTTAATAAATTACACTTCAGTTTTACATATTTATTATTTTGGTTGCAATATTAAATCACCTTATATTGATAGAACTACTCGGAAATAATTAGAAATATTTCACATATTGTAAAAATAAAATATAAAACATATTAACTGGCAGTTCAATACAAATCCTGCTCTTAATATACAAATTATATTTTAATTAAATATTTATTTATATTATTTATAAATTATATTCTTAAATAATAATATTCTCTAAGTTTGTACCTGTAAATTAATGTTAACATTCAAACTCACTTTGAATGAAATTATTAATAATTATTTTTAAATAAAAATAAATTCTTATAATATGAAAATTAAAATAATTTTCAAATATATATAAATATATATCAACAAATTATTTTTAATCTAATACTTTAATCAATTAAGTATCAAATGATTATCAATGATTATCATAAATTAACATATATATATATATATATATATATATATATATATGATATATATTATATATATATTAATTAAAAACTACATCAAAACGAAATTCTTCAATGATATTAAATAATGAAATCCAATTGATTATTTAACTTTTTGCCTGTATTTTTATTTATTAAATATATATTTGTATTTACTTATTACGAAATGTATTACAGTTGTATATAACATAAACTGACATTAAAGATAATGATTACTATCTAGTAATATTATAAAATTACTTTAATAATAATATTAGTTTTTCTCTATAAATATATAAAATTATTTTTTAAAATGATTTTTATAATACTTAATTAATACAGAATACATTTAAGAATATCTATGAACATAAGCTAGAATAAAATAATAAGATTATAAAATTATTAATGTAATTTTATTAATAATTATTATAATCAACCTATATTATATATGTAACTCTTACCATGCATTGTTATTTATTTAATATATTTGACATATAAATCACATTAATTATATTTATGACATATAAAAATACTTACACCGAATGAATGAGATATGGTGAGAAATGGTATTTCAGTGCATCCTTTAAACATTCGTATCGATTATATTATATAAGTTATAATACTTGTTTGATGCTTGTTTTTAGTTTATTTAGTTTGATCAGGTTTTTTGCTTTTTTCATATACACCACAATTCAAGTACCAAATGTAAGACTAATTTGTAATTAAGATTATAATATTGAATACTATTTAATTGATATGAATAAATTATATGTATAAAATATATTCTTATTCATCTAAACACCTATATTCCTCTAGAGAGACTGAAATATTTATATTTTAACTAATCTTGGCTCACTTTTACTAGTATTAACCTTTTTCTACTTACCTTGACCTACTATTACATACCTTGACCTACTATTACTTACCTTGACCTACTATTACCTACCTTGACCTACTATTACCTACCTTGACCTACTATTACCTACCTTAACTTACTATTACCTACCTTGACCTACTGTTATCTACCTTGACCTACTATTACCTACCTTGGCCTACTGTTACCTACCTTGACATATTATTACCTACCTTGACCTACTGTTACCTACTATTGACCTACTGTTACCTACCTTGACCTACTATTACCTACATTGATCTACTCTAACTAATGTTCACCTAATCACCCCTCCCCATCCCTCTATAGAGAGACTGAACATGGAAAAGGGCCGTGTATTCGAAGATGTCATTGAAGAATTCAGCCGTCCCAAGAGAGTGATAATACATTTCACGAAGTAGTAAGAAATACTTATTTATAATCCAGTAGTAGTAAGAAATACTTATTTATAATCCAGTAGTAGTAAGAAGCAATTAATTATAATCCAGTAGTAGTAGTAGTAGTAGTAGTACTGTAGTAGTTCATTTATATACCTTGCCGTCGACCAAGAAAAAACGCATATCTTATGTTGACACCTTTCGCTGAGAAACATAAATTAAAGGAAGACAAAATGAAAAAGAAAACATTAATTAAAATCTCATTCGTTCTATTCTACATTAATTGAAATATTAATTTACGATAACTTTTATAGTTTACGAATCCGTATTGTTTTAAGATAATATAATATTATATGTCGTCTAATTATACGATTCAATTTCCCCACTGAAAATATGTACTATATTTTGTTATATATATATATATAGAGCAGCTTCGAAGGGACATTAGAGCCATATATGGTTATAAGTGAAAAACTTCTTCTAAGTTCCTGGATGGGATGAAAGGACTCCACCAAATAACAATAACAACAATAACAATAATATATTATTCTGTGTAAGTATAGTGCTAAATACTCTCACCAGGTGGAGAGACGATCACTCAACGAGTTATTCCGACGCCTACATATCGCTGTGTCTACCTAAGATGATGGTTCCGTTTGCAAGGTTTGAATGTCTGGACTGGAACCCGTTGAAGGTTAGCCTTATACCCCACTAGTATGTCTATTCCCTATATATACACAGTGAACTCTCTATATCTCAGATTCACGATATCTCATAAATTTCAACAGTTCAATTTTTATTTTGTAAATACATATAAGTGATGTTCATGAGCAATCTATTCCTGTAACTATACTCCTTATCTCCCAATAATGTGTTTAGTTATATATATATATATAGCTAAGTAAACTTATGTTAAACGTAAGATCATATTATATTTAAGCCGTAGATATTATTAAATTTATAATGTATCAATTTAATGAACATTGATTAACTTTTGTAACCGTTTAGTACACCAGTGTTAAGTATAGGGAAAGTAGTGTCGATAGACAAATGTATGTAAGATATAATATTGATTTATGTGATTACATTGTTTGCATTTTATTAATGATAAATAGCTTAAAATGATACATGCTTTTTTATTTTATATAATATTAAAATATTGGGTAATAAAAAGTATTTTTAGTTAAAATAATTGATGTGTATATTTTTTAAATTATACATGTTTTACTTTGGATTAATTAATGAATTCAGCTAATTATATCATAATAACATAATAGCTTCCATTATAATATTATCTCTATCATTAAATGATACCATTCTTTTACTGATAATATTTGTTAATATTTTAAAGAATTGTGGTGGTAAAGAATTTGTGTTATATTTTAATTATAATTTTAATTTTATTATATTAGAATTTTAAGTATAATTTGTTATCAGGAATAGTTGATATATGTTTTATATATATTTAAAAAGGTAACGTAAAGTTACTATATAAATGTAAATATATATCATGTATGTTACACATAATGTCATTGTCAAGTCTCATTGCTGGACGAAGCAAGCTATCAAAACTACACCGCATTAGTTGTAAACGTGAATTCTTTTTACCGAAATCTAAAATCGTATCATTTCACATTATCATCAACCGTTCTTATATAAATGTGTATAAATAAATTATCGGCTCTCGTTAAAACCACGGATGCCTTAACATGATAGCGGCTTCGAGGGACATTAGAGCCATATGTAACAATAACCATAATTATTCTCATCGTGGACCCCTTAACCTTTGACCTCTGTTCCTTAGATGCTCTAACTTATATCATCTATCACTTGTGGTGCCAAACACTACTGTACTATCTCCGCAATTCCACCTCTTAACCTATGACCCCCGTATGTAGGATCACCTATCTAATATAGTTATAACATATATGTATACCTGTTAATAGAGTCAACTCTACTAACCTACCACACTCCCTTACCTACCAAACTCCCTATAGGACATCTAACATATTGCATGGTACTAAGGTCTACTGTACTACCCCCCATAACCCCCCTTAACCCCGCCCTCTCCCCCTATAGGATAGCCTATCTGACATCATATCTCACACCTGGTATCAAGGACTACTGTACTACCCCCCTTAACCCCCCTTAACCCCTCTACCCCCCTTACAGGATAACCTATCTGACATCACGTCACATGCCTGGTATCAAAGACTACTGTACTACCCCCCTTAACCCCCCCCCCTCCCCTATAGGATAACCTATCTGACATCACATCTCACACCTGGTATCAAGATCTACTGTACTACCCCCCTTAACCCCCCTTAACCCCCCTCCTACCCATTATAGGATAACCTATCTGACATCACGTCTCACACCTGCTATCAAGGACTACTGTATTACCCCCCTTAACCCCCTTAACCCCCCTACCCCCCCTATAGGATAACCTATCTGACATCACGTCACATGCCTGGTACCAAGGTCTACTGTACTACCCCCCTTAACCCCCCTCCCCTATAGGATAGACTATCTGACATCACGTCACATGCCTGGTACCAAGGTCTACTGTACTACCCCCCTTAACCCCCCTTAACCCTCCCCTATAGGATAGCCTATATGACATCACGTCTCACACCTGGTATCAAGGTCTACTGTATTACCCCCTTAACCCCCCTTAACCCCTACAGGATAGCCTATCTGACATCACGTCACACGCCTGGTATCAAGGACTACTGTACTACCCCCCTTAACCCCCCTTAACCCCCCTACCCCCTATAGGATAGCCTATCTGACATCACATCTCACACCTGGTACCAAGGAATACTGTACTACCCCCCTTAACCCCCCTTAACCCCCCTACCCCCTATAGGATAGCCTATCTGACATCACATCACACGCCTGGTATCAAGGACTACTGTACTACCCCCCTTAACCCCCCTTAACCCCCCTACCCCCTATAGGATAGCCTATCTGACATCACATCTCACACCTGGTACCAAGGACTACTGTACTACCCCCCTTAACCCCCCTACCCCCTATAGGATAACCTATCTGACATCACGTCTCACACCTGGTACCAAGGACTACTGTATTACCACCGAAACACTACGGCTAACTCAGAAATGCCCCCCGGTCAAGACGATTACAATGTGATTCCGGCCATTATGGATAAAGTCATTGTGCCTAAGATCACGAGTAAGTACGCGTGCACCTAGTGGGGGTCACAAGTGGGGGTGCTAAGTGGGGTTGCTAAGTGGGGGTGCTAAGTGGGTTGCTAAGTGGGGGTGCTAAGTGGGGTGCTAAGTGGGGGTGCTAAGTGGGGTCTTAAGTTGGGGCAAAAGTGGGGTCCTAAGTTGGGGCAAAAGTGGGGTCTAAGTGGGGGTCAAAAGTAGGGGTGCCAAGTGGGGTCTAAGTGGGGGTCACAAGTAGGGGTGCTAAGTGGGGTTGTAAGTGGGGTACTAAGTGGGGTTTTAAGTGGGGGTGCTAAGTGGGGTGCTAAGTGGGGTTGTAAGTGGTGGTGCTAAGTGGGGTACTAAGTGGGGGCAAAAGTGGGGTCTAAGTGGGGGTCACAAGTAGGGGTGCTAAGTGGGGTTGTAAGTGGGGTACTAAGTGGGGTTTTAAGTGGGGTGCTAAGTGGGGGTGCTAAGTTTGGTGCTAAGTGGGGGTCACAAGTAGGGGTGCCAAGTGGGGTCTAAGTGGGGGTCACAAGTAGGGGTGCTAAGTGGGGTTGTAAGTGGGGTACTAAGTGGGGTTTTAAGTGGGGGTGCTAAGTGGGGTGCTAAGTGGGGTTGTAAGTGGTGGTGCTAAGTGGGGTGCTAAGTGGGGGCAAAAGTGGGGTCTAAGTGGGGGTCACAAGTAGGGGTGCTAAGTGGGGGTGCTAAGTGGGGTTGTAAGTGGGGTTCTAAGTAGGGTTTTAAGTGGGGGCAAAAGTGGGGGTCACAATTAGGGGTGCCAAGTGGGGGTGCTAAGTGGGGTCTTAAGTTGGGGCAAAAGTGGGGTCTAAGTGGGGGTCACGAGTAGGGGTGCTAAGTGGGGGTGCTAAGTTGGGGTGCTAAGTGGGGTTGTAAGTGGGGGTGCTAAGTGGGTGCTAAGTGGGGTCACAAGTGGGGGTGCTAAGTGGGGGTCACAACAACTAGTCGGACCCCGATATTTACAGCCAGATATATGCTGCTGATAGTGTTGCTTAGTATTTGTATTAATTTATTGTTAAATTTCTTTGAATTTAATTTAATTGATTGCATTGAACTGAATTAGATTTAATTGATTGTATTGAACTGCATTAGATTTAATTCATTTAAGGGCATCAAGATTGAAATACAAAATAAAAAACAAAACAAAATTGTAAAAGTATATTATTTCATAATTATCATATTTATTATATTACCATGTAACTGTGAACATTTCAGATTTCAATTCTATTTAAAAATTAAAAAAAATCTATACATATAAAAGAAAGTCTATTTAAATGTTTATTTATTTATTTATTTATTTATTTATATATAGGCGTTCGATGTTTAAGAAAACGGCTCGACGGATTTACAAAATTTAAATTGCTACTAATTCTCTACGAAAAAAGTATTGTGGTTGTTCGGATGAATTTTTTGATTTCCGCCTCTACACCGATTATAATTACGTAAAACTGTCCTTTTAGAGCTATTTTCCCTATATCAGGAAATCTTTTGATTTTAGAAGAAAATGTTTTACACATAAAATCTATGCGAATGTGAGGCGTTTCGTAAAAATGTAGTTATATTCACTTTACCATAATTAATGCATTCGTAAATGGCAATAAACGGTGATAACGTTTACGTTTTCGATATATTTAACGAAGACATTTTAAATTTTTCAATAAACAATTAAATTTAAGTGCTTTTGTTATAAATAAATAAAGTATTTTCTCAAATTAAATCTTTGTTTACATCTCTGTTTATAACTCTTATATACTATTATACCCGGGCAACGCTGGGATGTATCCCGGAAAATTATCAAGCAAATGTAATTAAATTGAATGATGAATAAATAATAGTTTATAACAAAATCTTACTAAGTGTAAATAATGAAGATAGAAAATTGTTTTTCCTAGATGCCCCCGCAGGAACTGGAAAAACTTTTTTGATTAATTTATTGCTAGCTAAAATTAAGATGGCAAATAAAGAACATATTACCGTAGCATCATCAGGAATAGCAGCAACTCTATTATTGAACTGTAGAACATCCCATTCCATTTTTAAGATTCCAATACAGTTAAATGAAGATTCCATTTGCAATATAAAGAATAATTCAAAATCAGGGAAATTATTTAGAAGCTGTAAAATTATTGTTTGGGATGAATGCACAATGACTCACAAGCACGCATTGGAAGCCGTTGATAGAATTGTAAGAGACATAGTAAACAAATATAAGCCGATGGGAGGACAGACATTAATACTTAGCAGATATTTCAAACAAATCCTTCAAGTAGTTAAAAGAGGTACAAAGACAGACCACATAAATTCGTTTTTGAAAACTTCAGTAATGTGGAAAAATATAAGATTAATGAAATTAACTAAAAACATGAGAGTATTCTTATCAAACAATCAAGATACAGCCACATTCGAAAATTATCTCTTAGATATAGGTAATGGAATGACGCAGAAAAATAATGGTATGGATATTATCCCGTGCGGAAATATAATGGAAAATAAGAATGAACTCATCACGACAATTTATGAAAATGTAGAAGACAATTATTTGGATGGAAATTGGCTTTGCGAAAGATGTATATTAACACCTAAAAATGACGATGTATATATAATAAATAAAAATGTACTAAATAAATGTCCAGGAGAGATGAAAGTTTATAGGTCCATAGACAGAGTACAAAAGAAAAGAAGTTATAGATTATCCCATAGAATTTTTGAATTTCATTAAACTTTCCGGATTACCACACCATAAACTAGCACTAAAATAGGAGCGCCAATCATGCTACTAAGAAATTTAAATCCTCCAAAATTATGTAATAGATCCAGATTAATCATAACTAATTTACAAAATAATTTGATAGAAGCCAAAATACTAACAGGTCAATATAAGGGAGAAGAAATCACGATTCACAAAATACCACTGATACCATCAGATTATGCCTTTAATTTTAGAAGATACCAATTTCCAATAAAACTTTGTTTTTACATGACAATAACCACATCTCAAGGACAATCTTTTAAAGTCGTGGGCTTACATCTTGAAACCGAATGCTTCGCTCACGGTCAATTATATGTAGGCTGTTCAAGAGCACGCAATGAAAAAAAATTATATATACTGGCCAAAGATTTTCATATATATATGAAAATCTTATATGAGAAACATATATGTTTTATAAATAAAAAATATAAATAAAATTCGTAATAATTATAATGTCATTCAAATTTGGATATATTCATGTAAATAGGCAGGGCAACATTTCAGACTTTATCATTTCCCACTATAATTATAATACCCGGGCAACGCCGGGCCGTAGCCAGCTAGTACTTTATAAAAGTAACCCATTTTGGTATAAAAACTAATTTATGTTATTAGCAGTGTTCTTCGATGTATTTTAACTTTGTTGTTATTACAGAAATATATTCCATTTTTTGTATGATATACATACAATATATATATATATATATATATATATATATATATATTATATATGCATACATAAATAATAGATATATTGCACATATGGGAATTTATCAATTTATATTTTTTACAAATTGTAGATGCTCTTATCTCAGAATAATTATTTTTACTAACATATATTTCTTCAAAATATTATAACTTTATGGTTATTATAGAAATGTATTCCATTTATTCTGCTATAGTCATATATAATAGTTATATAATAGAATATATTATGTTGATACTATATTTATTAGTATTTATTTGTATATGAATTGAATATAATTTGTGAAATTTAAAAATAAACATAAATATATGTCTAAAATATATAATAATTACAAAATATATATAAACTCTGTATATTAACAGACCTGTATATATGTATATGCTAAACATAATAAAAAATGTATGTTGATAGTTCTTATAGTTTTAATGTTATAATATTATGTAAAATGTATGCACTGCCCTATCTTTAACATGTACAATTTTTAACTTGAGGGATGCTCTTAATTTGAATGGAATTTAATTTATTTCAGGGGTTTTCCATAGATATAAAAATTTATTTTATTTTAATTATAAAATGTAACATTTACTTATATTGATTTCATTGAATTTTATAGATTTTCAATTGATATACAAATTTATTTTGTTTTGATTTTAATTTTTAATATAAATATTTATAAAATAAAATGATTTCTATTTGAAAAACAAACATTGTATTGTCTGCTATAGGCAGGTAGAAATGCTTAACAGATATATTTTAATTTAATAACAGATTACATATTGTTTTCTATAAATATTTGATTATAAATTAACTGATGTATATTAATTAATGTATATTTCTATTGCCAGTAGAAGGTAAATAACTTGTATATTTGCATCATTTGACAATTCAATATTTGAAAAATTAATATTTACACAATTACGATAATCAAAGTAATGTACTATTAACTGCCTGTGTGGCTCAGTGGCTAAGGTGTCAGACACATAAGCAGTAGGACACGGGTTCGAACCTCGTCCGGACCATTAATTAATTTTATAAAATTGGTCTTAAAATATTATTTAGAAGTGATCTTATATAATTGTGTATAAATAAATGATCGGCTCTCATTAAAACCATGGATGCCTTAACATGATAGCGGCTTCGAAGGGACATTAGAGCCATATATGGTTATAAGTGAAAACTTCATCTAAGTTCCTGGATGGGATGAAAGGACTCCACCAAATAAAAATAACAATAACATAAATCCCCACCCTCCTTAATCCCCATTCTATTCAACCCTCCATCCTTTGCAACTACCCATCCATCATGACCCTCATTACCGCATAACCCTCACACATTCGTACCCCCCTTGACCCCAGTTGACCCCCCCGCCCTCATCACCTATAGGTTACATAGAAAAGGTGTGGTCCCCTTCATCCACTAAACAGACCACAAATCTTGTGTCTGTGATCTCCAGCCTCAGACAGGACTACCCGAATATCAACATAAAGAACAAGAACACTCAGGTACAGTGCTAGTGCATGCTGTGTAGTTGTACAGCACGTGTAGTTATAGCTAGTTGTACAGTACTGGTTGTCATAGTCGATATGTGATGATAGCTTGATACAAATCACTAAATACGGCAGGAATAAAATCGTACTAATATAAAAATATAAAATAGAATTATAAAAAATCGTATACAAATTATATATTACGATGTATTTAAATAGTTTTCTTTTATTTTATTTAGCCTACGAAACGTATAACCACAATATTGATACGTACACATAATATTTACACGTGCATATATCATAGGATAGTATTCACTAAAATAATATCAGTATAATTGATAATGAGTTATGGTTTAATATTAGATATAACATTAAATCCTATAATAACCCCAACCCCATACAGTACTATAACCCCATACAGTACCCCAACCCCATACAGTACAATAACCCCATACAGTACAATAACCCCATACAGTACTATAACCCCATACAGTACTATAACCCCATACAGTACCCCAACCCCATACAGTACAATAACCCCATACAGTACTATAACCCCGTACAGTACCCCAACCCCATACAGTACAATAACCCCATACAGTACAATAACCCCATACAGTACTATAACCCCATACAGTACCCCAACCCCATACAGTACAATAACCCCATACAGTACAATAACCCCATACAGTACAATAACCCCATACAGTACCCCAACCCCATACAGTACAATAACCCCATACTATAACCCCATACAGTACAATAACCCCATACTATAACCCCATACAGTACAATAACCCCATACAGTACAATAACTCCATACTATAACCCCATACAGTACAATAACCCCATACAGTACAATAACCCCATACAATAACCCCATACAGTACAATAACCCCATACAATAACCCCATACAGTACAATAACCCCATACAATAACCCCATACAGTACTATAACCCATACAGTACAATAACCCCATACAGTACAATAACCCCATACTATAACCCCATACAGTACAATAACCCCATACTATAACCCCATGCCCCTATCACACACAGTTAATGATGAAAGCGCTGGTCACACGATTGAAAGCCACAATAGATGAGGACATCTACATTCCTCTCATGGACAAACAGTCAGTAGCAATGTCTACGCAATAAGTACAGCGCACCACTTGCATAGCTATTAGCTGGAATGTCTACGCAATAGTGATGTAAATGATGCTCAAATCTAAAGCATCGATGCATTCTCACTATCAGTTACCTAAATTCTAAACTCGGCTCGGACTCGTTTTGTAAGAGTCTCAGCTCGGGCTCGTTTGGCTAGTCCTAGCTCTGCTCGGGTCGTTTATTATCTGAAAATAAAAGTCTCACCTCGGCATCAATAACCAAAAGTCTCAGCTCTGCATTAAAAATCTCAGCATTATTAGTATATCACTAGTATGCAATAAGTACTACACACTACTTGCACTACTATTAGCATGAACTTGTATGCACAATTACTTAGATAGGATAGTAACAGCAATACCATATCAGGTAACCTATCGCATATCTCGTGTACTGTATACAATTGAGATCGGTCGCAAATATAATATGTAATAAATAAATAATGTATTTGTAATTATTAATTTATTGAAAACGAACTCTATATCGTAAAATAATTTGTTATTAATTAACTTCTCGTTTCGTAGGAAATTAGAAAATAAGAAACTTGCTACCAGCTCATATTTCTATAGGCAATTCTGGTCTTCTGTTAAGGTTACTATTACTGATAATATCCATAGTGTAATATATAATATGCATGTGTATATCGATGTAATATCAATATATTTCTATATTTATTACTAATATATATGTGAATTCCTATTTAACTAATAAATTACTTTAAATCACTAAGGATGATTAATAATGTTGATTAATTTCCATGTTGGAAAGTGATTTTATGGGAAGATAAATTGTTATAAAAAAGGTATTCAATTTGAGTGTATATTAACAACATTCAATAAATTAAAAAAAAATATGGTATTCGATAAATTAGAAAAAATTGACTTGATAATTATTACAATGTTATGTAAAAAAGTTGCCATACGTTAATTATCTATTAATTTTTTATTAATTGATAGATTTAGTAATTCTATCATTAATTTCATTTGTTTTTATTGATTTTAATTATTTTATTTGAATTGACATCATTTCATTTAAATTTAACTTAAATTAATTCATTTCACTTCAATTACATATAATTTATTTAATTTTAATTAAATTTAGATTAATTTGAATTTAATTTAATTTATTTCATTTACAATTTTTTTAATTGATTGTATTATAATTTTAATTTAAAAAAGTATATAAATAAAATATAATTATTTCAATTTTATATATAGAATTATTATGGACATCTAAAGATAGTACATAAAGTCAATTTCAGATTATATCAATGATATGACACCCACATTACAGATATACAGCAACATCCTTCTAATGAAGGACGTACTATCGAGAGCCGTCCTTAAGCAGTTAGCAGTAGAATCCCTCCTGTGCCGGTACCTGGTGATGGCTTTAGCCAGTATCTCTCAGTGCAACCCACCTTCAGTAGTGGTCGTGTACTGTGAAATGGTTATTACTCACACATTCATGCTATGTTCATTATTCTCACTATTCTTATCATCATTTAACTTGCTTATATTTATTTTATTATATATTTAGATTTTATAACCTTTTTATACATTTTGCATTAGTCTATGATTTTCAAATATATAATTTTAATAAATCTAATATTGTTATAATTATTAAGCCGAACTGACGAAAATATATAAATTATGAATTGTCTCTGAATTAATTAAAAACTCATTTGAAAGATTTGAAAATTTAGATCACTGTAATTTTATATATTTAAATATAAGTTATTTTTAAAAAAATCTTAAGAAACATAGAAATAATTATATTTAATATAAAACAAACAATATTTCTCTTAATCCCCCGTCCCTCCTGTCAGTTGATATCGCTGATTCCGGTGGCGTGGTTCAAGGATGAAACTCTAGCTCTGGACGCGTCGCTAAAACAACTTCACTTCATTCTGGAACAGTTGGCAGCCTCCGCTTACAGTCGCATCATCGCAGCCAACGATGAAAGTCATAAGTCCGTCAGGTAAGCACAACGTTACGAATAACTTCTAGTATCAACATGTCGTCTGAATAAAGCGTAATATAATAATATAATAATAATAATAACGATAAAAAACAATGTAACAGGATAATAAACAAAATTAAAAATAGATTATGCAGATGAAAGTTATGTATAAAATTATAAAAATAAATTATTTTTTTCTTTTTTTAAATATAAGTTGTGGAGAAGAATGTCATATCAAGTAATGTAGTTATTGTATCGAGTTTATTCTTTATAACATGTATATGTAATATGATATAGATATCAAAAACCTATATGTTAACGTTATACATATTTCAACTATATACCTGTATCATTTTTCATCATTTTTTTCATGTAAATAAATGTTATTTTCATATCATTTTTTAAATTATTTATTATTTTATTTTATTAAAATAAAATTACTATCTAAGTTATTAGTTAATGCTTACACACATACAATCTCGCATATACAGGGAACTGATTAGAAGAATCTTGTCTATCTTGAAAATCATCAAAGCCCACGAATCGTTCAAGAAAGTCTGCGAGAAATACTCGATAAGACTCTAGGCGGCAGCACTCGCGTTCCGCAGTTATTATCGATTTATTAGAGAGAGGAGAGTTTACGTTTCGCCCAATACCAACGATATCCAACGATAAACAACTATTTCATTCGTTGTCACTGATTACCACGATTAATTTGTTAATTCAATATCCGTATATACATATTTAATTGTAAATATATGGATTTTATTTTTTAAATAAATTGTTTATTCCGTTGTGTGTTTAATACGTATATTAGAGTAGTAGTATATAAAGTACATACTATAAATAAAATTATATTATACTATAAATACTATATACTATATATATATACTCATCTCATTATATACATGTTATCTTTTCATATTTATAATTAGGAAAACACTAGTGTAATATAACCTATTTTAATAACTTATATAGACTATTCACTTTTCAATAACTTGTACTCCGTTACTAAATATGGCTACTATGTGTTGACTAGCTTAGATCATAAGTTATACTATTACAGAATTGTTCTAGGTCATTCTATATGTTCTGTAACCCTATATGTATTACGTCCATTAAGTGGGTGTGTCACCTAGACCAGCAATCTAAATATTGTCTTTAATTGGCTGACCATAAATTATGTTTCTAATAAATAGTAATTTGTATTTTATAATAATACATATTTACATCTTAAACTTTTTTAAATAAATTTGTATTACAATTGAAATATTTAAAATTATATTCAATATAAATGATATCAATGAGATTTGATTTAAATTTAATATTACTATAATAAAAATATCATATGCATTCATTCAGAATAATAATTAAATCTTAAATTGAACATTAAATTCATAATTTTCCTATTAATTTTATATATCCAATGATTATTCTGATATATTTTGAGAAATTTAATTATCTCAAATTGAACATTAAATTCATATTTGTCCTATTAATTTTATATATCCAATGATTATTCAGATATATTTTGAGAAATTTAGTTATTTACCCATCAATGTAAACATGGAATAGTTACATACATACAAAATACCAACAATTTCTGTGTATGAAATTATATGATCACACAAAAACAGAAAATGGTTTACCATTTTTTATATTACACCTGCTTAAGAAATGTCAGATTAAAGAATGATTGTACCTACAGAAATCCTAATATTTATCATGTATATTTTGTTAACACATTTTAATCATTTCTATATATATATGATATATTTAACAATTATACAAACTAAAACATGATCTATAATTATTAATCTAAAAATAATCTATCTAAAATAAATAAATTATATATAAACAATATTTCACATATATATATACAAATATTAATTAAAACATATATTAAAATAATAACGCGCACAATTTAAACATTACAAATGCAACATTATCTACAACCAATCAGAATCCATTTACATGTCACTACTACCTGGTTTTAGGGTGTCATTAATAAATATGTATTATATTTTCATGTAGACATTAAATTCATCTTTAGTATAGAACTTTAATTAAATATCATGGAATTAAAAATACTTTTATATGATAACTTACATTGTAATTTTTTAAGAATATATTCAAAAAATTGATTAATTGATTTAATTTTTTTATATTCAATATCATGGAAACAAAATATACTTATTTCAATACAGCTTGAGAATACCCACAACTCTTGTATATAAATAAATGTAATTGAACTTGTAGTTTGTGAGATACGCGGGGTGTCACTACTATACACCTTTACCCTATTTGAAAACTACAAAATTTAGTTTTTTATTCATCGTATTAACATAATTTAGAACTATATTAATACAATTATATACAACTAAATTTATACGATGCTGATGATGATAATAATTTTATTTAAACACTAATTTAATCATTAAATTATTATAGTGTGATATTATTTCTTATATGTAAATATTAAATACATTTTAGTAATCACTCTATCACTCTATGTGTGATATTGGAGACAAGAGTTAGCTTTATAATAAATAAAGTGTAATTTACTGCAATAAGCTTAATTACTATTATGAATTGCTAAATATACTTTTTATTTAAAATCTAACATGAAAGTTTTGATCTAATGATTTTCGATTAAAAAGTAAAACTAATCATTGATATTATAAATAGAGTTGTATTGCTGATTTTATTTTTTTTATTAATATCTTTTAATAATAATTGTTAAAATACTAAAATAATAATACATGCCACAATATGATATAGATAATAATGAATAAGGTATATGATAAGACAGAATTAAATATAATAATAATAAAATGTTGTTTTAGTTTCTGATATAAATATTAATTAATTGGACATAATCAAGGACATATCCTTATTATAATCATAATGTAATACAGTATACACACATTATAGAAATAAAATGTATGATATTAGGTAAGGTTCCTATTTAATTAGATACTTATTGATAAATGTAAAATTAAATGTAAATATTAATAATATAATAATAACATATATAGTATTAGAAATATGGAGTTTCATATTTTAAAATTACTTAGAATGAATATACAAAGAAATATAACCATAAATCAAACAATGATTGATAATTATAGAAATAAAATATAATATAATCTATACTAATAATATGTAATATTATATATTTGTATATATATATATATTATTCCAAAAGTAGTTTAATAATACTCTATATCTTTATAATAAAGTTTTATCTTATAAGGATTAGTATTATCGAATTGTTAGTTTGTTATTTTAGTATTATTGTATAATTATTTTATCCCCGCATGCCTACATGGCCCTAATTTTAGAAATAAGTACAGATAATAATATAAGCACAGCGGATGTTGTGGCGGTGGTGGCTGCAGAGGTCTTCGTTGTAGCCTGAGTTCTGACATCAGTTGACCCTGGTTATAGGAGGGGGGTTAGGTTAGGGTTAACTATATATAGGACACGTGTATATATATCCCAAAATGATCATACACACATATTTATATATATATATATATATATATATATTATTTTAACAATTTATTAAACTCGTTTATATTGGTGATGTAATGTCATCCCATCTTCGAACTTATATTAAGTTTTAAATTATAATCAAATGGTTAAAATGGCCATTTGAGTCCGCTCTCGTTTTAAGGATTGCCTGCTAAGGCTATGCTTACATAGTTTTAACGATAGCCGATAATGTATTCTCAAATAGAATGAAATCAAATTGATATAGGATATTGATATTACTATTATGTCAGGCTGTGGTTTATGTGGTAGGTAAATAGAAGGTTAATCAGATGAACAGATAGAAAGTCAGTTCGCTATTCATCATGCAAATACAACTGGGGCATACTTAAAGATTTAATATGTATTTATATATATATACCTGCACGTATAATGCGTGCGTTGACCTGGCCTATAGCGGTATTTCTAGGGGCGCTGCAACAAGGGACGGGGGGTGGGGGGATATGCCCCCTCACTTTATAATCTAGGGGGACCTCCTATGTAGTGGCCCCCCCCCCCTTTTACCACATCATTTATTTTGATTTATTGGTCCCCCCTACATACAAAATCGTTCTAGCACCCCTAAGTATATCCGTTCACACCGAAACCGCCCGATTATTATGTTCGACGTTATAGCGCTGTTAGTGTTGATGTAAAGGCAGGTTTAGGTTACAAGAGCTCACATCACCATATCTCACACTGCGAGTGAAATCGATGACTAACTTTCAGTGGTAGTACGTCTGTGATGAGTCATGGTACGACTGTGCTGAGTCATGGTACGACTGTGCTGAGTCATGGTACGTGTGTGATGAGTCGTGGCGACCGGGGTAGTAGTGTCGCTACCGGGGAGGGTAACTCCCGTAGCGCAATAACACATGAAATTCTCCGGCAAGGTGAACGCCTGACCCGTAGCGTTCATAGACGCACCCGCAGTACCTGGTAAGTAGGTTAAAGTTCGATATAAGACGAATCATACTCGGCTGAACTTAAACGAGAATGTTAATTATTCTTATTTCGATTTTACTGGCGACTAACCGATAAAAAACGAGTATTATTTTAAAGATTCTTGGTATGTGAAGAAAGAAAATTGAAAATTAATCTTAAATTAATCTGTGGTACTGTGGTAAGTTACAAAAAACTCACCCTTATTCAATTATAATTTGTATAACCATTTTATAAATGTACTATACAAATTAATATAATTTTAAATATTGTTGCATAATATTTTAAATTAAACTATAGTTTATTATGATTATAATCATTCATAGTAGTTCAAATAATAATACTTTTATAATTTAAATCATTACAATATTAATACAATAATAATATAAATATGTATATATATTATATAACCATTGATTTGCAGAGAAAAAGTAACTCCCACTGAGGATAAGTCAAATAGATCTATAACATCGGACTGGCCTGTGTGGTAATAGTAAACAATTATATTCAATCATTATCATGTGCATGATATTTAGAGTGTATATAGAATATATTAATAGTATATAAATAAATTGTTAATTAATACCAATAATTGTAATACTATTTTTTAGGAAATATTATTGTATCATAAAACCAATTTTAACTTTATAAATAATACTACTACACATATCATGAATATATATATATATATATATATATATATATATATATATATATATATATATATATATATATGTGAGATTTCAATAAATATATATAAATCAATCTTGGTGAAATAAGCTGATTTATTATTGATTATAATATTTGGCGTTGAATAATGTAATAAAGTGAGATATAGAGGGAAATATAGAAATAGAGAGATAACTATATATATAAAGGGAGAGAGAGATTAGAGAGATACCGTGGCAGGGAGAGATACTGAGAGTGAGAAAGGGATGGATAGAGATACCTATTGAAAGGATAACCATATAGTTATTTTAAGTAATTTGTTGATGTAATTGTCTTGATAAGTCATATATAATGCATATTGTATTGCATTATAATATTAGCTGTAGTATATGTATAATGGTGAATATGGGGTATGAAGTATACTTTGTTAGTATGCCCTATAGCCATAGATTTATAGTTTACATAGATCGGTAGTGCTATATCTTGCCAACGTAAAATTATTGGTCATACATGGTATCTGTATAGGGGATTTTGGATTTTTAATTGTTGTAAACTTAAGATGGCCGACATCACGTGACACAGGATATTTCATAACAAATATTTAAATAAATAATATTTATTTTTTACATATATTTGGATTATTTTTCTATATACGCTTATAAAATGCATTTCGATTAAATCAAAATAAACATTTATATTTATTTATATTATATATTTATAATGCAATATAATCGCAACACGTAATTTGCTTAAATAATACTTTATATATGTAATTTTAAATTACAATTTATCGGTGCATTTTTAAATTCTTAGATCGCTTTAATTTTTTCTATATACGCTTATATAGTGCATTTTTATTATATAAAAATATACATTTATATTTATTTATATTATATATTTAGAATGCACTATAATTGCATTACGTAATTTGATTAAATAATACTTTATATAGGTAATTTTAAATTACGATTTATCGGTGAACTTTTGAATTCTTAGATCGTTTTAATTTTTCTATATACGCTTATAATGTGCATTTCGATTATATAAATATAAACATTTATATTATATATTTATACCTAAATATAACTGCAACATTTAATTTGATAAATAATACTTTATATAGGTAATTTCAAATTACATTTTATCTGTGATATTTTAAAATTCTTAGATCTTTTAAATTTGTTTATAAATTGTATTTAAATTATATAAAAATAAACATTTATATTAAATTGTATTAAATATATAAATTACAGTATAATAAAATACTTTAATTACATAAAATAATACTTTACTTGAGTAATTTAAAATATGTAAAAAGGTAACAGTACAATTTAAAATTAGTAAATAGCACTATCTAGGTTAATTTCATTACTAATATTTAAATATTACAACTTAATTATATAAATAAACATTTATATTAATTTATATTATATACTGCAATATAATTACAACATTTAATTTGATTAAATAATACATTATATAATTCTAAATTACGACAACTATAAGAACGCTATTATTTTAAATATTTAAAAATGCTTAATTTATCGATGAATGTTATTCTAATAGTACACGTAATTGTCCAGAAGGAATAACTCTCTACAAGTTTGTATTATATAAATACATTTAAATATTATTTTGAAATTAATACAATTATTTAATTAGACATGTAGATGTTATATCTAATTATGTATGAAGTCAATAAATTAATACACGCTTAACTTATGAAAGTCAAATAATCATACGAAATTTAATTTTAATTTCATAATAATAATTATTATAATATGTTACACGATTATAGTAACAAAAATCATATTAATATTATACACAATTATTATAAAAAATACCTATCATATTATTATATAAATGACATATGATATGTAACGATTTTAAATGAATGTAATACAAATATATCGACTTACTAGAAATTAACCAATAAAGCACCCTACATATAAATTATATATATTTAATTCTGAAGACGCATGTATCAGGTACCTATTTTAAGATGTACGCCATAGCTAAGTACATTATAGAAAACGTCTTAACGTTCTATAGATGTATCGTGATTATTATAAAACTTACATATATCTTTATTCTTTTATATACGTTTTATATAATTTTAATAGTATATAAATAAATAATGAAATTAATAAGCTATTATAAATGAGTAAGTCATCATAGTCGTGATAAGTACACAGTTCTATAGTGGTTCTAATGTGTCATTACTAGCTATGGAATAATTTTTTGTACATAATATGGATGTTCCATCCAATATACTGGCATTTCCATTAGATTTTATAGTTGATAATTATAGTTGATAATTGGAGTTAGAAAATAGCACACTAATTAGAATTTATAAGTGTAATAACTGCCTATTATGAGTATAACTAACCTAGTTGGTTTCCAGGACCAGAATGTATGTATCATCTAAGTATACATATAATGGGTTTGGCTTAGCGTCATACCCGAATAGGCAGCTACAAAGTGACAGCCTATAATATATTACTACATCTCCCTTCTTAAGATTAATAATATTCAAATACCTTGATGATTATATTTAACTAAAATAATAATAATAATAATAATAATGAACTAAATAATGAACAACACATACATAATATACCCACCACCCTCTTCCCGTATCTTAGTTAATCTCTATTAATCGATCAGGTGGTTTTCTTGGTACATATATAGAAGTTGGTTTAATATTATCGTTCATCTCTATCTTATATGTATATTCTAAGCTTCCTAAACCTTCAAAAAGTCTATTATCGATTTCATCAATTAGTTTTACTATTCCAAGTCCTACTGATAATCTTCTGGATAATAGCCCTACGGTTTGTTTTTCTAGTATAAATATCTCTTCTTTCATGGATTTTCCTTTATAGGTGACAATCGCATCAAAACATCCTATAACTTCTATATGAGTATTATTAGGACCTTTAAGAATTGTTGTCGATTGTCTCATCTGGGGTAAATATTTGCTAAACGGTATCACTGTAACGCTAGCACCTGTATCTATTTTTAAAGATACTTGTTCTTGGTAACTTCCTATTTGAAGTCCTACTCTTCTTGTCCAATCTTCCTCTTTTTGATTTATACTTTCCTTTATTTCGCCTAGGAACTTTATGTTTTCCTTTATAATTTCATTCGTTTCTCTGCAATTGTTTTTACAACATATTGCCCAATGTCCAATTTTCTTACATTTCATACATTTTTGATTGTACGCTCTACATTGTTTTGGTGGATGCTCTAAATTACATCTTCCACACTTCTTGTTATTTTTCGTTTCGATGTTGTGCGTTTTCTTTTTATTTTCGAATTTCTTGTATTTTCTCGTTTTATCTTTGATGTAATCTATACTTTCCTTAGCATCGTGATTAATCGCCTTAACTTGTAATATGCTAGTTTCTTTTATTTTAACTGTTTCTACAATCTTTTCTGCGGTTAACTCATACTGAGCAGCCTCTTGCAAAAATCTTTGCCTTAGATTTTCATCTGTCATTCCTATTATTAATCTGTCCTTAATGAGGGAATCTTTCAGATCCTGGAATTCGCATGTTTTTGCCAAATTCTTCAGTTCCGAATAATATAATTATATTGATTCTCCTTCGGTTTGATCTCTTTTGAAAAAAATATATCTCTCGTATGTTGTATTTTTCTTTGGTGTGAAATAACTTTCAAACTTATTCTTGATCCATTCTAGATCTTCTTTGCCTTTTATAGTTATCTTTTTTTCATTTTCCGTTCTTTCAAAGGTTTCTTCTTTAAATGAGTTAAATATTTCTACTCCGTCTGGACCTATAATATTTAGGAATATTGCTACCTTGACTTTATCCTTCTTTTCTTCCAGCTCTGCTGCACATTCATATATTTCAAAGGCTTGAATCCATCTCTTCCATTCTATATATTATACCTTAGATATAGTATACCATATAAAGTGGTAGGAAAAGTAATATATATATATAAATATATATATTTAGAGAATAAATTTGAACATATTAAAAGTATAAATATTTAGTATATATATCAGATTTTATAAATCAGTGAATTTATTTATTTCTATAGAAAACCTAGATATTTTATAAATCAGTGAATTTATTTATTTCTATAGAAAACCTAGATACTTTATAAATCAGTGAATTTATTTATTTCTATAAAAAAAAAAAAAAAAAAAACTAGATATTTTATAAATTAGTGAATTTATTTATTTCTATAGAAACCTAGATATTTTATAAATTAGTGAATTTATTTAATATATAGAACATCTAGATATTTTTTAAATTAGTGATTATATTATATATATATATATATATATATATATATATATGTAGTTTATATTTAGTTATTACAGATATTAGGCTACATATTATTACATATTCTATAGTATAATATAATATGATTATATTATATTCCTATATAATTATATAAGGAGAATATTATTAAAAATTAATATTATAATTATTATATATTATATTGCGAATTATTATAATTATTCCCGCCGCTGTCACCATGTAATAACTGCATATTATGAGTATAACTAACCTAGTTGGTTTCCAGGACCAGAATGTATGTATCATCTAAAGATACATATAATGGGTGTGGCTTAGCGTCATACCCGAATAGGCAGCTACAAAGTGACAGCCTATAACATATTACTACAATAAGCTTTAGTATTTTTTAAAATTAATTAAATCTAAGTGATTATAGCTATATATGTAAGCTATATACGCATAGTATTAGTAAATTAAAATCAAATACAAATTTATACTTATCATGTTATATGATATCACCTAGGATATATCATATAGTAGAATTATACTCCCTATCTGAACCCTCTTTATCCTACTTCCAAATTAATGACATTAATTATATTAAATTTATTTAATTTACGATTATGATTAAATATAAATATAAAATAGTACAAATATATTAACTATATTGAAATTATAATATATCGTATAATTATTATATTAATACTATTATAATTTAACTATAATAATAGTAATATTAACATGTAGGTAAATAATAATAGTAATAGTAATATTTACCTATGTAAACTTCTCTAAGTTACGATTGAGAATATATCCCTATTATTGTAGTAGACAACTCACATACATAGTCAAGGAATGATGCATGTGGCGTTGAGTGCTAAGAGACTAAGAGAAGATACTATGTATACATATAGGTTAGTCATGTTAAGAACTACTCAATGCGATGAGTGGGATATATGAATATAGGTTACGTGTTAAGAAATGCTAGGCCAGTTCGACCTGGTAAGGTAAGGTAAATTAACTTAAGTTTAGCACCGACTATATAATTAGAAATAGAAATTGTGTAAGTTATAAAAACTAACTAACAGTAATAGCCTCATAATAGCATACATAATTGCCTCACATATTTACATTGTGATATTATTTTTCCATTAAAAGTCTAGTATGCTGCTATTATGTTGATAATCTAATAATAGCAACATAGTAGCAGCATAATATACTTTTAAAATTAATAGCAGAATAATAGACTTTTAATGGCAACATAATAGAACACTGTAAACATTTGAGGCTATTAGTTATGTTATTATGATGCCATTATGAGGCTATTACTGTTAGATGGTTAGGTCACGATTAATCATTATTTAATCTAAATATAGATAGACTTGTAGAAGTACAGATCCACTATTATATCCGGTTAAATAAGTTTAATAAAGAGTCTAATTTGAAATTTATAGACCTACATGAATATAGATAAATAAATATACTGTCTAACTGTCCACCTGTACAACTGTCCATGCTAGAAACATCACACCCTAATAAATAGTCAACTCACCAGGGGTCAGGGCACCGATATTCTGAGAAGATAAATTGCCCTAGGAGTAGCCTAGAATACATAGCTATCATCGTAATGTTATATATTGATCTAGAATAATCTTATTTTCTCATATCAACTAGTCCGGGACCCTATACACTAGCCAGTTGTAAGGAGAAGAGAAAATTGTCCTATAGGACAATTTTCTGTGGGTTTTTTTTTCTGTGAATTTCTATGGTTATAGATAAGGATTTTCCTATAGGAAAATCCTTATCTATACCCATAATGTAAAAACTGTCCTACGATAATCCTTAGCTATCTACGCGATGTCCCAGTAACGGGGCCGTAGTACACTAACCGTCGGCGAGTTTGACCGTAAAACTGGTGGTAGAGACGCAGGCTGCACATTCTAGTACATTCCCTGACGGCGACTTCATGTGAACGAACGGTAGGCATGGAAACAGCGCCGCGTCCTGTTTCAGTGACGTCACGCTGTGGGCGGGGCGAGGGGGCGGTGCCAGAGCGTTAGTTTATACGTCGTCGTGGTAACTACGAGGACGTGATGACATCGAAATTACAAATTTAATTCGAATCTAGACCTAGATTACCTACGATACTTTTTAATTATATATTGAGACGTACTATGATTAATTATTTATTATTTAGTAAATAATTAATAATGAAAAGTGTCAATGAAATGCATTTATTTACAAAAGTAGAATACAATGCTGTTAAAATATCTTATGTAGGTGTTATTGTGTTAACCTATTGTGTTAAGCATTGTAATCTATACGATAATCACCGAAATATAATATTTTTCTTTGATTGTATAAATACGTAATTATGATTATAAATTGATTATACGTTAAGTATTTTGCGGTCCATCTTACTACTCAGGTGCAATGCGAATACAGATGTCCCGCTCCTCCAACGGTTAATGTAAGCTCTTTCAGATATATAATAAATCGAATCACATACATTTCATCACCGCGACCTTATAAACCACCTGTTAATGTGGCTACGAATACTGAATTGGGTTTCATTGAAAACAAATCTATTGACATTTATGTGTTTTATATAATCGCTAATTCTGTAAACATAATAATAATACAAATATATTTATAGAAATAATAATAAAACAAATACATCTCTATTGTATTTTCTCAAATCCTAATGTTATATATCGTACGAGGTATAGGAGCTATACAGCTCCTAACTAGGTTATAGAGCTAAACCTAATGTAGATGTCGAAGTCGAGATCGGTTCCGTCACCTTGCTGATTAGTGAGAACTACCCGACAGACGCCGCTACCTGGAGGACTCAGGTAAACAATATCGCCTGCGTGAGAACAATAGCTATTACGTAACGCATTTAGTAGTATCACGTGATGGGCGTGGTTAACATGTATAGGTGAACAATAGCAATAATAAGTAATCGAATTGAATAAACTCAGCAAACAGTAAGAGCAGCATAACATCATATGATAGAGCCTCAAATGTTTACATTGTGCTATTAAATGTCTATTATGCTGCTATTATGCTGCTATTAATTTGTCATGATATTATGCTGCTGTTATGCTGCTATTATTCTGATATTAAATGTCTATTATGCTGCTATTATGCTGCTATTATAATAATAGCAGCATAATATACTTTTAAAATTAATAGCAGCATAATATTAGCATAATAGCAGCATAATAGTAGCATAATAGACATTTAATAGCAGAATAATAGCACAATGTAAACATTTGAGGCTCTATCATATGCTGTTATGCTGCTATTATGCTGCTATTACTGTTTTCTGGGAACCTATAGGTTATTGTGCAACCGGAAGTAATAAATAATATTTGTTATGCTAATGCTACTACATTTTTTTATCTTCATTGCAAGATTTGTAATTATTAATAGTTTGTTTGTCATAACTTTATAAAATATAATAGTATGTAATATATATATATATATAGGTGAAAGGTTATTAAATATGGTTACATACTATACATATATTGGACATTTGACAATCGAATCTTCGAAATTCGAATTATTTTACAGCTATTTAATATTATAACCGAAATACTTTAAACTTTGACTGCTCATTAGAAATAGGAAATTAATCATCGATAGTGAATCGCGAATGTTGGCGCAGTATCTGCGTCGCAAGTTTATAAACATTATTTAATGTATTAATCCCTATGTTTCTTATATATATATATATATATATATATATATATATATATATATATATATATATATATATATATTATATATATTTAATATATTTATAAGCCATACTTTAAACAATTATATTTAAAAACCATACCTATAGGAATACATACATATATATATTATATATAAATTTAAACATTAAACTTTATACTTTAAACAATTATATTTACTTATAAATATATTAAATATATATTTTCGTAAAGCATTAATTGAGTAATGAGAGCAAAATAATTAAATGTATATGCATACAATTAATATATATATATATAGCAAAGATTTTGCGAAGTGGAATCCTTAGCCAAATCTGTGTATATATAAAGGACGCTATATAGTTTAGCACGGTCGCATCACTAACCATTAGCCATATCGGCAGCTCCAAGACCACACGGGTCACTGGTATTCGTTGTAGACTGACTTCTGACAACTGGTCAAGGTGGTGATAGACAGGGGGTTATGTATAGGAAGAATGTATCTATATATATATATATATATATATATATATATATATATATATATATATATATATATATATATATATATATATTAAATGGTGTAACAATTCATCGGATAGCTTTCCTGTTACAAGGGGTGTTCGTCAAGGTGGCATTCTCTCACCATTTTTATTTAATTTATATACTAATCCTATGATTAAGAAATTAAATGAAATACATTCAGGTTATTGCTTAAATGAAAATATCACCAATAATCTATGTTATGCAGATGATATAGCATTATTTTCACCATCACTAGGGGGTTTGCAGTTGTTGATTAGTTGTTGTGAAGAGTTTGCTGGCCATAACCACATAACGTTTACTATTGATAAATCGGTTATTTTACCAATTTATTTTGATAAATCATATCATAAACCTGTGAAATTATATATAGATAATAAACTTCTAAAATTTGTCAAATCATATAAATATCTTGGACATTGGATTTCAGAGGACTTATCTGATGATATTGATATATATAGTAATATTAAACAGTTATATAAACAAAGCTATGCAATATCATATAACTTTAATCATTGCTCTAAGGATACAAAAAGTATTCTATTTAAAACATTTGTTTCTAATATATACCTTAGTAGCATATGGATACCAAATAGATATTGCATGGCTAAACTTAATATAGCTTATAATAATGCTTATCGTATTGTTATGAACTACAGACGTAGAAATAGTGCCTCTTTAATGTTTTTTTAACGATTATGTTAATAATTTAACTGTTAAATTACGCAAGTCATATTATTCGCTATATAAACGAATACAATTATCGTGTAATTCACTAATTGTTCAATTATATGAATATAATAATGTGTTCCCATCGCCACTGTTTACCATGTGGTATAACTCAATGTTTGTATAGTATTTTAAATTTCGTTTCTTAGATTAATTGTTTTTTTTTTAGTTTATTCTTTTTAATTTTCGTTTATATTCTATAGAATATATATATTCCATATATGGACCTCTGTATTTCATGTCTGATTTAAATAAATAAATATATATATATATTATGTACCTATAAGTATACTTAATTATTATAAACGATTACTTTTATTTGTCGATGATTTATTTTATCTATGAACATGTGTTGTTTAATTTGTTATCATTCCAGCAACTTCATATGTTTCGTATCTCTTTATATAACTGAATAGCACCACCTATTTAATATATATATATATATATATATATATAGATAACTTATTATACTTACTATAGTATTATATAGTGATACCAATGCCATGTCCCAAGTGTACCACGTAACATACCAGTTATACATGTAAAAGGGGCACTTTTATCAATTATCACATTGATAAAACAGAATATTACAAATAATGAAATGTCTATAATGAAAAGAAATTAAACAGTAAACAATAGTAGCTCATAAATATTGCAGCTCTTTATGTTGTTATATGACATCATTATTATTCTATTAATAGATCAATACAGATCTACAACTGTATAATGTATAAATTATAATATACTATAATACTTAACTTAAATAAGTAGATAATATATATATATATATATATATATATATATATATATATATATATAATTAACTTAAATTAAATAAATTAAATTAAAAAAATATCTATATAATATCTTGGTATAATACCTACCTATTGACATTTATTTTATAATTAGATATATTTATAAAAAATATAATGTGATTTAGTGTCAACATGTTGAAATATATGTGAAATATAAACAACATTTATAAATAACATTTTCATATGTATGATATATTGTCATACAGATCTATATCTATACAGTATTAATGACATACATATATTAAATGTATATTATTGTAATATTTTACTTGTACAATTATAAGAAACTGTCTTTAACAATAGTAAATTTTACTATAATATTAAAATCATAGTTATATATATATATCGATATCATTTCTATGCTAATACTTAAAACAGGTGTAATGATTAAATAATTATTAATGATTTAATTAAATTATATCATTGAAAACAAATATTAACATATGTGATATAGCCTATATCTATAGGTATATTATATATGGGATAGCACGTATGATTATAGAGTAGTATATCATCAATATCTCAGATAACCTCCTATAACCGAGGTTATAGGAGGTCTTGATATAATCATAGCTACATACATGATTAACACTAACCCGCATCTCATTAAGATTAATAATACAGTTAGTAATAAAGTTATATTATGTTGTATGATGCATACGTTATTAGTATATATATATATATATATATATATATATATATATATATATATATATATATATGATAACTTACCTATTACAATTAAAAACGAGATCAAACACACGGGGGTATTCATATTGGTACGACGTGCGACACCTATCACCACTAGAACAATGCCCTCTCGGGTAACGAGTCTATCTAGTCGGGTGGGGTCGGGTTGGGTCGGCTCGGGTCGGGTTGACGGCCTGAGCGACAATTTACTGACTGACGACATCGCAGTATTTTACGACTGGGCCGCTTTTTTTAAAAGTCACTTTTATAAAGAACATAACCTATTGTTATATATAGCAGGTATACCTGCTCTAGCCTATTATAATACCTATAGGTTATCAATGTAAAAAATCGGCCATTGTTTTATTCGTATCCATAGATATTGAGTGGGGCTCACTCTAATGTCTATGTTAGTAACACATTCTTAACAATACATGCACAATTAATCATTGGTAGGTTTATATATTAGTATAAACATATAGGCACATACATATTCCTACATACATACATACATACGTATACGGTATACGGCATACATCATCTATATAAAGAAAGCTGCATTATATATATGTGACCCACACGTATATACACAACATATACATATATAACAGGTTATAAGCTGTATACTTACTTTTAGTCCTGTGACTCGGAAATCGTAGGGGGGATCAATTCAGTCCTTTCCGCCTTAACAACACACTTTCCCCAGCGATCGCGAACTTTGTGCGATAGTTGGTTCGCGTCCATATTAGTGCAATCAGATATATTATTGAACAATCGACTCTTCGGACAACCCTGAGAACCTTCAACAATATTGTTAACAATATTATATATACATCGCATTATCGTTTTGCTGAGACCGTCATGTCTGGTTATATGCCCTGTATATATGTATACTAACAATACATAATTCACTTATAATAACCTACTAATTAGTGTGTTAATATACTAATATATCACTCAACTGGTATAGGTATAAACAATAGCGAATAATTATATAATAATATTATTTATCCTATTAAACATAAACAATATTTAATATATAAATTATTTACATGCGATATATATAAACTAGTTATTGCTTTATACGATTTGTTGCCATCTATCATTATTTCTGCGGAAATAATATATATATATAGCATATTTTTAGATGGTTTTAGTCCTATGTACGCCAACATATATAGCTTCATATGTTGATGGGCTAGCTGCTATCATGAACTCAAACATTATACTATGAAAACATTCCAACCATACTTTAGTGTTTAACTCCATTGTACTACCACTACTACATCTCGAATGACTAAATGGTATTAATATGAGGACCTATATCCCTATAGGATAACAACGCAAATATCAACTATTATTACTATAGGCCTATATACCTACAGACCTCAAACACCAGCTATTCTCTTCCAATAATAAAGGATATCGAATAATATAATGAATGGAACTTAAACATGCTATTATATTATCCACCGTATAGGTGACTACAATATTAACTCGGAACACTAGTTTTATCAAACCTAATGGTCTTAATCTTAGATACAACATACATGAACCGACATATTACACAAATAACACTCTTTACTTAGTTATCACTAAGAATACTTGGCCTATACATAGTCTATACACAGTTAGACAATCACATCATATATATATATATATATATTGTATTTTTATTTGGTGGAGTCCTTTCATCCCATCCAGGAACTTAGATGAAGTTTTTCACTCATAACCATATGGTATATATATATGGCTCTAATGTCCCTTCGAAGGCATCCATGGTTTTAACAAGAGCTGGTCATTTATTTATACACAATTATATATTTAATATATATATATATATATATATAAATATACAAAAATTCACATAAAAAAGAAACAATTACATACCGTAGTCTACAAATATTAATAATGGTATTATGAAATGACTTAGATAAATCTATGACCCTTGACTATAATTATGCTGCCAGTGCAATAACTAAAATAAATCTACACATATTTCATATATACGCCCCACTTAACATAATGAATGTCCAACAAAGGTATTGTAACCATTGATGGATACCTAAACTATCCGATTAACGTCGAACACTATAAAATAAATAGTTTTAGATAAATTATATTACACATTTTTTTTTGTATTCATATTACATACAATTCATTATGCTAGTATAAAATTAAAGATAAAACTATAAAAAAATATGAAAATTAAAAAAACTAATAAGTTATGCACTACAAATTACAATTAGTTTCTATAATAATTATTAATTTAAATATTTTAATTTTTGCTATTCTTAAAATATTTTATAGAAATTAATTTAGCAAAATTTAATTATCTAAATATAATATAGAATGACTAATATTTTAGTTATAATTATATAAATATTTCTTCTTTTAATAATAATATATAAATTAATAGATTTTGTTAGTTTATTCTAAAATTATATAAATAATAAATTAATAGAAACTAGATATTAGTTTAGATATTTAATTTTATATGTTTATAAATAACAAATCTTTCATGAAACCATGAAAAAGATTAGCGTAAAAATTTAATTAATATTTTTTTCTTATTAATAATTTAAATATTCATTTATTTTATTATTCAAATTAGTAATTTAAAGTAAGGCTGTGATACAATTTCTTCTTTATATTATTTATTCATAAACAAATATTATAACTAAAGTAGTAAACTAGATAGAAATTTCAAACATAAAATTAACATAATAAACTTGTCAATAAAGAACACTCATTATCCTATTAGAATAATATGTTAATAAACCAATAATCAAATCTATAATCTTATATAATTAAATTAAAATATTAAAAATGAATTCGGTAATAAATTAGGATAGTAATAAACCTACCTGAATTGAGTTGAATTAAATATATTATTAAAAACAGTAGAAATGATTGTATTAATAGTTATACACTCAAATTATATAAATAATCTTAACATAATAATAATATATTTATCTATTTCAATACTTTGAAGAGTTTAGATTTTCCTTTTTTAAATTATTTTCATTTGATATGTAGAATAAGCTAAATACTTTTATATACGTATACCTAATCATTTATTTATATTATCAATATAGGAATCAAATAATGTACAGCGAAAGAACAGGTAACTTTTTATCAATATATTCATCTCACAACAATAAAATATAAATAATGTATATAAATATCTATACATATTTATATTAATGTTAATATAATAATTTAATATATGTTCATATAATTTATAATAATAAAATACAATTTATAGATAGCCACAATTCAATAACGTCATATCCTGTAAATTTATATACTGAATAATAATTAATTATGTTATTTATTATAATACATACCTAAGTCATGAGTCATCAGTAGGTTGAGGATGAGACGGCAAGCAGACTTATGGTTTGTCAGTATTAAAACCTTTTGAATAATAATTATATTAACTATAATATTGATTATATATATATATATATATATATATATATATATATATATATACATATACTTCTCTATAGTTATTAATAATAATAAATATGTATATATAAGAATTAAATAAATAGTATCAAAATATGGCAATTATTTTTTTTGATTATTTTTAATGTTAAGAGTACACATATACTTTATCTTTACTTTTATATAAAATAATATATTTCAGGGTGTGTTTTTCATAGATATAAACAGTGTACCAACGTACCATCTGTATACATGTAAGTGCTGATGATACGTTGTCACATTTGAAATGGTTCTTTGGTACTACAGTTTTAACGTACCCTCCCATAGTACCAACATATCATTTACCAAAGTACCACCTGAAACGATCGAAATTATATGCTAATAAATCAAATTTATCAAAGATCGTATGATATGATTGATAGTTAAATTAAATAAAACCTTATATTAAACAAAATTATTAAAATTTTAAATATTAAATTTTAATATAAAATTAATAACAAACATATAAAGATTACAAGGATTAAAAATTAAATCAGTAAAATTGTTAATAATATATGCCATTATTCAAGTGGGTAAATGTGATGTTGGTACATTACAAAATACGTTTGCTAACGTGGTACTATGGGATATTGGTACTTTGGTATGTTACAAAAAATGCATCCTCAAACAAGTTCTAATTTTATATTAATTTATATATTTACATGTAAACAGCTTTAAATATAAGTATTCATAGACATATTTATAAAAAAAATATTTTAATTAATAACTTTATTTGATTTAATATTACCTTATATATAAAAGCTTACATTAGTATAATTAATATTAACTTTTGTATGAATTTGTTAGTATTATAACAATAATATATTAGAAATTATCCATATATAAATTGTATTACTTATTATATTTGTATTTAACAAAAAAGTAGTTTACCTTTATTTAACACTCCATTATTAATTTTATATAAAAATATATATAATAAACCTTTAAAATAGTGTAATATATATTTATATTTTATACTATACTAATTGTATCATTTTTATGTTATACTACACTGATCGGTTTAAAATTTTTTTTCATAGCTAACATATATATTAACAATATAAAATCGCTAAATTCAATTAAAAGATAGAATATATGCATTTTTGTGATAAATCCAACCTTTAACTGTATCTGTATTCAATAAATCTTCATTATATTTCTCAAATGCATTCGTTTGCGAATATTTAATAAATATCTTTACAAAACCAGCATTATCATCTTTTGTATAATCTTTAATTTAATCGTTATTTTAAATGTAAACATAATTGTAATACTTTCAAATTTATTATAATAAATAAAATGAATATTTATACGATATTAATATAACATTGTTCTCATATATTTTGTTTTAGTTATTATTATATTTAATCTCGATATAAAAAAGTACCTAATCCTATTGAGTTCATAACAATAATGTTGATATTTATATAATAAGAACATTTCATTATTCTAATATAATATTAATAGTAAGTTTATTTATAAATTAAATCTACTGACCTTAGCATGATAATACGCCAGTTGTAGTCTTCAGTAGAATGTGTATGCTCAATATCTCATTAAATTTATCAATATTATATATACATTTTTATATCATTTGAACATATTAAAACACTTAAATAACATGATTAATTTTTATTTGAACATTTGTATAAAATCAAATGTATAAAATTAAAATATTTTCTAAAGATAAATTACATTGAAATAAACAATGAATACAAATTTTAAAAACAAAGAATTATATAAAATTATAGTAAAAATTATAGATATGAAAAAAAATGTTTTCATATTTCAAAATAAAATAATAGATGAATATTAATATATTTAATTTGTACTAATAAAAGTTAAAATGTTGATAATAATATAATGAAAATAGTTAATAAATAATAGTTTCCTAAATTTTACATTTTATTATTAACAAATATATTTAAAAAGTGTATTAATACTTTAAATGTATAATTGTTTGAATATATTTTTAATACACAAAAATAATTTATAGTAAAAATCTCACTAATTTCAGGTGTGATATTGGAGATAAGCTAAGTTAGCTTTATAATAAATAAAGTGTAATTAATTGAAATAAACTTAATTACTATTATGAATTTCTAAACTTACTTTTTATTTAAAATCTAAAATGAAAGTTTTGATCTATTTAATTTCTATTACAAATTATAACCAATCATTGATATTATATAATTAATATTTTATAACTAATTTTATTTTTCATTCATATCGAAATAATTCTTAAAATATAAATATAATAATATATGCCACAATATGATCTAGATAATAAATGAATAAGGTATATAATACGATAGAAATAAATATGATAATAAAATAAATTTTAGGTTTCATTTTTTTATGTAAAAAATAATTAAGGATATAATCAAGGAATTATCCTTATTATAATCCTATTTAAAGAAATATACACATATAGTAGAAATAAACTTTATAATATTAGGTAGATTTTTTACTTAATTATATTTTATTAATTTTATAATTGAATAAACTAAAGATTATTTCATTACACCCAGGATTATATAACATGCCTATACTTGCATGTATTGTGTATGCATATATATAATACAATAACAATTCATAGTAGAGGTAGAGGTAGAACTGGAACAGCTAGCAAAGTAACTATAATGTAGCAGCTGATGAAACTGATTCTGATGATGGAGAAGATGAGAAAATTATCATACCGATGGGCAACAACAACAAAAAGTCATATTATTTTGAAGCCATTTAGAAGAAAATATTATATAAATATCATTATAATTTAACAGAAAAACAAATTAAAATTCTTCTAATAAATATTAATATTACTATTATTATTATACACAAATAATTCAACGGTTAATGTAATATATCCATCCACAGTAATATCTAGTTATACATTATATACATCATTATATACATCATTATATACATCATTATATACATCATTATAAACATTAATTTATATGTATTGTAAATGTAATACATTCTTCAGTTGTAATTCAATATGTCCTACATTCAATAATGTTATTCTATTTTATATTTCATATTGAAACTAGTATTTTATTATATATGTACATAATATATATATATATATATATATATATATATACATATTTATAGTAAGAGTATTAAGATATTAAGTATTCATATAAAGTAATTCGTATACAAATATGGGAGTATATCAAGTTAAATATGTCTCCATATTCACCCAGGAAGTATGAATCAGATGAGGCCATATGTCTAGATAGAATATACACCAGTATTTATCATGTAGCACACATCTCGTAGGAATTACTAAAGCAACTTTTTAAAATGTATACTTTTCAAATGTATGCCATGGGAATATAATGATTTCCATAAATCACACAATGCATTAGTTATATATATACAGCTATGCACACATATGCATTTCACATGACTTCTACCACCCTAATACCCCTAAAGTTAATACAAGGATCTCCCTACCAGTTACCAGTGATAGCACCAGTATTATCAGTACCGTTACAGGTGTCAGTACCGGCCCAGGCAACACGAGCTTCCATCCAATCACAACCAGATGAGGCACTATCAATAAATGAAACAGCTCATATAGGAGATTCAAAGTCAACTATCAAAGTCATCTTAAGTTTTTTCTACCAGGAGAAGAGAATGCGAAAATGATGTCGAGATAGATACAAGAAATGTCAATAACAAAGATTGTACTAATATGAGCTGATATCCGAGAGTGATAGGGAGACAGATATCCACAGAAAGGATGATACGTACATGGTATTGCTTAGGACATGCGAAACCGAAGAATAGAGCTAAATATGAACTTTACTGAGATCGGACATCATTTTATGGAAAAATGCAGCATTTAATTACGAACCGTTAACGAATTATACAGATAACATATGAGAGTCAATAGTTATGTCATAGAATCAAGTCACAAGTCAAATACTAAGTCAACTATCAAAGTCATCTAAAGAAAAGACCTATTGGAGAGCACAAAAGAAGATGTAATGAACATAATAATAAGACATCACATGTTTAGTGGTTAGTAAACAATGTTGTAATGGTGAAATTATTTTACAGCATAAAGAAGAAGGAATTCAAAGTATAGGGATAGATGAATTGCATAGATAATACGATATTATCCCGCAATATTCTTTAATTTGTACTGAAGTAAATATAACATTACCAAGTTAACGTAAATAGAAATGTAGTTTTTATAGGACGTATAGGACCTACTTACTTGTGTTCTCTTAATTCTTACGGGATGTTTACTCGCTTACTTACATTCTCTCCCAATACTAAATACAGCTAGAGAATTGATGAATAACCTCAACATTAGACCAGTACATCAATCAGGCTGAAGAAAGACTTATCAAAGATGAAGAATCATACAAGACATCGATTAAAGAACTGGAGTCTTTGAAAAAAGAGAATGACATCGGAGTCACTAAATATAATAATCAGATATGTCTGATAAAGGAGATATTTACTATAATCATGACAACAAAGAGATAAGGTTGAGATTACACGGCTTACTTAATGATGTCTTTAAAAATTTGCGATTAATTTGCGAAAAATGTCTACGATGTGTCTTCGGTAAATAGTATTTAAAATGTAAATTATTTATTAATTTTAAATTTATATAATATTATTTGTTATAAATAATAGTTTATATTGGATTATATAATATATTCTTCTTTATATGTTGATTTTATTAATTTAAAATTCAAGAGTCAAGTCATAGAACCATATTACAAGTAAACTACTAATAACTAATTTATTAAAGTTATTAAATACCAGTTATGATTATAAATTAATTTTCAAAAGTTAATTTTGTTATCATTATATTATGGACTACGAGTATATTTGATAAATTAAAAATGTATAAAATATATTCTTTTTGTGAGTAATCATTAAAAAGGTAAACTATATTGCATAGAAGACTATATTTATGATTACAAAAATACAGAATTGTATCCATATAATAAAGTTACTATTGTAGAATTAATCATGTTCTTGCATGCATTAATATATATATATATATATATTTTTTAATGTAATCAAATAATTGCTATATAAATAAATACAATATATTTTGTAATATATTGTTGAATTATTAGAAAATGATTTAGTATAATTATAAAATCAATATTGAGCATACAAGTCTATATTCCATTGTGATTTCATTGTTAGATATCATCTAAAATTATATAATGAAACTACAATAGAAATAAAAATAACTAATATATATTTTATATAGATATTATATATGTTAATAAATATTTATGATAAAATATTAAATTAAATTAAAATTGTATAACTTTTAAGTAAATATTACTAACCTAAACATTGTGTTCTATGTAGACCATGATATCTAAAATACCAATGTGCATCTATGCCAGATCAACGTGTAATCGATATTGCTGTAAGGATAATGATATATCAGAGATACGTACAAACTCTTGGTTATTTACTAGATATATATTTTAAGCTAGTTCATATTTAAAAGTTATCAACATACTTTGATGTATTAAATTTAACTAGATTATCGATGTATAGAAATATCTTTGTATTAATAACCGCTTACTTATAATACATGACATACATCAACTCGACCTTCAATGTCATGTGATAGGTACAATATTTAAATAATATAAAAAAATTAAATTGTATGGTAAAATCAACAAATTATAATGCTAGAATAATACATATAGGGCCGTTAGAATAATTTTATTTGAGGAGGAAAATTTGATATATATATATATATATATATATGGACATTTTAAAAGTACAGTAATAAAAGGTTTATATATATATATATTTATTGAAATTGAGATTTTTTCAAGGTTATATGTATGAATGAATGCATTATTTGTTCGCATTAAATATTTTATATCTCATAATTATGAATATTGGCTAATATTAATTCTGATATCAGATTTATCCTAGAATTAAGCTAAATATTTATAAATATCAACCTACATTGCGTCGTCTTTCAGAAATAACTAAATTACTTCGTCACACCATCAGGAATTTAATTAAAATATATTATATCATTGTACAATATACAATTAACATTGGGGTATACACTGAACTATTATAACGGCCCACTATATATATATGAATATAATAGTGTATTTATAAATATTTTAGTAATGAAAATAGCAATACTAATTACACTGGTAATAGCTATGAAATATACAAAATACAGTGTTACACTTGTACATACCTGTATACTGACCAATTAGTTGTAGACTTGACCAATACTTATTAAATGATATGTAGTGTCATGTGACTTGGTAGTTGTGTTGTAATGCGAGATAATCATGTAATTTAATAGTATACGATATTTAATTATAAATGATAAACAAATATATAAAATATTCATAATATCATTAATAATTAATAATTCACAATTTCTCATAATTCAAGAAACTGAAGTATGTGTCTGAGAAATAGAAATTCTGTGACATAGAATTATTCTTACATGTATTTAAGTAATATAGGAAATTATTCTTACATTTATTGATTCATAGATATCCAGATAATGAGCTCTTTAATAATAATATATTTCAAATTACACTATCAATGTTATTCAAAATTATATAAATATATCATTGATAATAAAATATGTCATATATATATATTTATTTTATATTTATAAATATACATAAAATGTATATCAATTATTATATATTCGAATGTTTAATTTGCAAATAAATTTAAACTAATATTAAAATATTGATATATTGATATATTCAATTAATTCCTGTTTACATATTTCCTACAAACAAACAAATTTATTTATTTCCTTTAATCAGTTATTTTATATATAAAGTTAATTGTTTAAGTAATTATTTTTAAATAATTTATTATCTAAATATTATCTTGATCTAAATTACTAACTGGTTTTTATTAATATACTGTAAAATTGTTTAAATACAGTTTATATATTTATAGTTGCATTTTTATTATTATTTTTAAAAAAGCAATAAAAAAAGCCATAAAAATCTATTTATAGATTTCCAAGAATTGGTCATTTCAAACAAATATTAATTACATGCATACAGTGTATATTCACTAATATGTTTATATATATATATATATATATATATATATATATATATATATTTGGATCACTTGTATTTTTGAGGAGATTATTTCATATATCAAGATATAAAGACGGTGCACCTCAAACTTGTTCAGCTTAACGGAGATCTACTTCTGGTTTTCTCGATATGGTATTATAACCATCTATCACTTTAATTATTCAAATTTGTATCGATATTACTAAATATATAATATTATATA
This sequence comes from Osedax fenrisi, assembly GCA_964019155.1. Lineage (NCBI taxonomy): Eukaryota > Metazoa > Annelida > Polychaeta > Sabellida > Siboglinidae > Osedax > Osedax fenrisi. The sequence goes on along the minus strand of OZ025246.1, from coordinate 2,023,909 downwards.
TATATATGTAGATATATATATGCGTTAATTTATTTATATTACTATTACAAGTTGTAATTTACAACTATCATTAACTAAATTAGTAAGTAATATCAAAACCCAAAGTGCTTTGGTAATATCATAATATTGCATTTCATGCTATATATATATATAGTATTTATATGCGTATTAATGTATATTGATATGCATTGATTTTTGTATTTGTATATATATATATATGTTTAAGTTGTATTCACGTTAGCTTCTGATAGTATATAATATATACACCGTAGTAAGAAACCACAGCCAACTCATATAATACTGTAGAATAGGTAACACTCTATATGTAGTCATTAATTGCTATTACTGATACTGTCACTAAGTAGTTTTTTTTCATACATTAAATTCGTACATTTATTAAAAAAATTAAATTTATTTTTCATCCATTTTTACCAAAGATTCTGAACTAGTTTTTTTCTGATAAATAAGATAACTCGACTCGGCTAGACTAGATAAACTATTCGTTACTAAACATGTATAATCTTTGTAACAAGTGCAACGTTACTATCAAAATAACAGCTAACACTTTCCTAACCGAGTGTTCACACTGTCTACAGCTCATTTGTCAGGATTGCAATGATATACCTATCAAAATTGCAAAGGTGATACAGGGAAATAGTGACATAGGTGTAACCTGGAAATGTATAAGTTGTGGATTGAACTGCGTACCACTTAATTTATCAACAATTGACGAAAAACTTAAAAAAATTCAAGAATCTATTTGCGAAATCAAAAATAAATCTTCTGAGACTAATAAACCATTGTGGTCAAGTATTGTAAAAACTTCCCTGATTGAACATAAGAAAGAAACAGATAACACAGAACAAGATACATTTTTCCGAGAAAGCAACCATATCATTCACGGTGTCGACAACTCTAATGACTATAAAGTAATTTGTAAATGAACTACTATTGGAGCAACTCAAGCTCACAATAATACCTTTAAGTATTAAACGTATCGGAATTACTACAGATGACGCTACAAAGAATACAAAGAATACAAAGAATACAAAGAATCTAATCCGTATAAGATACAAATGCATATCTGACAAAGAAATTGTATCAAAATCACTTAATCTTTTAAAAGATGCACCGAATAAATTCAAGTCCATAACAATTGCTGATGACCTAACATTAGAACAACAAAATAATCGACGACAATTAATCAAAGAGGCAAATGAACTAAATGAAAAGGAAAAAGAAACTGAATCGGATATAAAACATGTGGTAAGATACAATCGTTATTCAAAAAACCACTTTATAAAAATGCTGAAACCTCCAGAGAAAAAAGACCAAACGGATTAATACAATGTGTATTATTGAATGCATTTTCGGTGTGTAACAAATCGTTAACTTTGATCCAATTTTTCAATGAAAATAATATTGACATTGCATTTATCACGGAAACTTGGTTGAAAGACAACGATACTCATATCATATCCGAATTATCTAAATCACCATACATCTTCAATAGCTACCCTCGTATAGGTCACGCTGGCGCATCGGAATACTTCATAAATCAACAATATCATTTACTACTTCAAAACATTTGCTTACATCTTCAGCTGAAATAGTAATTTGTTCTTTTTCTTGCCGAGGCTCAGTGATCATAAAAACTATAATTATATATCATCCACCAAACTTGAATTTTAAACAATTCCTTGCCGATTTCACAATACACATTCAACCAATTATCACTAAAAATACAATTATACTAGGTGATTTAAATATACACGTCAACAATACAACACTGAAATCATCTATTCTGTTCAATTCAACATTGATTACAAATTCATTAGAGCAACACATCAAATTCCCAATTCACGTTCATGGAAATACATTAGATTTGATAATAACCAGAAATAATTCTCATATTACATCTAACTATTCATGTTCAAAACTAATTTCAGACCATTACGCTATTAAATTCTTGATCAACTCTGTAACACCCAAACGATCAAGAAAAACAATAACATATAGAAAGTTATCACTAATAAATGATGTTGATTTCTCCTATGATTTACATCTAAAACTATCCGAACATTCCACTTTACAACCACTCGAAAACCTGAATACATCTTTAATTTCGACACTAAATGCGCATGCACCAACACAAACTACTACCATAACAGAACGCTCTAACAACGAATGGTACACAAATGAATGTGCAGAACATAAAAGATTATTACGTAAACATGAAAAAATGTATAGAAAGTCACTGTCATCAAATGATCTTAAAAATTACAGAAACCTACAACATGAACATAATCTGATGTTATTCCTGGCAAAATCAGAATATAATGCTAACAAAATAATAAATGCTGGACATAATCTGAAAATACTATTTGAAATTTCAAACGATCTTCTAGGAAGAACAACTAAACGGATACTTCATTATAGCAATAGCAGTAGCAATTATTGTAGCAGTTATTGTAGCAGTAGCAGTAGTAATAGTAGTAGCAGTATCAGAAGCAGTTGCAGTAGCAGTAGCAGTAGCAGTAGCAGTAACAGTATCAGTAGAAGTAGCAGTAGCAGTAGTAGTAGCAATAGCAGTAGCAATAGCAGTAGTAATAGCAGTAGCAATAGAAGTAGCAGTAGCAGTATCAGTAGCAGTAGAAGTAGCAGTAGCAGTAGCAGTTATTGTAGCTGTAGCAGTAGCAGTAGCAGTTATTGTAGCAGTAGCAGTAGTAATAGTAGTAGCAGTATCAGTAGCAGTAGCAGTATCAGTAGCAGTAGCAGTAGCAATAGCAATAGCAGTATCAGTAGCAGTAGCAGTAGCAGTAGCAGTAACAGTAGCAGTAACAGTAGCAGTAGCAGTAGCAGTAGCAGTAGCAGTAGTACTTATTGTAGCAGTTATTGTAGCAGTAGCAGTAGTAATAGCAGTAGAAGTAGCAGTAGCAGTAGCAGTATCAGTAGCAGTAGCAATAGAAGTAGCAGTAGAAGTAGCAGTAGAAGTAGCAGTAGAAGTAGTTTATCAGTAGTAGTAGCAGTAGTAGTAGTAGTAGCAGTAGCAGTGTCAGTATAAAATTATACATAATACTCATAGAGCTAGAGAGAAAGCTCTATGATAATACTAGAAAATAATAGTGTATAGTGTGTGTGTCAACATGACAATAGGTGTTTCTCATCTAAGAAACATCTGGAAAATCTGTTATTTATAATAATAGTATAATATTTACTGAGAACTAAGTCAATGGTATCAATAACTGAGTCAATGGTATCATTTATGCATTTATTTACCTTTGTATTATATGAATATTAATTTGTAAAATACATTTATAAAGATATATATATAGTGTGTATAAATATGTATATATATATATATATATATATATATATAAATAAATATATATATATACATACATACAAACATACATAAATATTTTATATACAAGATAGATACATGAGATAGAAACATATCAAGTGTCTATATAAATAATATATATTAGTTCTAAAAGCCTTACTACCTTCACAAATGATATTCAGTATTCTCACAAGTACAGATCAGGCACCCTTCTCTTAGCTGATATTTGACATTGTTGTAGGCACATACTTTGAGGGGGAGCCCCTCTAAGTTTGTGGTTGTAGGAATTCACACTGAACAATGTTCAGTGAACATGCAATGCTGTATCTGGTCTCCTACATCTTGATATTGATAGTCACTCATGTCACCTGTAGATGTATTAGTTGAATTTTATAAGTTAGGTGTTTTTATTATGTAACATTGATTTATTTAAAAATTAATCCAAGATGACTTGGTAATTTTGCTATTTTAGATGATTATATTAGAAACTTGTTTCATTACTAGTATTTATAAACATATTGTAAATCTATATATAAATAAATACGGAATTTGGATAACATTAATGTATTAACCAAATTGCTCTAATGTCCCTTCGAAACTACTCTTATTTAGACATAAATGATTTTAATCATTAGTTTAAATAGGTTTTTATCAATCATTAATGTATACACAATTATATAATATCCTTTACATATTTTAAAACCTATCATATATTCACTAATAGGTATATTGATCAAATTATGGTTATTTTATTTCCAATATATAAAGACATAGATGTACCTAAACAGATATAATGTATGCTGTAAGGATATATCGAGGGATATAGAATTTAATCTATTATATTATCTACAATTTAATTAATAATATATTTTAAAACTTCAATTTAATTAAATAGTAGTTAATTAAGCTACATTATTTTTTTAATGAGTTTTTTAGTTAAATATAAATTAAATGTCATATATTATAATAATATTATATTATATACATATAATTCATATTTAAACTTTAATTATTAGAGTTACTAAGTGGGTAACTTTAAAACTATTTTCTATCAAGTTTTAACGGGATACCCCATATAAAGTTATTATATTTCAGGCAAGTTGTAAGGGGGTTTCCCACTAAAGTTGTAGTTAACTTAATAGAAAGTCATTTTAAAGTTTAAACTTTAATTAAATATTTCCGGCAAGTTTTTTGCCGGAAATACTTGTAGTGGGTAAACTTTTAAATAAATGTAAATATATTTATATAAAGTGAAAGTTGGTTAAAGCATATTATATTATAGAATATTATATTATAGTAGTATATACTATATATAGTTATTCTAAAAGTGGTCCGAATATTCTTTATGTTTTTAAAAAGTGGCCGAGTTTAATTCAAAAGTATTCCGCGTTTACCTGATCCGAACTATCTGGTATTCCTTTATTATGTATCCTTATCAAAAGTCATTTTATTAATATAAATTAAATAAATAATATTTAATTAAATCTATATACATAAGTATCTTATATAAATTAATAACAAAATTATTAAACCAATAAACCAACAAAATAACTATAAACTTGTAAAAACCAAAAATCCTCGAAAAAAAACATAACAAAAAACTATCAAAAACTAATAAAAATTAGGTAAAAAACAATAAAACTCAAAAATCTGTTGTCAAAAAAAATATTTCGATACTGTATATCTTATGACTAATTTAGATGTGTAACAAACTGCTGCTTTCATTCACAGACTGTAGATAAGAATGCAGTTTATAACTATTTTGAGTGCACAAATTTACAAAAATTGTAGGTTCTTATTGTCTAAAATATACCCTGATCCTTATTTTCAATTATTATAAATATAAATATATTTAATATAAATAAGTTAGATCGTTCATTCAATATATTAATTTAATATATTTTAACTTAGATTATAACTATATTCAATATTGGTTTAGCATATAAAAAAACTATTATTATATTATATATTATTAATAATAATTAATAATAATTAAATTATTATTATATAATTATTATAATAATAAATTATTATCAATTAATTGATAAATTAAGTTATATTCAATCTCACTGAGTATATGTAATATAGTAATTTAATATGTAATAACACTAGATTATAATATTGATTTAAAATATAACAAATATAAATAATTGATTATTATTATGATAATTTTATAATATTAATTATAAATAAGTTTTAAATAAATGTATGATTTCTAACACAATATATTACAAAGTTGACATTTGTAGAGAATTATATTTGATAAACGTATAACTACTTACATGAACATCTGCACATGATACATCCAAGTATATTGTGTCAGCTTTGTATTATTATAATCATAGATTTAACTGATAATATAAGATAAACAAACCGAAAAATATAAAATGATGTAGAATTATATAAAAATAAAATCCCGGAATAAGATGACAGATAAACAAATAAATGTCCTGTTATTAATTTTAAATATATCAAATTTATTAAATAATGATGTGATTAATTTTATAATAAATTTATATAACACAACATTACAAACATCAATGGATATATATTTTATAAGGATTATTTGAAAATGAAAACAGAGTTGAAATATTCACAAGTAGTTATTATAAATTGCATATGTCATTTATGTAACCAAGAATGTAAACAATGAATTTTAAAATTTTAGTTTAAAATTTAAAGTTATTTATACACACTTAATTTTTAAATTTTTTAAAATTTTCTAAATATTAACAGTAATATATATAGTGGGGAAAGTCCCCGATTACCGACCCCCCTCCTAATACCGACCCCTCTCGTATCTCAGTAACTATAAGAGATATCAAAAAATAATATATATACGAACTGTTTGTAATTTAATGATACATATGAATAAGTATTTTGTTTTAAAAATATTTAATCCTACAATTGTTATTTAATAAAATGTAATATTCTGTTTTTACTTTTTAAATATTTGAATAATAACTTTTTTTAAATCATTGTATATACTTTATTAATTAAAAGAAACCTTAATACTATACATAATATTGTAGATTAATAAAATGTTTATAACTATTATAAAAATAATTCAATTTGAATAACTATTAACCAAAATATCTTAATTATAGCAACCCATATGATTTTTCTAATACCGACCCCCTAAATTACCCTAATACCGACCCCCATGTGATTTATAATATCCAATAAAAATAGATCAGTATTTTACTTTAAAATATGTCATAAGTTATTTGCGTATCATTGATATAGATTTAGGATTCATGATTCCATTCGATTATATACATACTGATTAATAACTAAATATTAAATAATAATATACACTATTTTAATATAATTACTATAAAGTTTAAATTTAAATTTAATATTACTATTAAAACATAAATTCAATACAAACTAATTGGGTGCATGTTATAATTAATTATATTTATGAATATCTACTATGTTGATTGGATATTATAATACTAAAAGTATGTATACCACGATTATTTTAGGGGGTCGGTAATAGGGGAAGGGGGTCGGTATTGGGAACAGGTATCCGATTACCGACCCCCCTGTTTTCTTGTAAATATAATTATATCAAAAATTTAAAATAGCCACATTATTCATTACCATAATATTACCCTATTTACAAAATTTCAAATAAATATATTTAATATTGAATACGTTATTACAAATAGTCATTTAGGGGTCGGTAATCGGATACTTTCACCTACCTGGTTAAACCTTTATGTATTTAATCATAGAATATGTTTTAAATGTAGCATATATTTATGTATATATTCTGTTGTATAACTAAACTATTTATTAATATATTTAATATGTTTAGGTTAGGTATATATATATACATTAATAAATTATTAAATATAGTTGAAATTGAATACTTTTATTAAAATAGCGAAATCTATTACATAATAGCAATAAAGTGCACGGCTGTTCGAGATGCTTTAGGTAAGTCAAGTGATAATACTTTGTTGTAAAACTTGTTCATTAATCTAGGAGATGCTCCACGATACATCACTTGGTTCTGGTCACAAGCTGATGAAACATCAAAGGAATGCTCGTCTTCAATCTATAGGTATTGTTTATATCTATTTAGTACATATTGTATTTATTGTTATGTTATTAATGAATATATTATCTATTATTATTGAGAAAGTTAAATATTGTATTCATCTTACCAACCTCAGTTTTAAAGTTTACAAAAGATGATACGAAATGAACATTAGCGTCATAAACCGACAATTCTCCCACCACTCCAACCGGAACTATAACTCCATCTTCAAATTCCGTCACAGATAAATAAACTGAGAGATTTTGATAATTTTCACCCTCTTTAGATACGTATATTGGGAATCTATAAATTATATAAATATTAATATTATATTATTATAAATTTATTTAAATAATTATTTATATATTATAATCTAAATATGCCTAGTATCTAATAGTATAGCTATATTAACAATAGATTAAAAACAAACTTTAATTCATAATTATCGAAAGATAACGTATTATCTCCTGCTCCGTAATAAGAACTTCCGGTATAACGTCCTTTATCGCAAAGCAAACATCTGGATTGCTGTTTACCGGTGGTTTTCTCTTTTACAACGCATGTCCCGTTTATAGATACATACGTATTTCCGTTAAAATCCATTAATACTGTTAATTATATATTAATCTACTATCATTATGTTTATATACAAATAATTATATTTATTTAGATATACAATATTAATATTTGAGATTTTTAAATAATTTCAATATTTATGCTTAATAATTATTTCTATAGAAATCGAATACAAATATATATTGTTACGTAATATATTAACCATGAATATTGCCGCTAGGGGAGCTCTGACAACGGCTAAACCTCTAGCGTAACTCACTGTCATATTAACCGTTTCAATATTCCTATATACTTTTCCTTTAACTAAAATATATAGTTATATATACTTATTTATAACTATTATCTATAATGAAACTTATCATGTTAATAAAGGTGTAATTGTCTCGATAAGCAACACTGCTTCTACAATTACCTTGGCATTGCCTAAATCTGATAATATTAATATATATATAATAATATTATATTAATATATGTTAATATATAATAAGTAAATATGTATTAAAATTCCACTTTTTAATATTTATTTATTAATTCGGATTTCATATTTAATATACATTTTTAAATAGCGTAATTATATTAACCTTCAAGTTGGGATGCCATAAATAGTTGCCCTTCATATTCTTCTGGCATACAACAAGGTCTAGTTGCCATAGCAACAACTATACAAACAGTTAAACATATAAGCACTATAGTCTGCATGATGATTACCTGTGAAGTGATATTCAATAGAAAAATCTCTCTTTATATACTCGTTACAAGTCAGCTAAATCAGCAATAATGTAATTATATTTATTTATAGAACTTAAATAAAAGTAATAAAAAGTGTATTAGGCCTACTACTCTATCATACATTTATGAATCATATTTATATTTTACACTTATCTCTATGAATACATAATAATGTAAATCAAATATTGTTTTAGTATATTATATATATATAATATTTAACATATATATATATATATATATATATATATATATATATATATATATATATATATATATATATATAGGTATACTCAATATATTCCTATATTATATAATATGTATTCCTTTATATGTATTTTATTTAAAATATTTAAAATACCCACATTATTTGTTTATAATTTATAATAATTGTATCACAATTTAAGTTAAGTCCAATGACTTATAAAATCACTTCATTTCTCATACGTGGTTACTTTTATTAGTATTAATATTTAATTATTATTATATTAAATGCAATATTGTAATAAATACATGATAACAACTTACATAGCCTATCATAATAATAGCATACCAAAGATTTTGCGAAGCAAAGATATAACACTCCCTATGCATGCAACGTAATTTAGTAATAGCCCCAACCGCTGCTAGCAGTAGTATCGAAATCACTGAAATAGATTTAGGTTCGGCTCTGTTTGCATACAACAATGTTTTCATTGCTCTATTAAATTACATGCAATATAAATTAGCTTTTACTCACTAAATATATACTTATAGCATTTAAAACATACATATCATATTTGTTTGTTATATATTAGTAATGAACACTTAGTTTTCATCATATAAATATTAATTTAAAGCATATTATTTAACATTTTAAAAGTGTATAGTTAAATACGAATTTACATTATAAACAACGCATAGTTCCTAAAAGTAACCCGCTATAGGTGGCACCAGGGTATTTTGTATACAAATTCGAATTACACGATTTCGCGTAAGTGTTATATCTTTCCTTCGGAAAATCTTTGAGCATACTATTAATGTATTGATCATGAGTTAATACTAATAGTTTATAAAACATTATTATTAACCTATGATCGATACATTTTTTATAATATACTATATATATATTATTATTATTATCAGATTTAGGTTTACACCAGGGTTTTTGTAGAAACTAAAGCTTATCGAGACAATTACGCTTAATTTTAAATCAAGTCAGAAAAAACTATATAAATAAAATATTATAAAATATTAGATGACTTCCTGTTTACATACAATGAATATAATATAAAATAATATAAATTGTTTGAACTTGCCATAAAATTATGAAATCATCATTTAATTATTTATAAATAAATAACTAAAATAAATAATAAGTACTATAAAATAATACACTAAACAAAAATATAGATGTATTAGTATATATGAAAAAAATGAAGTAAAATGAAGTAAAACTGAATAAAACTGAATAAAACATAACACAAAGTTTATTCAGAAAGATGGTAAGAACTGTATGTAACATTTTTATTTATATATATATATATATGACATACTCCTGAAAATATAGAGCAGATATATTAATAGTAATACTTATAATTGAATGATGAATTTAAAATAATCATATGAGTAAGATATAGTTAAGCAGTCAACAAATTGTAAATTTCTAATTAAAAAAAAATATTAAATATAATTTTAGTTATTTAATATTTAACGCATGTGGCTAAATATAATATATTAATGTAATTTAGAACTTTAGTGTAATTATATGTATGTTGGTATGGTATGGTCATTAAAGTAATAATCATAATTAATGATAACAACAACGTCACTTATGAAGCCCACACCTTTATTGTTGTCTAGAGATATGAATACGATAGCTGTCAATCATATCCTTCATTATACACTGATATACATATATAGGTACTATATATAGTACATTATTGATATGAAGGTCAATTATTAAATTGTTTATGACTTAGTGACAGTATGTTAGGTAGATATATCATGCTGATATAAATATATATATATATATATATATATATATATATATATATATGTTATAAGCTCTATGCTTGTTTTATAATCTATTTATTATTAAGATAATATATTATAATATATGTTGCAGTACTGACTGTATGTTTAGAAGTGACTTGTTACATATACATTATTTATATATATTATATATATATATATATATATATATATATATATATATATATATATATTATATATTATTTTAAAGATACAATTTAACTATTTCAATAAACATATAACTTAATTAAAATATATTTAATATTTATTATAGAAAAAAACACTACAAATTAACAAAAACAGACATATATTTGGTATACCTATATTTGTAATAAAGTTAACCTTATATTTGTATTAATTATGTACTGATAGTAATAGTTAGTAGTTAGTAGGTAGTGTTATGTTATACCTGTGTTAATGTAATATGGTTAGGTATGTGTGTGTATCCCGCAGCTTTCGCGGATAGTATCAATAGGCAAGGGGTCCAGTATCAAAGTTTATTAGAAACAACAATGTATAAAGCGAGCGATACGTTATATATATACTATTGGTGGGCGGGGCTTCGTGGGAAGCGCTCAGCCAATAGGGAGTCATGCACAGTGTCACGGTCTACGGATTGCATTGCGGAATGCCTATTTGCCTATTCGTATGTTCGTGTCTTATATTTAGGATGCACGTTATATAATAGTGATATCTAAACGGAATATCTATATACGTATATGCGTACATACGCAGATATATATGTATATGTAAATACATGCATATACATATGTATCTATATAAGTTATAGTAACATATCGATATGTATATCTGTACCCATGTAGATATATATATATATATATATATAAGTATATATATAGTCGTAGTACAGTGGATATATATATATATATATACATGGATATGTGTCGACATATAACATCCCCCTTTGTAAATCAAATGGCTACGAGTCGATAAGACGAGCGGGGGGTCGTGTGATACGATTGGATCGACGCAGCGATATAGTTGGTAGGGTGTGGTTATCTAGTTCCGGACCGGGTGTCAACGGACTAGTGGGGAGAGGGTCATCCCTGAGGTGAGTGTGTGGTGATACATCACGGAGGGGCATCTCTACGTCCGGACCGAGTGTCGACGGGGTAGAGGATGGGACATGAGACCCGCGGTGATACACAGGTGCATCTAGGTGTGTTGCTACTACCTCCGGACGGCGCGTCGACGGGGCAGTAGGGCGGATATCTCGGCGATTCCTCCTGAGGGTAGTACCATCAGTCGTGCGGATGTCGTAACTCCGAGGCTCCTGGCGTTGCGATGTCACTACGGCTGGCTTCCATGTGTTCGATACATGGTCGCGGTAGTGGATGTTCGTGAGTGGCTCTATGTCGGGCAAGTTGCGGTGGAACTTGTTCTTGTCGTAGTGTCGAGCGATTGACACATTAGACGACAATGTGTTCTCGTGGGACGGATCTATGGGGTAGTTACAGGGCAAAGGGTTTGCTAACTTGCGACCGTAGAGCAGTTCGGCGGGGCTTCGTGTCGATCCGATTACTGGTGTAGATCGTAGTAGAAGTAGCGACATCTGGAAGTTCTCGGACTTCTTCAAGATGTTCTTCAGACTCTGTACGGTTCGTTCGGCCAGGCCGTTACTTTGGGAGTGATAGGGGCTGCTCGTCACGTGGTCAAATCCCCATTCGGATGCAAACGTTCGGAATGCTTGTGACGAATAGTGTCCTCCGTTATCACTAAGTAACCGGTCAGGGATGCCATGTTCCGCGAATAGTGTCTTTAGCCGATCTATAATGTTTGCGCTGGTTATGGGCGCGCGCATAGCGTATACGAATGGGAATTTAGTATAATAATCGCATATAAGGAGGTACGTGATATTGTTATAATAGAATAAGTCGGAACTTAGGTATTGCCATGGACGGGTCGGGGTGTCGTATGGCAATAGGGGTTCCTTACACTGCTGGTTTGCGTGTTCCCGGCACTTGAGGCATGATTGGATCATATCAGTGATATCTTTCGAGATACCGGGCCAGTAGACATGTGATCTCGCTAGATCGCATGTTTTGACGATTCCCATATGGGGTGTATGTAGAGTGTTGAGGATCGATCGTCGGGAGTTTGGAGGTACGAGGACTTGTGGGCCTTTCAAGATTAAACCGTCGTGAGTAGTCAGTTCGTCTCTGAATGGCCAGTAGTCTCGGAGGTCTTTCGGAGCGTCTCGATACACTGAAGGCCACCCGTTGTGGATTACGTGAAGCAGGGCTTGAAGTGTTTCGTCTCGGCTGGTTTCTAATTTCAAATTCTCGATCTTCTGTGTCGCGAACTGCACGGGGCTGATCTGGATGTCAAGGTCGATATGTTCGCTGGCATCTAATGGCTGGCGGGAAAGCGCATCCGCTATCAGCATCTCTTTTCCAGGTTTGTAGATTAGTTTGAAGTCGTACGGCTGCACTCGGAGCAGCATTCTTTGGAGGCGGGTAGGTGCGGCGAATAGGTTCTTTCGGGTGATCATCTCCAGTGGCTTGTGGTCAGACTGGACAATGAACCTGGTCGCAAAGACGTAGTTGTGGAACCTCTCGCATCCGAAGACTACGGCCAACATCTCTCTTTCGATATTAGCGTAGCGTGTCTCAGCAGGGCTGAGGGTCTTTGATGCGAAGGCAATGGGTTTGTCGTCTTGTAGGAGGGTGGCGCCAAGGCCACGGCCTATAGCATCTACTTGAACCGTTGTCTTCTTCTTTGGGTCGTAATATGACAGAGTAGTCTGTGCGCATATTCGTTCTTTCACGTTATTGAAGATCTTCTCGTAGGTAGGGGACCACTGGTAATCGACATCTTTCTTGAGGAGTTCACGTAGAGGTGTCGCATGGTGTGCCAGGTCTTTCGTAAATGGTCCCATATAGGTCGCGATACCCAGGAATTCTCGCAGGGCCTGTGGAGAGTCTGGTGAGGTCATCTGTTGGATCGACTTCACACGTTCGGGGTCAGGATGTACGCCGTCTTTGTCGAAGTGGAGACCGAAGAAAGTAAGGCTGTCGGTCTTTATCGAGCATTTAGTTTCGTTGAAGACGAGGCCGTGTTGGGATGCGGTCTTCATCAGATGACGGAGGTTCTCGTCATGCTGTTGCTCGTCCTTCCCGAAGACGCCTACGTCGTCGGCGATTCCGATAGTTCCGGGGCAGTACTCGAGTATGCGGTCCATACGTTCTTGGAACACGTCTTGGCTGAGATTTAGTCCGAAGGGTAGGCGTAGGAATCGGTATCTACCAAAGGGGCTATTAAATGTGGTTAATAGACTAGAGGGCTGGTCGAGATGTACTGACCAGTACCCTGAACGCGCGTCGAGTTTCGAGAATACCCGAGCGCCGCCTAGGTGGTGGGTCACTTCATCGAGGGTCCGCGTCGCGTAGTGTGGTCGCTTAATCGCGAGATTAAGGTCCTTCGGATCTAAGCATATCCGGATCTTGCCGTTAGCCTTGCGACTGTATACGAGGCTCGATACCCAATCGGTCGGTTCGTGTACACGCTTGATTACCCCTAGGGATACCATATCCTCGAGAGTGGCCTTGACCTCGTCTCGGAGCGCGATAGGGCATCGGCGGGGTGCGTGTACAATCGGTTGTGCGCATGGGTCGACAACGATTCGATATGTACCCTCAAAGTTTCCGATGGGTGCGAAACACTTTGGGTATGCGTTGACTAGATCCGCGGTGGATGCTAGTCATAGTTGCGGATTTACAGAGCAGTGCATTGTAACTAACTTCAGTTCAATGCTCGAAGGGAATCCCAGGAGAACGGGTCCGGGAGTGTCGACAACGTAGAATGTCGCTTCCGTTGTATGAGCTCCAGAGCTGATCGAAAGCTCGAGCTTTCCGTATTGCGTGAGAGTGCTACCGTCGTAGACTGATAACCGTGTAGTGCTGGGTTGTAGATGCGGTCGGTTGCGTTTGTCGGGGTACATTTTATGGAATGTGCGTAGAGGCAATAAATTGCCTTGTGCACCCGTGTCGACCTTAACTCGGAGGTACGCGTTAAGGGATGGATGGTTAAAACGTACATCGGTGTACGCTTCGTCGCGGGACGTTATCGTATCGAACACGACCTTGTCGAAGGTTTCGTTCGTGTTTACGTCGTGGTGGTGCCGGGTCTGGTTCGGGTGTTGTTCCGAACGACATTTCGCGGCCCAGTGTCCTTCGCGGTTGCATTTGCGGCACTTAGAGTTTCGTGCCGGGCAGGACTTACGACCGGGTTCGTGCGTGGTGGTACAGTTCGGACATGACGTACGGTCGTGGTGGGATGTGGATGAATGTGGAGTAGATGAGCGGGGAGTGGATGACTGGGGGAGTGCGTGGGTTGGTGCGTTGTTACGTCGTGGCGCGTTGTGCCTTCGAGTAACGAGGTTTACCGTAGCGCGATGTTGAGGTTGCCGGAAGGAAGCAATATCGGCGAGTTTGGCCTCATGTATGCGTACGTGGTTAATGGCCGCTTCCAGTGTCATCGATTTGTCTTGCGAGAGCATCCAGTCCTGGACGATGGAGTCTCGAACTCCTATGACAAGTTGTTCCGTGAGGCGTTGTTGTATCTCGGTAGCGTCACGGAATTCGCATCGTTGGCCTTGCAGACGTAGTTTCGTCATGTAGGTATATATCGATTCTTCTGGTTGCTGCCTCAATCGATATAGGTTGATCCTCGATAACCAGAAGTTAGAGCTAGGGGACACGTGCTTAGCGAGGTAGACCCAGAAGCCGATAAGAGTTTTCTTGCTGGCGTCTAACTCCCAAGCGTTGTAGATTTGTCGCCCGTCGCGTCCTAGCCAGAGGAGAACGTGGGCGAGTTTCGATGCGTCCGTAGCGCCTTCAAGCGGTCCTTCGAAGGTTAGTTCAACGTGCTGTTTGAACTCAGTCAGTTCCGCGGTGATGCTCTCTGACTGCCAGTCGAATGAAGGAGAAGGGAGGAGCGAGTTCGTAGCTGTCACCATGTTATGTTATACCTGTGTTAATGTAATATGGTTAGGTATGTGTGTGTATCCCGCAGCTTTCGCGGATAGTATCAATAGGCAAGGGGTCCAGTATCAAAGTTTATTAGAAACAACAATGTATAAAGCGAGCGATACGTTATATATATACTATTGGTGGGCGGGGCTTCGTGGGAAGCGCTCAGCCAATAGGGAGTCATGCACAGTGTCACGGTCTACGGATTGCATTGCGGAATGCCTATTTGCCTATTCGTATGTTCGTGTCTTATATTTAGGATGCACGTTATATAATAGTGATATCTAAACGGAATATCTATATACGTATATGCGTACATACGCAGATATATATGTATATGTAAATACATGCATATACATATGTATCTATATAAGTTATAGTAACATATCGATATGTATATCTGTACCCATGTAGATATATATATATATATATAAGTATATATATAGTCGTAGTACAGTGGATATATATATATATATATACATGGATATGTGTCGACATATAACAGGTAGTACCTATTGTTAGTTGTATACAATATAATAAACTATATATAGTTTAAAACTATAGTTTAGTTTATATATTTTAATTTATATTTACATTATAATTGTTATAATATCAACGAAACACAAGAAGGTATATATATAAGTACTATAAATTATAATTTATTAATAAAAGGTAGTATATATTAAGATTAGTATTATGATTAGGTACAGTGTATTGGGGACGATAGATTACGTGAGCTGTAGAGTTAATCTAGGAATCTTAAGTGTCAGTGATAGACAATCACTATATAAAAAGGGAGGGAATGCAATGGATGGAGAGAGGTAACAATTATTACGTATAATAAATCCTACCCCACCACTACTGCTCGTTTGTCGTGGAGCGAGATAATGGGTATATCCAAAGTCCAATATGGAGACAAATATATAGGTATACCTATACAGGGGCGGATACAGGAATTTTTCAAGGGGGGGGCTGACATTCAATTATAAGTGTATTTTAAAAATGAGACTTATTTACTATGATAATATTCAATTGAAAAATATGTAGGTATATATATATATATATAAATTAAATACTATATTAATTAAATAGAATAATATTTTATATTTCATTTAATAAAAACTATTAATCCAATAAATTAATCAATTTTATTCTTCTTGGAAATTTGGAAATAACATAATCATAATCGATCTATATGATAATATGTATATATATAATAAAGAATATCCATTTAGTCGATCTACACTCCTATTCGAACGTAAATATGTATTTATTGTTCTTAATCGGCTAAATGAACGTTCACAATCACACGAGGTAATTGGGATAGTAGCATTCAATAAAAGCATATCATAGATATTAGGAAAAATAAACCTATAATATATATAAATTATATATTATTACTATATATATAATATAATGTAAATTTAACTTGACATGTTATTAAGAGTAGGCTAATTGCTATCGTATTAGGTAAATATTTAGTCTCTGTCCATTTAACTTCCCAGCAAATTAATTCGGTTTTTATTTAATGTATCTTTGGTAAATCATATTTGACTTATTCATAAAACTTTATACAATATATTTTCTTTCCACGAATCTTTGTTTTCATTCATTACTTTTGGAATTAATAATGATCCAAAATATATATACAATATGTGTTTATTGAATCTTTCTTTCATCTCCATTATAAAATGATCCAATAATGGAAGAGATATTACTTTTTTTAAATACTCTTCAGCTGATGAATCAAGTATATTTGTTTGTACGATCATAGCTTTCTTTTATTTAACTTTGGTAAATAAATTACTTGATTTTAATATGATAATAAATGTGATGCTTCTTCATTCCATTCTAATTGTACTTCATCAATATTATATCTACAAACTTGTATCCCTTTAATTACACTTTTAATATCTTGAGTTGCCTTATATGCATCTATTGACCTAATCTGGAGAGCAGTTGTTAAATTGTTTATGAATTAAGTGAATTATTACATACAATTGTAATTAATTAATTACATAATAAATTGTGTATTGCTCATAGAATTGTAAAGACCGTTAGCTGTTGTTATACTTTCTGAATTCCATGTTTTATTTTCATATATGTCTAACATTATTACAAGTATAGCTCGATACAGTTCGATGAACAATCGCAAAGCATCATGTCTGGCACAAATTTGTTTAATATTTTCTTCTAGTAAACCTTGCCTCTTTTTTTGCCTCCTTTTTGCCTCTTAGCAGAATATTTAAAAAATATGCAGATTTCTAATAATATGCCCATCATATTTTGAAATATCGAAATTGTGCATGTATTGATAGATTTAATACGTGTGATCTACAGTGTACATATGTAGCTTTAGGTTACTTATTCAGAATTATAGTTGACGTTCCTTTTACTTTACCAGACATATGTCCTGCTCCATCGTATTTTTGCACTCTTACATTTTCAAGATTTAATTCCACTTTAGTTAGTATATCCATAATCAAGTTAGCTATACTTTCTCCACCGTGATTTTCACATACTATGAAAGAAATAAACATGTCAGTGATACACTTACTATCAACATATCTAATTGCTAAATCCATTTGTTTATTATTAGGTATATCTGTGGTTTCATCAGCTAGTACACTAAAATATTTATATTTTTTTATTTCATAAATTATTCTTTCTTTAATATATTCACCACATTCAAACATTAATTCATTTTGTGTTGTTTGTGAGATGTATTTAGAATTTTTATTACACATTAAAAAGTGTTCTTTTAAGGTACCATTTCCATTATGGAAATTCCATAGGTTATACATGTATATACATATATACTATGCATAGTTTTAGAAGTGCATTGACATATCCTAGATTATAATTTGTATCAGTAGAATACTCATTATTACCACGTAATGAAATATTTTGTCTTTTTATAAAGAATGATTATATCTAATATTTATTAAAATGTTGCTCTATTACATTCAATTTGTTAGATATGGAATTGTTGACTTGAATTATAGATGATTGCTTCTTATTTTCTATCACTGCAATACAAAGAGAATTTTCTTCCAAAGAATTCTTGTGGTAAATGGTAGATTAATCTTTTCTTAAATTCTTAAATTTCAGCAATCGCACCTATAAATTTAATCAAGGGCGAAGTGACACATTTTCCAACTTGATTGTGATTAAATGAAAAACACATGGTATACACAATCTGCCATTTACTGATTCACTGTAGGATAACCATGGTTATAACAAAGAGAATTTTCTTCCAAAGAATTCTTGTGATAAATAGTAGATTAATCTTTTCTTAAATTCTTAAATTTCAGCAATCGCACCTATAAATTTAATCAAGGGCGAAGTGACACATTTTCCAACTTGATTGTGATTAAATGAAAAACACATGGTAATCACAATCTGCCATTTACTGATTCACTATAGGATAACCATGGTTATAACCGAGTATTTCCATTTTCTTTATGATGTTTAAAAACGTGAACTTTGATGGATTATTGTGCGAGTATTTTTTTAGCTGAAGATACCTTTCTTGATATTTTTTACTTGTTAATTCATTATAAGTAATGTCAATATTTTAAATTATATTACAATTAATGAATATATAAAAAAAAATATGTATAAACCTACCTATACTTGACATTGAAAGTTTTGATGATTTAACCACATCATATATTTTATAATCATGAGGGGGGGGCTAGAGCCCCCCTAGCCCCCCCCCCTGTATCCGCCCCTGCCTATATATATCATATAATATACGTGTATAATATATAGGTATACCTATATAGTTACTACAAGCTACTATAATAAATATATCTAAAATATTTCTATTATCCTACATTATACTGTTATTTAATACTTATTGAGATGATTTATTTGTTTGATATTATTAAAACATTGTATTTAGTTATGAATCATAACTTATGATATAATGTTTACAATGTTTGTAAACCAAACTTTTAAATTGTTATAAAATTAAACATATTCGTTATTCATAAATTCAAGTTCGTAGACAACACACAAGTACACTCTAGTTTACGTACATATTTAACATTAAGGTATTATATATATTATATATGTATAATATATATATATATATATATATATAAATATATATATATATATATATATACAATGTATATAGTATACATATACATATTAGTATACATATATATATATACATATGTATATATATATATATACATATGTATATATATATATATATATATATATATATATATATACATATACATATTAGTATACATATATATATATATATATATATATATATACATATACATATAATAATAATAATAATAATAATAATAATAATATCAGAATTTAGGCATGACCAAGGTAATCGAAGAAGCGTAATGCTTATCTAGTCGTTTACCTGAAACATATTACCAATTAACAATTATGAGGAGAAAAAAAATAAAAGTAAAATTTATATAATATAGAATTAAAATATGTAATTTTATAAATCTTATAAGAATCATGAGAATATAAAATTATAAATCATATACAAATATAAATAACTTTAAAAATAATATTAAAAGTAAATAATTATAAATAAAAAAATTAATAGTATAAGAAATTAAAAGTATAATTGGAGTATATATATATGTTAGTTTTGAATGCTGTAGTTAAAGATTACTAATAAATTAGATCCAGAGTTGCCAATATTATGTTGAAATTAATGATGGTATATGATGTATCAACTTCAAGGATATGGGTACGCCAGTTCCAATGCCTTAGGGATCTTAATACCGCCAATAATAAGAACACTGACAATACTTGCCCACTCCACAAGTATATCCCATCCCCCGACACGTATCATAATCATATTAAGTCCAAACATATTAGCCGGTCATAGAAAAAATATAATGAAAAAAAAAAAAAAAAACTAATATATATATATATATATTCCAATAATTAAAAACTCCTCATAATGTCATTCATCATATAATCATAAAATGTAAAGAAGAAAAATAAATTAATATAAAAATCTAGGAATATAAATATAAAATAATTATAAAATTAAAAGACAAATCCTATTGAATGAAACAATTAAACATAACTAAAAATAACTAAAAAAATAAATAAAAAAATAAATAAAAATAAATAAATAAGCTATATTATATACAAAAATAAAAAAAAAAAAAGTAAATTTATAGTAAGTCGAACACTGTAAACACATTTTTTTTTTAATATTATAATAAGTCAAGAAAAAGTCAAGAATAAAACAAACAAATAATATTTTGTAATTTTATATTATGTCAAAGTTATATAAATAATAAAAAAATTATATAAATATTAAAAATAAAAATAAAAATTTAAAATTATAAAAAATATCAGAAATGTTTGTTAAATTTATATTATGTCAGAAATAAAAATTAAAATAAAACAATAAAAAAATAATTATTTAGACAAATTTTCCTTTTTAAGTCATTTTTAATTCAAGAATATATTTTTTAACACGTCTTCCAAAGGATTTAATACACCTATTTTTTGTAAGTTGAATGGGAAGTAAGTTCCACTGTCTAGAGGACACATTTATCACTCTAAACAGATCTCTGCTAGTTCTTGACTTGAATCTTAAAAATTTATCCGTGTTTTTATTAATCAAAAAAAGTTTTTGAATGTTACTCGGTAATTTATGATAATATAATATATTAACTTTAATCGAACTTAATTTTACAATATGATCAAAATTCAAAATTTTATTTTCACTCAAAAATACATTATACGATGAACTTGTGATTAGTTTTAGTATTCGCTTTTGTAATCTATTTATATAATCAGTTAATGAGGAAAAAGTATTTACCCATATATGGGCACAGTAGTATAAGTGAGGAACAAATAAAGCAGTATATATAGATAGTAAAGTATATTTGTTTGCCATTGGTCTAACTTTCATTGGTATATATATATATATATATATATATATACATATATATATATATATATATATATATATTGTTTCTGTTTCCGCATCTCGTCGTGAACAGTCGTGTTTTTCTATGCATTCAATTTGCATTGTTTAATAACAAATCTACAACATTATCGTGACGCATTTCCATCATTTTTGTATATTCATCACACATTAATAAATTTTTCAACAACTTGTCTACTTGTTACTCGGTACCTGTCCAGGAGGATCTCCCGTGCCTGGCTCGCTCTGGTTGTCGGTTACCCGTACTTTAAACCGACGGTACCTTGAGTTTAGTACAATTTATCAAGGATCTTATATTTATTTAATATTTATAATTATATTGCCTGTGTGCTTATATTAACTTTATTAATCAATACATATATATATATATATATATTTATGTTTATATATGTGTGTATCTATGTGAATATATATATACACATATTTAGCTGTATCTATATATATATGTATATATATATATAAGTATTTTGTACTGATATTTATAATTGTATTGTTTTGTTTTATTGATTTTCTGAACGTTTCGCTTCAGTGATTTCTTTCTTTAAATCATATCATACAATATAATGGATTGTAATTCATGCACAAAACCATTAAATACTAAATGTATTAAATGCGCTTGTGGATATTCAATTCACTATGAATGTTTGTATAATACTTATATACTACCAAATGATTATACGAATATTTCCCAGTCGAAATATGTGATTTATATTCTATCTTCGCAACACTTTAAATTTATATGTGAATCATGTATAGTTAAACCAACTGAAAATATTACTGAATTAACTAACCCTAAATTTAATACCAATGATGATAAACTTGATTACCTTACTAATATTACTACACATATTAATCAAAAACTTGACATAATGAATTCAGAAATAATTCCATTTAAAAAATCATCTCACACTATGAAGTCAAACACTTCAACTATTCTTAATAATATTTCATCCGCCTTATCCTCACTTCCAGATACATTAAATAAAACTACCTCTAAATCTTTTAGTGATATCGTTAAATCAACATTACCGACGCATAAACCTACCGTTACTAAACCAACTCCTAACATTTTGTCATGCTCTTCTCAACCCTCGGTTGTTATTGAGCATATTTCACCTGACAATAGAAATCTTATATACATTAAATCACTATTCAAACAACTAGAACTCGATTCTAATACCATTACAGATTACTCATTCATTTCTCACTATGCTAATCTAGTAGTATCTTCATCATGCATAATTGATAGTTTAATAAACTCCAGATCTGATCTTCAACCAACTGATTTCAAATCATTATTCATTCGTCCTTTCATTGCCAGTGATATAATGAAAATTGGACGTATTTACTTCCACGCTTCTAAATCTTCTCTGACGAAATTTAAGTGTGTACTTAATATGCGCAGTCTTTCTTATCAACTTCGTAATTTGATTAATACAAGTAACTCGGAAACATATGGTATCGATTGGAAATCAAATCCATATATCCCTGATGTAAATGAATTCCTTCAATGGTCAAATTCATATTAACATTATCTGAAATCCAAAAAAGGCTCTTCTCCCTCTGATTGACTTTGTTATCATAATGATTATAAGTATTTATTTCAATTAATTAATTCGAGATCTGTTCGTAATAAAGTTGATATTATAGCTCAATCTATTATTGATTCAAAATGTCTTATAACGGCAATTACAGAAACCTGGCTGACTGATAAAGACACTGCTCTATCATCACAACTAATACCTCAAGGGTATAATATAACTATTGCTAATAGATCTATTCCTTGTCGTGGTGGTAGTCTTGCATTAATTTACTCATCTAAATTGAAACTTGTCTCCACTACCATTCCGTCTTTCTCATCGTGTGAAATGATGATCTGCAATCTTAAGTTTACATCTTCTTGTACAATATATTTTGTTCTAATTTACCGTACTCCTTCTTCTAGTATCACTGAATTTTTAGTTGATTTAACATCGATTTTTGAATCGATCTCTTCAGATAACACTATAATTCTTGGCGATTTTAACATACAATATAATAGATCTTATCCTGCTGCAAAATATCCAAATATGGATATCGTTACAGTGTGTGCATGCCGTAAGTAGATATTTACCACACATTAGATTGTTTCACTATGTAGTTTAATTTTGATATTGTTATTTTATATTACTATAGTTATGTTATTACCATAATGTATTTACTTTGTGTTTGTTATTTTGTTCTTATATATTCTTGTGGAACCCTTTATTGAGAGCATCACTCTATTATATGGTTTATTTATGTACTTATAAGTATTATAAAACTTTATTTAACTATATTTTATGTATATATATTTCCCGTATATTAATTATTTATGTATACAAGGAACATAAATATTATTTATTCATTCATGTAGGATCCATCGATTGATGAAAAGTCTATTTAATTTAAAATTAATACGTGCCAATTTACTACATAATATAATATACCTACATATATTTATATGTATTTTGTTAATAATCAAATATAATGTAAATAAGCTACTCGGTAAGTATAGGAACGTATATGAGTCCTACATACAATAAGTACAGGAAACTATAAGAATATACTTGTGATTAATTATATAATTCATATTATTAATATTTACTTATATTTGTTTATATTTTAAATTTAAATTTTGTTTAATTTTGCTTTTCATTTATTTATTATTTATTTTCCAGTTATGTAATAACATTTTACTTTGTTTTTAAATAGATATTGTTTAAACTGGTTAGTTTATATATTTCGTATACGTTATGTGTATTATACACACTATATATTATTATTATTATTATATTTAGGCAATGCCCGAATAATTATAGAATCAATACTTTTCATAATTATAATCATATTAACATTGTAATCTTAATTATAACGTATACTTTATAGAAACTATAGTTTCTTTAGGCACGCGTCTATACAATTACCTCTTTATTAACATGATACGTTTCATTATAAATAATAATAATATATGAATAGTAATATTATAATATATATATATAAATCTTATAATTTACATTATTAAAATTCACTTTTACAAAGATAAAATAGTTTAAATTTGTAAAAATTTACAACACAATTATTATCCATATTCACCATAAAATTACCATATATCGTATACGATATAATGTATTATACACACACACATATATATATATCAAAATCATATAGAGTGTAAATACGCAGGATTACACAAAATCAAAGCTTGACTATGTATTTTAATAATACGATTTTTCCACTCAAGTTGATAACAACATTACAAAAATATAAGACAATTGTAAAAGGATACTAAGATACAATACTTATTTTAAAATGTCAATTTTGTTTATCATTAGAACTATATATATATATATATATATATATATATATATTTTTCGGACAATGGTTAGTTAATAACCAGAGCCAATTATCCCATTTATTAGCGAAAACATATTAATAAAAATATGACGAAGTAGGCAAGGGAGAGGCCAGGTAATTAAGGATATTACAATAATCCATTGCAGCAGTATTTGCGATAAATATTTAGACTGCCTGTCATGACACGAATACTGAGTAGCGTAATATCATGCTTCCTCAGGCCTAACGAATATAGGTCTTTAGACGTTAGGGATGAGGGTATACCACGCCAGTTCCAACAAGAGGCACTTAGTTTAGCCTGCTTTGCACCAGTAAGTTGTTTTGCGTAGGAGAGTATTTCAGGTTTGTTATAGTAGTCAGTTTTGTGTCGGTAATTAGTATCGGTATCTATTGTATCAGTTGAGATTTGCGTATCTATAATATAAACAATGTCATTTCGGTAAGCCAGTAAGTCAGGTTTGCGTAAGCCAAGTTGTGTTCGTATGTGTGGTTCCAGTATAGTTGTAAATTTGTACTTATTAAGTAGAGTGATTAAAAGAGCGTTAACATAATTATGCCTGTGAATAATGTTATTATAATTAAATCTACAGGTCTGCATAATATGATTTAGGCAGTCATATTTATAATTACACCCTCGCCTTAAACAGTTTGTATTTAAACTTGGAAACATACGTTTACATCTGTAATGTGTATATAGTAGACCGTGCTTTAGCTTTACCATATCTACAAAATCGCGACCAGAAAACATCTTTATAGGAGAAGTTATCCAATTATTAATAAAAGGACTATGCGTGCCTAATTCTAAACCCTTGCCATCGACAGAATTAAATAAATATATTGAATGATATTTATTTATGGAGTTGTTATCAATAAACGTGTATTCATCGTATACTCGAGGTGTAGACCATTTTAGAATAACACTATCGGGAAGAGTTTGAATAATAGTGTCATCATTCCTTCTAATGGATGAAATCCTTTTTAGCCGCAGCACCGGTATTGCCAGAAAAAGACGAGTGATAGCTATCCCACATACACTACTAGGTGCGTAGAATACACCGAGTGAAGTATCTGAAAGTAGTCGAAGCCAACGTCTGACGAACGCCCGAATACTTCTATCCATCGTTTTTAATGAATTTAAATAGACGTTAGAGAAAGTCAAGGTATGAAGCATACTTGGAATTAGATGATTTTTGAGCATAAACAATTTTTGTTGGGGTTTTAGAGTAGATTTAGATATTGCCAAGAGTTTCGATGTGAGGTCATCATTAATTGAATTATTTTTATTATCCAAAGCGCCTATGTTGATGCCAAGATATCTATAAGTTTCTTCTATATTTAGCGCTTTAATTGTAGAATTGTCAATAGATATAAAACTATATGGGTTACATATCCATTGTTTTTTATTTGGGTTAATAATTATATTCAATGTAGCGCATTTTGATTTGTTAACGTTTAACCCACATTGAGCTAGTCTAAATAAAACATGATCAACTTGATATTGCATCATTACATCATCTTTCGCAAATAAAACCAGATCATCTGCAAATGCCATATGGCTTATTGTACTATTTCCTTGTAAATTAATACTACCTGGCATATTATCAGTTACATAATCTATAATGGAGTTAAAAAAAGCGGGAGACATTGGGTCACCTTGTTTTACTCCACGATTGACTGGTATACTAGGTGATACTCCATTTTTATATTTTAATTGAGTTGAACAATCAGAATAAGTATACATGATATAACTTGTATACATTTTAGGAGTCCCTACTCTTTCGGCTAATGCAACAATTGAGTTGTGAGATACCGTATCAAAAGCTTTAGAAACATCCAACAAACACATCTTTAATGGGCGTAATGCATTTTTATGTTGATATATAATAGATTTAAGTAAAAAGATATTCTCAGCAATACCATCACGTCGAACAAAAGCTTTTTGCCGTGGATTAAGACTAATTGTGTTTTAAATTCTGCGTGCCAATATTTTATGGAAAAGTCTACAGAATATCGATGACATAGTTATTGGACGATAATGGGACGGCTCAGTACTGTGCTTAGTTTTAGGGATTAAAGTAGTTAGGCCTAATTTAAATGCGGAAGGTGCAGTCGATGATATGAGATACATATTAAAGCGAGCTGTTATATTATTTAGACCAATTTTAGTTAAATCGCATTTTTTAAGACCATCTATTCCCGGGGCGCCGTCGTGTAATGTGCCGTAACATGACTTTACTTCGTTCATCGTAATTGGATGTATATATGCATTACTATTATTAACAAATAAGTGGTTGAATGGAATAGATGGCTTACTTATTAACTCACTCCAATATTTAAATTGTAAATCGATTGGCATTTCTTTAATTTCTTTTGTAATATCTTCGCCGTCGAAAATAGATTTAGCGAGCCTGGATCTATTTTTAGAATACATTTGTTGCGTTTTAGCAAATAATAAACACCTTTGTTTACGCTTAACATTTCTATTTGATTGCACGCCTATATTATCATTACATTGTGTATTGTTAGAAATAATATTGTTACGTAATATTTTTGGTTTTTTTTTAGATTGAACTATAGATGAATTAATTAATTGTTCATAATCTAGGTCTATTAGATTCTGAATATTGTCGAAATTAAAATTCTGTATATGTAATTGTAAACTAGGTAATATGTATTTGCTAGGGTGTAAATCTAAGATATATTGTAAAATATTTGTTTTATTAGTTAAATCAATATTGTTTTGTGATCTAGGACCTGTAGATAAATCATAACAATAGCTATTCGAGACATTAGAATTAATCGTTTCGCATGGTTGCGTGTCATTAATAGTGTTTATATGAATGTTGTTATTATGTAAAATGTTAGTTTGTATATTGTCAATGTAATCTGATAAATGTGGTGTATCTAAATGTATGGTCAAAGTGTCGTTAGGGTCATAGTTAGTACTGTTAGTATCAGTAATGTTATCAGTATCGTATGTATCTTCAGTATCGTTATTGGGATTGTTAGTTAGTAGATTGTCTATGTGCAAAACAGGCTGTACAATATGATTTATATTAACGTTTGTCTGGAGTGATCGAACCAGAGATTTGTACTTCGCAGATGACCGATGAGTTGTGATAGCCTGTAGAGACCTCTCAGTAAACTTCTCCGCTATCTCCTTATTGATTGGAAACCTCTTCGAGTCACTTTTTTTGGACAGTATATCAATTTCGATTAACGCAAGCTTTCTCGAGACGCCTTCAGACCAACGCTGTCTCGACTGGGACGTGATGTTGTTTACTATTGTATCTGTGTACTCAATATGGTATGCATGTGCATGCATACGTCGACGATGAATAGCAAGTCCACGAGTACCCTTGAACTGCTTACAACAGGTTATGCAATATCCTTCATTGGGTTGATCCATTAGGGCGTATAGAATCTATACGTAAAGTTGTATTAAACAAGGATCTAATTCAGCCAGTTAAGACTGTTATACAAAAACGGAATTAATGTATATGAATGTGAAACGCGACCGTTCACGGTGAATGACAGCGCACGAATGACGTTTTTCCACTCAAGTTGATAACAACATTACAAAAATATAAGACAATTGTAAAAGGATACTAAGATACAATACTTATTTTAAAATGTCAATTTTGTTTATCATTAGAACTATATATATATATATATACTTGAACATTGTTATCAAGGACAGGTCATCATATTCAGTTAAATACAAAATAAATATACATATTATTAATGCATTTTTATTTTATACATGATTGTCAATACCTACCCCATTAACACGACCACTACTACAACTACTACTA
Source organism: Osedax fenrisi (assembly GCA_964019155.1). NCBI lineage: Eukaryota > Metazoa > Annelida > Polychaeta > Sabellida > Siboglinidae > Osedax > Osedax fenrisi. The sequence goes on along the minus strand of OZ025246.1, from coordinate 1,995,066 downwards.
TAGAAGACGTCACCACTACATCATTCATACAATGTCCGCCGGAGTCCCTGAAGATAACCGAATCTCGAATATTCTAGCGGACGTAGCGATGACCGCAGCTTCCGGAGTTTACGGGCATGAGTCACCTTATAACTCTGCTAATGGGTCGGGTCATGTACCGATGGATAACACAGCTACTGGGTCGGGTCAGGTACCGGCAGATAACACAGCTACTGGGTCGGGTCAGGCACCGACAGATAACACAGCTACTGGGTCGGGTCAAGTACCGACAGATAACACAACTACTGGGTCGGGTCAAGTACCGACAGATAACACAACTACTGGGTCGGGTCAGGCACCGACAGATAACACAACTACTGGGTCGGGTCAGGTACCGATGTATAACAGAGCTACTGGGTCGGGTCACGTACCGACAGAATACCTACACTCAAGGCGAAATGTCAACGGTCCCGTAAATGTCGGTGTAACGGGACATATGGTTATACCAGGGACTATACAATACCCTCGGCAGCAAAACTACTTACACATTAACAACTACGCATCAGGTCCACCATATATGTACCGAGGTACAAGTGTCAGCGCTACGCAGAACATACGATTCTCAACGAATGTCTGCAATGTAGAAAGGGGCGTATACCCTGTAGGTTACGCCCACGATCAGAGAAACATCCACGTGATAAGTAACGATCAAATGTACGTCTACACTCCGGTCAATGATCTGGTATGTACATATAGAGTATGTAGTAATATACGAACTATGGCACTATAGAAAACACACACACACACATATATATATATATATATAGATATATACATAACTGTATATATATATAACTATAGTTAGTATATTAACTAATCAATACTACTATACCACCGCACTACATAGTGTAATATAGATATAGGTATATATACCTACTACAGTAGTATCAATGACATGTCCTTGTATACTATAGTATACTATAGTATAATGTAGCTCGTGTGTGTATGTGTATATTTCACCACAGTTCGGTTAACGTTTCCAATAAACACTACTAAAATATAATATTATATTTATACATTCATATATATATATATACCATATGGTAACAGGAAAATAATTGTTATTTGTGTAGTGATTTTATATGGTTATTATTTTCGTAATCTAGTTCTGAATTTTATATAGAAATTATATATCTATATATACAATTAAGTTAATAATAAAACCCCTGATTAACTGAATTATAGTAAACGATTAACCCTTAACCTTTAACACATAATAATTAACTATTAACTATGATATATTCCGAATATTATAGAAACGTAAATTGTGAAACCATCCTACTTATCTTAGGCTTTTGATATTTCACGATGTGACACACTACATAACATTATTCATTTATGTAGTACGGGTTTTATTAGTATTAGTTTATAACAGTGTAACACAACACTAACACAACTTTTAATAATAATTAACTAATATTAACACACACACTCATAGCCTTAAGGACACACTTATGGACACGTATATTATATGTTAAGCAACACTATAGTATTAAGTATATTATATGAATATAAAATGAATCAATTTATTAATTGACTGTGTACTTCGATTATTAATTAATGAATTATTCATTGCAGCCTAACAATGTCCATCCTGCCAATGCCAAGCCTGCGAATGCCAAACCTGTCAATGTCCATCCTGCCAATTCCAAGACTGCCAATGCCCAGCCTGTCAATGTCCATCCTGACAATGTCCATACTGCCAATGCCAAGCCTGTCAATGTCCATCCTGCCAATGTCCATACTGCCAATTCCAAGCCTGCCAATACCAAGCCTGCCAATGTCCAGCCTGCCAATGCCAAGCCAGATAATACACAACCTGCTAGTGCCCAGCCTGATAATACGCAACCTAACAGTGTAGGATGTGGAAGTGTTGTTGCTGCCAATGTGCAGGCCGAAGTGGACGATAAAGAGTTTCAGGGAATTACTGAACCAGGACCCCTCTTTTACCTTAATGGGTTGGCTTACCTACTTATTTACTTACTTATTTAAATGTGTGTGTGTATGTGTGTGTGTGTGTAAATGCCCGTTCTTTATTTAATCAAATACCTGTTGAATATAACAACATAAATATAACATAATAATAATAATAATAATAATAATAATAATAATAATAATAATAATAATAATAATAATAATAATAATAATAATAATAATAATAATAATAATAATAATAATAATAATAATAATAATAATAATAATAATAATAATAATAATAATAATAATAATAATAATAATAATAATAATAATAATTATAATAATAATAATAATAATAATAAAAATAATAATAATAATTATTATTATAACGACAATTATACACACATATGTGTACCAACCCGGTGAGACGCAGAATCAATAGTGTGTAAATCTCACACAGCGGCGTTCCTTTTATAGGAAAATAACCAAATTTACAGACGATATAAATATATAATACAAAATGTGCAGAAAATGACATATTATATATTAATAATAACATATATATATATATATATATATATATATATATATATGCCTATTTTGTAATGCCTAATCAAACGTTTATATATTAGGTTAAACACTTTATATATAACAGTGAAATCACAGTATTCTAGAACTATATGATTTCTATCCCGTGTTTTCTCTCAACACGTGGTATATCTATCTGTCTCCCCTTCTACCCTATATCTCCCGCTATCTCCCCCTATCGGTCGTTATCATATGCTAATCACGTGACTAATCGCTAGCGTCCTACATCAAGAAGTGCCACTTGCAGAGGGACGACGTTACCGACAAAAGAAGCTTCTAGAATCCAGGGTTAGCTTATTACGTCATCCACCAGTATTATCTACACCTGCGCATAGTGAACTCCCGCTAACCCGGATGTAGGGCTAGCTTGGTTTTATATGTAGGTATAGCTATCATAATACGCGTACGAATAATTTTATATCTCAGAAAATAAATTGTGTTGGTCTATTAAGTCTGAGTAATCGGGAGATGACTGTATATGTATATATATATATATATATATATATATATATATATATATATATATGTATGTGTTAATGTGTAAATAATATGTTGACTTAAAACTCCATAGATACACCTTGAAGCCTTACATAGAGCTGAAAGGTTAGTTGTATATGCGCGACGCGCATTGCGAGTGTGTTCGTGTGTGTGTATGTGTGTGTTTATGTGAATTATTATATTACTGATAAAAGTAAATGATTGCAATACATTATATGCTAAACAGTGTCGAAATAATATACTTAGTAAGTATTACTTACACAATGCTATACAAACAATGATATTCCATTGTATATACAAACAATGGTGGTATTTATAGCGGAACTCCTCCTCCTTTACATCAACTGTCAGGTGATTACTCCCCTTTACATCAACTGACAGGTGACTCCTCCCCTTCACATCAACTGACAGGTTACTCCTCCCCTTTACACCAACTAACAGGTGACTCCTCCCCCTTTACATCAACCACGTTACGTAATACCAATGTCACGTGATGTAATTGTAGAATTATCCTCTGGTATCGTGCTATCATTATGTATAGGCGATATTAGTGCTATCTTTAAAGAAGTAGATAGGCTATATAAGCTGTACCATGGCCTACTTAGGCTTATTACGCTATATGGGGGCCATCAATATATTGTAGATTTTGTGGACATAGCATTGTTGGAACATTTAGAAATTATAATTAGATATATGTATACCTATAGTTAGTTGAATATTTATAATTTTGTATAAAATATTCTCTAAATTGAATTTCATAATATTATAGTTATTATATGCAAGAAATCAAATTAATATAAAACAAAAACTGACCGATATGAAATAATAATACTTGTAACCACCTTTAAAATACTCGGCTCGTTTACATCATTAGTTCGAATCAGTTGTAAAGCAAACATAATTCATTATATATATATTATATATATATATATATATATATATATACTATATGTATAACTTTTTACATTGGTAATTTAGAAATATATTTTGCGTCTCACATTAAGGCGGGTGTACGGAAAGTAACATCGATTGATGTACAGTGTACATCGATACAATGCATCCATTGTTATTATGTGTAGTGTGGTGTGTGTGGTGTCGCGTACGATTACGTAACAATGTTCACTTCCGGTAGGCGAATTAAGAATAGAGTTGCCAGGTGGCCGAGATGTATGAAGTTAAGGTTTCACAAATCTTACGTTAGTATTCACTCAGCAAATAAGTATGCTTATATATATGTGTGTGTGTGTTTATGTGATTTGGGTACATTATTTGTGCCCAAATATGTCTACATACCATAGATTTAGAGTACCACTGGTACTCTATATCTATGCTACATACGTAGAAGTATCAGTATATATACACGTTTACATATATAATTATATATATATATAAATATATATATATATATATATATATGTTTACATCGACATTATGTTGTGAGAATACTATTTAGATTAATATTACCTAATGAAATCATATTATTTACGAAGAACCAATAATGGAGCTTCGAATGACCTATATTTCTAAGAGTTTATTTTATATATTTACCAATGATAATAGACTGTAACTCTACACACACACACCCTGCAGGAGAAACACGGTACTAACTGGAACAAGATAGCATACGATCTATCGACGTGTACCAATCAGGTGTCGTACTACGCGACTCATTACTATGAGGTTAGTACGTAATATCAGTGCATCTTTAAGGGGTATACTGTGGATAATTGTTACCTACTATTATCAGTTGATTTGGTCTAACACAAACCCCCACTTTTACTTCTGTGCCCATACAAAATCAGATTTTTTTTCATAATAAATTATATCATAATTATATATATATATTTATTATAAATCAATAGATGCATGTTATTAGATTAATATGTATGGAGAAGTTATAGTATTTGGGATATCAAGAAAGTTATAATTGTCTAATTATTTCTGATGTGATCATCTCAGGATAGCAATGTTTAATCAGAATATATAGTTAAGATAGAATATGTAGGTAATAATAGACTAAAGTAGGTTTGAGTACCTATGGGTTTTTAAGAAGTTTAGGTTATTCAATACATATTATTAACATATTAATAATTATTATGTATTATAATAGACCGCAGTATATCATAGGATGATGTGAAATACACATAATTGTTTTCTATTTATTTTAACTTTTTTAATTAGTCAAGTAATTCGATGAAAATAATTAAATTTCAAGCATTTTCTCTTTAAATAATATCCATAAACAAAATCTAGAATATAAAATAAACCTTTTCATAGGTAATATATATATATATATATATTATCCGACTACCATTACAATACAATTTGAACAGCCTTTGGAATTTGAAGTCTGACACCGGCACATGAAAACTGACATCACGGGACCTTCACGCTTATAATAGAGGTCAATTTAACAACTACCTTATCCTATATATAATTTAGTTAGGTATGATAATATATCTTTACATTTTTAATAAATGATAATCTACTATATTGTAAATAAAATCCCAGTGATATATGTTACTAAGTCTCTTAATTAACCTACTTAATATATAAAATATATGTATATAATACGATACAATATATTGTATTATTAAACATTATCCATTGTAATAATTGTTAATACACTATCCTAATATAACATTTTCATATACAGATATGTATTACTTGAACTGTGTATCTAAGAAGTTCTCTGTGAATGGAAACTAATGTACGAATAATTATTAATTTAAAAATAAATATTTGACATCGACAATTATCTAAATGAAACAATTTCAATTATATAAACAATGATGATTTCATTCAAAACATCAATTCCAATTATTAAAATAATATATAAATTAGTATATTAGTTTCTATTATATCATTATGCTTATAATAATCATTATAATAATATGAAAGTTTAAATTATACTATTCGATTGATTAGTAATATACCAATACATTTATATAAAAAATAAGTGTATATATATATAAGTTTGATAGAGTTACTATTACATTACTATAATAAATATATAATTATATATATGATATTACAATAATCATAATATTATAACTTATCGAGAACCAAATTACTTATATATCAAACTATTCGAACACCTAATTTTAAAAATATAACTTCTTGACTACCTAATTTTCAATATAACATATCAACCATCTAATTTCCAATATTATAAGATCTTAGAGGGCCTTCGGTGAAAATTAAAAGAGATATCTCTAAGAATAACCGATCACACAACTTATTCAGCAATCGGGTCTCGGCTACATGGAACAATCTGCCTGCTCATCTAACCGTAATGAAGTCTCTTCCATTATTTAAATCGGGTGTTTCTGCGATACTGTCTGGTAGTTGATGAACATGTTCTTCCTACCTTGTACATTTATTTATATATTTTTATTTATTACCTTATTTACTGTTTGTCCTCGTGTGTTATGTTATGTCAATGGGGTTGTGACGGGTGTCGGGGAGTAAGGATGCCAGCGTGGAATCTACTGGTCAAATTTTCCTCCCCACGGCATAGGAAATGATTCACCCTTTCCTAAAAGCTGAGATCTGTCGCGGCCTTGTTGGCATATCATTAGCATATACGAGCTAAGCAATGGCATATGTAAATCAATAATATTTATACTTTTATTTTCTTTCTTATTATTAGTTTTATCTCCTGTTTTATGCCATTTTGAATATCTATTTTCTATATTCAATAAATTATATTATTATTATATATTATTATATTATTATCTCAACTATCTAATTTTCAATATTATAAGATCTCGACAACATAATTTTCAATATTATAAGATCTCGACTACCTAATTTTCAATATTATAACATATCGACAACATAATTTCAAAATTATAAATGTTCGAAGATCAAATTTTTAATATCTGAATATCTCATGAATCAAATGTTGAGATTGAATATAAAAAGAATTAATTGATATCAATGTATTAGAATTACAATTTGTAAATCATTTAATTGTAAACGAATAATAAGTAATCGAATCGAATACTTATTTGATATTTATTTACATCTCTAATTCAAAAATCCTCCTAAGTAGTTTTTGTAAGTAACAATTGTTACAGGTTTAAATTGCCTCAGGGTATAAGTGTCCATCTAATATATTATTTATCATAAATGAATTTATAAATAGATGGCAAAATTACCCATATATGTCATACTACATTTTACTTAGTAAAATATATTTAATATATATATTAATACAAAGTACTAACCTATATATATATATATATATATATATATATAACTATTATAATATATTATATATAAATATAATATTACAATTCATATGGAAAATTTACAATAATAATATCTTTTTTTCTTTCTTTTTCCTTTAGTCATCAAGATCATCTTGATCTTGAAGATGTATAACTTATAATCCTGCTATAAAACAATAATAAATTAATGATGGATACATTAAATTTAAAATTAAATATACTAAACTGGTATCAATTCTGTTTTATCACTTTTCTTTAGTTGTACACCAATGATACCTTTGCTATAAAACATTAACAAATGTATTATGTTATGAATAAAACTAATATAAATATATCATTATATATATATATATGTCATATATATTTAATCAAATACATTATCAACATTTATAGTTTAATAATTATCTAAAATAGATTTTGTATATTTTATTGATAAATTTATATATTAAACATTAATCATTAACCAGAAATATATTTAAATATTAGTATATATATATATTAACTAGTGTATTTATATTTGAAATTTAATAATTACCAAAATAAGATTTTCTGATTTGAATTATTAACCATAAATATATTTGAATAAGATATTAATAAACATAAATATTTGATAAAATAAGCTGTCATAATTATCAAAATCAGATTTTGATCATTTGTGATTGTATTTGAATAAAACATGCATATACATATTTGTATTTGACCAAATGTATTTTTTATTTTTTCATTAGTAATTTAATAATGATAAATATCAGATATTCTCTATTTGTATGTACTAGTGTACATAAATATATGTATTTTTGTTTGGATTTAAGGGTATATTTAATAAAATTAAAATAATTAGTAATTAAATAAAAATTGTTATAAAGAATTTAAGTTATATTTACTAGTGGCAATTAATCGAAAGTAAAAGTATTCAAGGAAGTATATAAATATAGTGTATACTATATTATTTATATTCTTATTTTTAATTGAACCCATCCTTGATGGATACCTATCAAATTCACCTGATTATAGGTGTTATAATCTTACTAACTTACATTTAGTCCCATGTTTCATGAATTGTAGGTGGAATTTTTTCAATAGCTTCAAAACCAAATCATCTCAAGTCACATCTATCCATGTCCAGTATTTCACTGGTGGGAGGACATCCACGGATTGATATTACACTTTTTTTTCCGCTGTCTTCAACTATATAATAGTGAGTGATATTAATTAATATATATTTCAAATCGTGACTGATAGTTTGAGCTATATCAAAATATTAGATAATAAATACTATATACGATTAAAGTGATGAATTTAAAACAAATAAAATAACCAGCATAGATTTATTTAGCTATAGTAGGGCAGGTGGATGTTGATGGAATATGGTTTTTTGAACACAAAATTAATTGACATGTATATATATATATATATTTATATACATATACTAACTTTACTTATTTACTAAATTTACATATCATGCAATTCAATTACGTTATATCATACAATTGCATTAGGGTATACGGCATCATATAATTATGGTACAATTGTACCATAATGGTTAATATACAGCTAATATTCTTTAGGGTATAGTTTGATCATTTTTAGGTTACTGAACATTTTTATTCAAATTGTACTCTATTTAGGGTACGGCTATGGGGACACTACTTACACTCTAAAAAAGTCACTCGTTGTACCCTCTATCAATACTAATATAATGACTTGTCAGAACTAACCGTTTATAGTCTGAAGAATATCTTGAAGAAGTCCGAGAACTTGCAGATATCGCTACTTATACTACGATCCACACCATTAATTGGATAGATATGTAGCCCGCCGACTGATCTACGGTCGAAAGTTAGTTAACCTTTTGCCCGGTACCTACCCCGTCGACCCGTCACACGAGAATTCATTGTCGTATAATTTCAACCGTTCGAAAATACGATAATAATCCCTATCATCGTAATCTGTCCGACAGAGAGTCACTCATGAACGTTCACTACCGCCACCACATATTCAATACATGGAAGTCTACTACACTGTAAAAAAAATATTTATTAAACCCATTACTAAGTACCTTAAATGAAATAATGGGTTTGTTACCCATAACCATATTACTAATATAAGATTATGGATATTATACCCATTACCTTTTTAATTAAATAAAGGTTATGGTTTTTGTGCATACGTCACCACAACAGTGCATCTAAATACAAGTTATGGGTTTTGGAAATAAAACTGAATATTGGTTTGTTACCCATAACCATATTACTAATATAAGATTATGGATATTATACCATTACCTTTTTATTAAATAAAGGTTATGGTTTTTGTGTATTCATATATAAGTATAATAATATATAATATACACTGATACAAATAAGGGTACGCTAGAATTCACAAATGGGTAGTCTTTGTCCTTATTTTAGTACGCTTATGGGTACGCTAGAAATCAATTTTGTGGAGAGTAGCGTACCCTTTACGATACGCATTACACGGCATATATACATATATTTAGTCTGTTTTTATTTAGAAAGGATTAGAGACATGCAGATACATGACGAAATTAAATGAAGCTGTAATCTATAGAGCATGTATGGCCACTTATGAAGTAATCATGGACACATGTAACAATATCCAGTAATCTCGACGCTACACAAATAAATGATAAAGGAAATAGACGAATGATTACAGTGGCGAGCCGATATCTGACTGAAAAAGAAACGTACATGCAGTAATTGAAAAGGAAGCCTAAGGATTAGGCTTAGTTTGGGGACAATACAAATTTAACTATTACCTAAACGGAGCAACTATAACCATAGAAACATATCATAAACCATTGATAACTCTATATGGAAAGAAGGAAGTCGAAAATTATCGGAAATAATATAGAATTAAATTAATTTCTCTAATTTTATAAATTATTAATGATTTATTATATATTATTATCATTAAAACAATTATTAAAATAAAAAAATACCTATATATATTATTAATATGATGCCGAATAACTTATGGTTATGTATATTATTTTTTATTTTTTTATTTGAATAATAGTTATAAATACCGTAATCGTAAATATTTTATATATGTCCCATCTTTTTATTTGTTATCTATATTTTATTTATATGTATTAACTCTATTGTAATATAAAAATAAAATATAATATAATAATTTAGATTTATTTTTATTAAATTATTGTAATATTAAAATAAATAAAAATTACAATGATATAATAAATTAAATGCATATAAACAATAATATATATATATATATATATTTATAATATTATCTATTTAACGATATATAACATTATATATATAATAAAATATACATATTAAAAAAATACAATATTTATTTAAATTTACTTCGTGAAATGTTAATTAACTTCTATTGATTATTATATCTACTACATAAAGTATACATTTTAATTTACGTTTAATATAAGTGTAATGCTGTACAAATATATACTCATTTCTTATATTTAAACTGATTCTCACCTGTGTATTATTTTATGTTTATTTAGATTATATAATGATGTACAACTATATGTGCACGTATTGCATATGTACGGTTTCTCACCTGTATGTTTATATTTATGTGACTTAAGTTGTGATAATTGTGTACAACAATATGTACATGTATCGCATTTATACGGTTTCTCACTTGTATGTGTTAGTTTATGTACCTTAAGTTCTGATGGTCTTATACAACTATATTTACATGTATCGCATTTATAAGGTTTCTCACTTGTATGTGTTAGTTTATGTACCTTAAGTTCTGATGGTCTTATACAACTATATTTACATGTATCGCATTTATAAGGTTTCTCACCTGTATGTTTTAGTTTATGTGACTTAAGATGTGTTGATGTAATACAACTATATTTACATGTATCGCATTTATAAGGTTTCTCACCTGTATGTTTTCGTGTATGTACCTTAAGTTCTGATGGTCTTTTACAACTATATTTACATGTATCGCATGTATAAGGTTTCTCACCTGTATGTGTTAGTTTATGTGACTTAAGATGTGTTGGTCTTTTAAAACTATATTTACATATATCGCATTTATAAGGTTTCTCACCAGTATGTTTTAGTTTATGTGACTTAAGATGTGTTGATGTTATACAACTATATTTACATGTATCGCATTTATAAGGTTTCTCACCTGTATGTGTTCGTGTATGTACCTTAAGTTCTGATGGTCTTTTACAACTATATTTACATGTATCGCATTTATAAGGTTTCTCACCTGTATGTGTTAGTTTATGTGACTTAAGATGTGTTGATTGTTTACAACTATATTTACATGTATCGCATTTATAAGGTTTCTCACCAGTATGTGTTCGTGTATGTACCTTAAGTTGTGTTGATGTTATACAACTAAATGTACAAATATTACATTTGCGAGGTTTTTCACGTATATGCGTTAGTTTATGTTTTTTAAGAGATGCTGATGATATACAACTATAATTACACATATTACATTTATAAGGCTTTTCACCTGTATGGATTCGACTATGTATTGTTAAACTATATAATAGGTTACAATTGTATGTACATAATTTGCATTGAAATTTCTTTACGGAATTTTTTTTCACAAATTTATCCTCGTGATCTTTATCATAGTGAATTCGCATACCAGTGGCCATCTTACAAGTATATGTACAATAATTACATATGTAAACACTTGGATATTCGTCGATGTCTGCATCAGAAATATCGACAATATCTACATTCTTATGTTCACTTCTTCTGTGTTTAATCATATCTTCTTCTGATGCAAATACCACCGTACACAGGTCACATTGAATTTGGTCTAATTTCAAAGAATATTGATTGAGTTAATATGTTATATAAATTATTAAATATTATTAATGATATTTAATATGTTATTCATAGGAATTTTGTTTTAAAATATGATTAAATATTTATACGATTTATATTATTATTTGTTAGTTAGTAATTTTATAAAAAAAATTCAACTATAATATTATTAATTTAATTATATTTAATTTCACTAACCAACATCTCCTTCCTGAACATTCATAATTGTAAATTCTTAGATATATATATCTCTGTAATTATAATTGTATTAATATATACATATGTATATGTATATGTATATGTATATATATATATATATATATATATATATATATATTAACTGGCTACGTCCCGGCTTTGCACAGGTATTATACATGTTGTACCCGTGGGGTGGTTAAACAAAGATTTATTTATAGAAAATAATTTATCTACATATATATTAAAGGGCTTACATTTTTTTTCGTCGTTGTCGTCACTTGACATTTTTTGCGAGCAAGCGTAGCGAGCCATCGGGATGAATTTTCGAAATGTTCGACAAAAATAATATATAGGTAATCTATAGATAATAAAACCGCAATAATATTTGTATATAAGTACCAAATAATACCATATAATATTAGCGAGTAATGAGTATATATTATACGGTTATAATTATATATATTTTATATATTTATATATTTGTTTATTTTATTTATTGATCGAGGATATTTTAAAAAAATTAAAATTTTTTAAATTCGCTATGGCGAGGATAGGTAAGCGATCTTATATTGCGTATACTGATGTTATAAAATACGTGTGTTATATACGTTACGCATTTTTTTCGCATTATACTAATAATACTCGAACCCTGATAATACTAGATTTCGTTAAAGTTAAATTTCGAGTTTATAATAATTATTTCCTATCTCCGCCATGAAAAAAAAAATTATTAAAACGTACACGGTGATGTAAAAAATCAAAATCCACAATAATGATTCGATTTCGATAATTGTAACTTTATCTAATAGGTAAATTAGATTGAGCTGTAAATTCGACCGAATTCCGGTAACCCTTTCGCCTCGATTATGGATTCAACGGATGCGGAGTACGCAACTACTTATGATAAAATGAGATAAACCATTAATATATGAATAATTTGGGGTACAGATCGGTTTTAATTTTTCGCAAAAGTTCATTATACAAAGGTCAAGAAAAAAATTTTTTAAATTTATTTAAAAAAAAAAATTCTAATTTCTATTATATAATATTACGAGTGATGAGTAGATATAAATGTAACCATCCGCGATGCATTTACTATGATTATTTACCTCACAAAAGTACTTTTCCTATCTCCACCACGTAAACATTTGAATTTATAATAATTTTAACATATACAAAATCAAAATCTATAATAATAATTCGATTTTAATAATGTTAACTATATCGAATACATTATTAAAATACATTATCGTGTAATACATATAGATTACTATATGTAATACATTATTTCGATAAAAAAGTATACAACTGGAACGTGATAGTACGTTAAGCTTGAACGAGATAGTAAGTTATGCTGGAACGTGATAGTAGGTTATGATGGATTTTTAGCTGCATTACTTCCCGAGTGAGCCTGATAAAAGCATATTTATTTATATTGTTATTTTCACGGTTGTGGTTAGGTTGGGTTACGTTTTAATTTTGGTAGGTTTTTTTTAGCTGCATTACTTCCCGAGTGAGCCTATAAAAGTAGATGTTCACGGTTGTGGTTGGGTTGGATTAAGTTTTAATTTTTGGAGGTTTTTTTTTAGCTGCATTTCTTCCAGAGTGAGCCTATAAAAGTAGATTTTCACGGTTGTGGTTAGGTTGGGTTAAGTTTTAATTTTTGGAGGTTTTTTTTAGCTTCATTACTTCCCGAGTGAGCATATACAAGTATATTTTTACTGTCGTGGTTATGTTGGGTTAAGTTTTAATTTGTGTTGTTTTTTTTTAGCTGCGTTACCTCCCGAGTGAACCTATAAGTATATTAATATATATATAATATATATTGTTATTTTCCAAGTTGTGTTTAGGTTGGGTTAAGTTTTAATATTTTGAGGTTTTTTAGCTGCATTACTTCTCGAGTGAGACTATAAAAGTATATTGTTACGGTTGTGGTTAGGTTGGGTTGAGTTTTAATTTGTGTAGGTTTTAATAAATTAATATTTATTAATTACTTTTTAGTAATAAAGTTTAGTAGTTACTTTTTAGTAATAATAAAGTGTTTAATTTTTGGTAATAAAGTTTAGTAGTTACTTTTTAGTAATACAGTTTAGTAGTATTTACTTTTAGTAATAAAGTTTAGTAGTATTTACTTTTTAGTAATAAAGTTTAGTAGTATTTACTTTTTAGTATTAAAGTTTAGTAGTATTTACTTTTTAGTAATAAAGTAACAATTAGGTAATAATGTTGCTTTAGTAAACAAAGTTTCCCTACAAGGAGCGTTAGCCCTTGATTCGGGAAAAAAAGTCCACTAGTTTATTAATAACAAAGTACTATAATTTAATTGTTTATTGAAAAATTTAAAATTTCTTCGTTAAATATATCGAAAACGTAAACGTTATCACCGTTTATAGCCATTTACGAATGCATTAATTATGGTAAAGTGAATATAATTACATTTTTACGAAACGCCTCACATTCACATAGATTTTATGTGTGAAACATTTTCTTCTAAAATCAAAAGATTTCCCTATAGAGGGAAATAAGTCGATAAAGGACAGTTTTACGTAATTATGATCGGTGTAGAGGTGGAAATAAAAAATTCATCCGAATAACCACAATACCATTGTCCTAGAGAATTAGTAGCAATTTACATTTTGTAAATCCGATGGGCCGTTTTCTTAAACATCGAACGCCTATATATAAATAAATAAATATTTAAATAGACTTTCTTTTATATGTATAGACTATCTGGCTTCGGCCCGGCGTTGCCCGGGTATTATACTTTTAGTGGTAATTATAACATCTTAAATGTTGCCCTGCTATTTTATATTGATATATCGAAATATGAATGACATTATAATTATAAATTTTATTTATATATCCTTATTTATAAAACATATATGATAAATTTATGGTTAGAATATATATATATATAGATATTATACGAATTTGAATCATTATATGTTTTATTTATTTCAGGCAATTTTTAATTATTTCTTTAGTTATTCAGTACTTCTTTGTATACTACGTTAGCTCTTAGTCCATATTTGGCCAGTATATATAATTTTTTTTTGCGTGCTCTTGAACAGCCTACATACAATTGACCGTAGGCTAATCATTCGGTTTCAAGATCTAAGCCCACGACTTTAAATGATTGTCCTTGAGATGTGTTTATTGTCATGGAAAAACAAAGTTTTATTGGAAATTGGTCTAATAAAATTAAAGGGATAATCTGATGGTATCAGTGGTATTTATATAATATTAACTATTTAAATATATAACATATGCGCACTCACTATTTTTAGTTAATATAAAGTAGCGCCACCTATAAAATGATTTTAATGTGTCACTCAAATCTATAAATAGAATATAGTTACTAATTATAAGTGAAATATATAACAACAATACGCGCATATAATGTATATAAATTTCAACTTAAAACCTTCTCAATCATATACAAGTGTATAAATAGAAAACATATATATTATTAACTATAGTTTGAAGACTAAACAAGCTTGATTCTTCCTCTACCTATGCATTTATGCCAAACTCTGACATTATTTTATATATATATATATATATATATATATATATATATATATATATATATATATATATATATATATATCTGAATATACACCTATATAATTAGGTCATACAAATTATGATATTTTCAAGTTTTATCATGTATATTAGTTTTATTAATTAATAACATTAGATACATATATTAAGTTATTATTATTAATATTATGATAAGTGAATATATATGTACATTATATAATATAGAAACAATATTTATAACGTGGATTCACATTAAATTTATAATATTAAAATGAACAATTTATTTTAACACAGCTTCATTTATTTCGATTAATAGGATCGATTAATAAATGTCTTAAATATAAATTTATATTTATAATTTAATATAAGTACAGTATATATAGTATATTAATTAATTTTTTGTAGTTTATATTGAATATAATATTCTGAATATATTGTAATTATTTTAAAGATAGATTCTATAGTTTATTGTATATTATCTTGGGTTATACTCGATAATATTTGTAATTATATTATTATAATAATTATATATTTATATAATTATTATAATTGTATATCTAATAAATACTACAATACAATTAAATTAGGAATAAAATGGGAAATAAGCAAAACATTTTATTTAATATTTAGCTAACGCCAGCTATTAGTTGTCCTTAAGAAATGGGTAAAATAAACGCTGTGTATTTAATTTATATGTTGGAACAACTCGATGACTTTAGCTTAGCATTTTGATCATTTTTACGCGCTAGAACATCGGAACAACCGGTCGCTAGATGTCCCTAAGGAGGACTACGGCGACTATTTTCGCCTTAATAACGCGCAGCTGCGCGATTTATTTTTCATCGGAACAACTCAATATCGTAAAATAAGCGTAGGATAAGCGTAGGCCAATTTTATCGGAGCAACCGGGCCCTGGTAATCCGGAAAGATTAATGAAATTCAAAAATTCTATGGGATAATCTACAACTTCTTTTCTTTTGTACTCTGTCTAATGACCTATATACTTTCATCTCTCCTGCACTTTTATTAGTAAATTTTTATTTATTATATATACATGGTCATTGTATTAATAATAACTTATACTTGTATTAAAAATAACGGATATATTAAGTGATTTTGATGATTAAAGTATACTATATATAGTATAATAGTACTATAGTATCTTAAATTATAATTATACTATAACAAATATATTAAATATAAAAATATATTAAACATGATAACTATGTCGAAAATACGATATAATTTTACACATAATAGTAGTGTTAGTATTATGTAACATATGATATACATTATGATCTAGATACCGTATATTATTATTATTATCAGATTTAGGTTTGCACCAGGGTTTTTGTAGAAGCTAAAGCTTATCGAGACAATTACCCTTATATGATATAAAATATGATTTTAAATTTTCGGGACCATGATTTTGATGATTTGAAAGATTTGAGACCACAATATGTTATAGGACATAGGGATTTGAAGGTGTTGAGATAATGATTTGAAACATTTGAAAGTTTCGAGACCAGTAAACTATTTGAAATTTTATATCACTACTTATGGATCATATATATTACATACAAAATTATCAAATATATCACCATATATTTGTAATTAATTAATTGATTTAATTTATATGTTTAAAAATAATTCCACATGCGCGTAATTTATGTTTATCATTAAATATAGAACATATCTCAGAAAATAGTAATATTAGAGCGAATGCTTTATGAAAAATGTACGTAAAAAATATATATTATTTCTATTTACAAAAGCATAACTAATACATAATATATATTTGATAGACATTATTTTTATATATTTTTTATTATTAATTATTTTGAAAAAATAATTCAATATATTCAAAGTCTATATCATAATTAATTAATATGTACATTTTCTGCTTCCTGGCTACCATTTATAAAGTGTTTACCAATTTATTATATTTTGCATTGTACACAAAATGATTATAATTATTTATTTTAAAAATGATTATTTTTGAGTTCAATTTTTCACAAAAGAATGATTTATATATAAATTAATATTTACATTTTATATTTTTTAAATATAAAATTAAAATAATATATACTTTTAATGTTGTATCCTAATTAATTGAATTCTGTTAGCTCAAACAAATTATAATATATATGAAATATACGCAATTAAAAGTATTATTCAAATAATTAAAATATTTAATATGTATAACAAATTATACGCTAGTACGTTTTAAAATTACCAGTATGCTTTAGAATTAATATGGCTATTTAAACATTTAAAATAAGTATCGTTTATGGTAGGTGTTATACCTTTGGACTAGACAAATAAATTTATTTCAAACATTTTATAAATATTATTAAAATAAAATATTATGTTAATATGATTTATTAATCAATTTTTATGTTAAATATAAATAGATTAAGGGGATGTCCCAGTGTTCAAAATGATAAAAAAAAATTATTTTGTATTTATTTTGTATTCCATAATATTAATAAATGTAGTGTGTTTTAGTATCTGTATAAATATCAGCTGCGAATTCAATCTAGAAATGCCATAAAATTTATTTATAAATTGTTATATTATCAATAGTCAATATGTATACTTTGAACTTTCAAATGCTGTTTTCTCAGAATAATTATTTCGTGCTAGGTATGTGTGTATAAACTTAGGTATAACAAATACTAGTATATGTATTCTACTAATTTTTATTGCATTATAAATAACATATATATGAATACTATTGCAAAAAATAATAATTTCTATAGAAATTCCGTAAATTAAAAAATTAAAATGTGTGCATATATATATATATATATGTTATATAATATATATTATAAAAATTACGTCCTGTAATAGTATGTGTATACATTTAATGAATAGATTATAACAAAAATTAGCTCAATTCAATGAATAGAAATCTGCGCGCCTAGTTTTGCATAGACCCATTATTTGCTATCTCTATATATAGAGAGGCGAGCGTCGTGTGCCATCCCCTTAAACACTTTAAAAGTACAGATAAATAATTTGAATTTTAAAATCAAAAAAAAAAATGTAATCATTGAAATAATATGAATAAGGCATTTTTAGAATTTAAACAGTTTATAATTCATATATTTTTCATTGTAATATATTTTATTTAAGAATCTAAATTACTTATTATTTATATCTTATATATATATATATATATATATTATAATATAATTATTATTATACTTATTATATTATTATATAGAGTGAAATAATGAAGAAGAAAATAATGTTGAATTAATTTTGAATAAGAAATTGATTTATATTTTATAAAATATAAATTTACATTATATAAAATATTTGCAATTTAAAAATAAATTGTGTTAGAATAATAAATATAATTATTGCGTATGAGTATACATAATTTATATAAATGTGTAAAATATTGTAATATAAAATATATTTTAATAGACACTTATTAATTAGAATGTGATCATTTTTCATAATTATATTGTAAATATTTGGAATAATTTATTAAAAATATTTATTTTTTACAAATTTTATTTAGTTATTGAATAATGCTACAAATTAAATGAAACTTAAAAAAAAAATTATAAATTTAATAATAACACAATAATTTAGTACATACAAATAGTAAAATGTAAAATATCCATACATTAAACTTGTATTTTAAAATAATAATAATGTATTAGTTAAACAAAATAGGTATTAAATATTTTCTTTTATATGATAAATAATTTGAATCTTAAAATCAAAAAAATGTAATCATTGAAAATGTATATATAATGTATATATTTATATAATATTTATATTATTCATTGATTTCATGTTATAAAATATAATAGAATTATATGAAAGTGTAAAATATATATATATTTTCTTTCTATATCAAAACAATTAGTATTGTATTTTATAATCTGTGATCTCAGATACAAGTTGAATTATAGTGATTAAATAATTTATATGATATAAAATGCATATAATTTATATTATTTGTATAATTCTATTTATCTCACAATACATATAATACATTTTATAAAATAATAGAGATTTTAAATACATAGGTATATATACTTTTATTATATAAATAAAAATATATAAAATTATCTAAAAATATAAAAATAGTTTATAGTCTAAATAGTAAAATTATTGAATATTTTAGAATTATTATCGATTTCATTTTTATCAATATATAAAACATCAAAGTATATATATATATATATATTTATATATATATATATATATATATATATATATATATATATATATATATATATATATATATATAAATACACATGTTTATAACTATTAAGACCTGTAGCTCGTTGAGTTTCAGTGAATTTACTCTTAGAAATAGCCTATTCAATGGGGATAAACTCTGCCTGTATAGTTGATAGGAATGGCTTCATCAGATGTTGCTAGTAGTGGTGGTGGCGATAGTAGTGATGCAAGTGGTGTTGGTAGTGATAGTAGTGGTGGTAGTAAATTTATCATTACTTACATAAATAAAATACATACATAAATAATACCACTTACTTATATAACCACATAAGCATACACATATATAAACTAACACACACATAAAGACAAACATACACATATACACACACTAGTAGTAATTCATTTAGTTAAAGGCTTATAAATATTTTAATTTTCTGTAAATGTTATTGTAAAATTATAGTTAAAAATATAATTATTAATATAATAGCTTTCAAAACCCTTTACTTTATAAAATATCAATAACTAAAGGGTTTCGCTAAACACAACCTTTTAATCGTATTTCGTATATACTAAAGGGTTTCACGAAATACATTGTGGTGATTCGTATAATTATTACATACACAATTATTATGCCAACATTATTAATTATTCTAAGTAAAATTATATTATTTTATAACATTTTCTCTATTTTAAAATATTTATTTAATTATACCTTATTAAAAATTAGTAATCAATTATTATTTTTATTTTATATTTAAGGTAATATATAAGGTAATATTCGTCATTATATAAATAAAATGTTATTTTAAAATTGAAATATTAATAAATAATCAATATTTCTATTCAAATTTTATAATTACCTAACTCGAATTAGGTAAACCAGACCTTTGTATTACCTTGGAAATTAAGTATATTAATTAAGATGATACGGAAATCATGTTTAATTAAATACTCAATATTGGATGTATAACAATTATACGTTTATTAAATATTATGTATAATATAATATTTAAAACATTATAATATTTAATTAATTAATTATTTAATTAATTATAATAATAAAAATTAAAATACAACTGATAATCAATTCAATAATATTTTATGAAATTCTATCATTTATTAGATATTTTCATGAAACCCTTTAGTAAAAATGGCTCAACTAAAGGGTTTCATACCCTTTAGTGGATATTCGCACGAAACCCTTTAGTATAATAAATGCGTAACTAAAGGGTTTGTAATTTATTATACCAAACCATTTAGTTTGAATAACGGCATAACTAAAGGTTTCCAAACATTTTAGTAGATATTCGACCTAAACCCTTTATTTTGAAAAAAAGCCTAACTAAAGGTTACCAAACCCTTTGTTAAACGGTCATCGATTAAAGGGTTTATTTCACGAAAACTAAAGGGTTTTTTTTAACAGTATATGCTAGGAGAAGGGCTATTGGATAATGAGGTTATATTTAAATCACTGAGAAATAGATGTAGCCAGGGAAAAGCAAGGGGGATACTTTTAAGAGATTTAGTGGATAAACGTCAGCGGGAAGGGAAACAATAACATCTTTTGCGGATGGATTACTAAAGTTAGGATTAACTCTAAAAGGGGAAGTCGATGGCTGGGAATCCCTAATGATAGACGTATTTAAATCGAACTAAGGGATATGGACCTACGAAGGTATCTATTATTAAGTGACACACATATAAAATTTCAGGAGATAGCGTGCGCCTAAATTCGAGGATATAACATATGATAATGGGACTTGTTTTAGAGTAGGAGTAGTGGGTAGAGAGACAGTAGATGCAAGGGATGAGGTAACGCAGCTCAGGGCCAGAGTGCGGGAATTAATGAACTGTAGTCGTAGACAGCTAGATGATAGAGATATGGGAGGTAATGGGGTGGATGGTGGGTACAGGAGGAGTAGACAGGTGACAGTGATAAGATACTATCGGTGTGGCAATATAAGACATATTTCGAGATGGTGTAGAGAAACGGAAACCCATTTAAATGGCAACCCATCTGAGTAGGTCAGGTTACGGGGATGGATTATATGTGGAATTCCTGGTTAATAGGTGGTTGTCCGCGAGCAGGGGTTAAGATTAGTGTAGGGATGAGAGTGAGGGTATTACAATTTTTAGTTGACACGGGAAGTCAGGTATCAATAATTCCATATAGAATAGTTAAGGAGTTAGGGATGGAGGTAAAAGAATCCCCACAGCTAAGGTTAAAGGCAGCTTGTTGCAATGGTATGGGAGTAAATAATTATGGAAATGTCATGGTAGATATAGAGCTATGGGGAAAGGTATTAAACGTAGGATTTGTAGTTACGAAAACAGACGGTGTATGTATATTAGGGATGAATATTCTTGCAATGATCGAGTATAGTAACTTAGAATTAGGTAGTAATCAAGTAGTAGTTGAATGTGATAAGGGTCTAGATATAGATATTGGGTGCGATATAGGAAGTAAAGGAAGGAGATCGAAGGCCTGATTGATCACTATCGGGACTTATTTATGAGGAAAGGTAGTCATTTAGGGTGTGCTAATGTAGAGACCCATAAAATATGGACCGTTGATGAAGTTCCATATCTCAACCATATAGAAGGGGGTCATTCCAAGTGAAATCAATAATCATACTCGCATCCCGACTCAGATTTTGTTGAAACATTCACAGAATGTTTATTTAATATAGTTATCGTAGTAATTTAAAAAAAAAAAAATTTAAATTAATATTTTGCCCTCACGATTCATTCAAAAATATTTTGAAAATTTTGAAATGTAATTTTTGAGTAAAACGCACATTTTTAAAACTCTATAACTTTTTATATATTTAATAAATTTCATTATTTTTTTTTCTATAAGATTAAATCATATATTCTCTATATAGATATATAGTATTTTATTAAAGACAAAAAAAAACATAATTTAGAAATTATATTTATAAAAGCATATTAATTTTCTGTATAGTAGCTATATTAAATTTGTATAATCGACTATTTATAATGTTTGGTGAATTAATATTATAATAATATCTTGATATGTAATCTTATGTTTTATATCTCATATTTCAATTTTATAAAAAATAAGATTTATATATTGATAAGAAAATATAAAACTATTACTTTATAATATTGATTTTATATTAGCTAAATGTATAATTTTATTACTTTATAATTTATTTGAATTTTATTGAATTTATTTATTGTTGACTTTTCAAATGCGCTTTACTCGGAATAAATTGTGTTGCTATATTTGCATATATAAATGAGTTTTTAGATAAAAGTACAGAAGCAATCCACATAATTAATTTTGCTTTATATAAATAAGATATGTATGCACAATTCCAGAGAGACAATATTAAAAAATATAATTATGATGTATTAGATATTATAAAATTGGTGAAAAATAAAATAAAATGTCAGTGCAATTTCACAGTTTACCATGTAAATAGATAGGCACCATATGGTCTATTAATAGCATATTGCTCAGAATTCTATTTATTGAATCAATCTATTTTGTTTAAATTATATTTATAATTTTCCATGTATACTATAATTAAAGATTTTCCCAAGGAAAGATATAACACTTACGCGAAATCGTGTTATTCAAATTTATATACAAAATACCCTAGTGCCACCTATATCGGGTTAATTTTAGGAACTATGTGTTGTTTATAATGAAAATTCGTATCAAACTATACACTTTTAAAATGTTAAATAATATGCTTTAAATTGGTATTTATATGATGAAAACTAAGTGTTCATTGCTAATATATAACAAACAAATATGATATGTATGTTTTAAATGCTATAAGTTTATATTTGGTGCGTAAAAGCTAATTTATATTGCATGTAATTTAATAGAGCAATGAAAACATAGCCGAACCTATATATATTTCAGTGATTCGATACTACTGCTAGCAGCGCATTGGGTATTACTAAATTACAGTGCATGCATAGGGAGTGTTATATCTGCTTCACAAAATATTTGCTATAATAGATATATATTTATAATATTTATTAAATATAGCCTCTTTTATATAAATTAAAATTTTATATTATTATTTATTGTCATTTATTCTATAGAAATTGTATTTTTATTATTATTAGAAAATAATATTCATGAAATCTCTATTGTAATATATAAACAGATTTTCTCAGTTTATACAAAAAATAATAATAATATAGATATAGTAATTTTTATATGCATAGTATTTTCTATACATGCAACTGTTAGTGTGATATTTAGAGATATTGGCAATAATAAAAATACAATATCATCATTTATATTAGAATTTTGAATGTTTCATATGAGCTTATATATATTTGTATATCATTAAAATATAATATATATTTATCATTATTAAAAAGTACATTAAAGTTAATTAAAAAACATAATTTAATATAAATATAAATCATATATTTGTCTTAAAAATTAGAATTGTATCTTTTTAAAAAATTAAAAATCAGCAACTAATAGATCATAAAGCAATGTTGTGAAAATAGTTTTAAATATATTATTAAACAAAATTATAGAATACAAAAAAAATTATAAATTTCGAGGATAGGTATTTTGATTTATTTGATTTAAAAAGTATTGAATTTTGAAAATTTGATAAAAAATTATTTTTTATGGATGAATTAATAAAAAAATATATTCACTAGGTTAGATTTTTAATATAATTTATATTTATTTAAAACATATCTACAATATACAACAAAAAACAATTAAATAATATACAATATATAAAAAGTTATCAGGGAAACAAATTTGTATAAAAAACAAATATTGTGAATTTTGTCATATATGTAAAACAATATAAATATATGATTATTTAATATTTTTTAGTCTATTATCAGGGAAACAAATTTGTATAAAAAACAAATATTGTGAATTTTGTCATATATGTAAAACAATATAAATATATGAATATTTAATATGTTTTATTCTATTACTATATAGAGAATATATGATTTAATCTTATAGAAAAAAAAATAATGAAATTTATTATATAAATAAAAATTATAGAGTTTTAAAAATGTGCGTTTTACTCAAAAATTACATTTCAAAATTTTCAAAATATTTTTGATTGAATCGTGAGGGCAAAATATTAATTTAAAATTTTTTTTTTTTAATTACTACTATAACTATATTAAATAAACATTCTGTGAAAGTTTCAACAAAATCTGAGTTTGAGACTGGGAAAAATGTGAAAAATTTGCTGATTTCACTTGGAATGACCCTTGGGTAGTACGACGGAGGTTGGACGGATAATAATGCAAATAGAGGAATGGTGTAGAGATGAAGTTAAAGTTAAGTCAAAGAGCGCATATGCTAGTCCTTTAGTAGTAAAAAAAAGTAATGGGGATCTTAGACTTTGCGTGGACTATCGTAAATTAAATGCTAAAACTGTAAGGGATGCATATCCCATCCCAAGGGTAGATGATTCATTGGAATCTTTAGAAAGTGCTAAACTATTGTCATGCTTTGACCTTAAATCAGCTTATACGTAAGTAAGATTAGATGTGAAACAACAATATAAAGCGGCATTTAGTTCGCCATATAAGGTTGAATATTCTACTTATATTAAATATACCACAACCAGGGTTGCTCGGTTTTTTTGGTTTTTTTGATAACAAATTATTGATAAATATATTAATTTCAATATTATATCATTTAAAATTTATATCAATATTAATATTAATAGTATATATTATGTATATTATATAAATTATACTTTATAATTTTAAATAATATAAGGTCTTATTGTTACTTTTTATCGTTTTTAAAAAAACAAAAAAATCAAAGAACAAAAAAAATCAACCACCATATCCATATTATTAATAATTGTATAGAATATGTGTATTATATAAATTTATTCATTTAATAAACAAACCTGGTCGAAAGAAAAATATAATTTGGATAGAATTTACTGAATCCTTGTATAAATTATACTATAATACTTTTTAATACAATATACATAAAATATCTAATAATAATAATATATCTATAGAATTATTTAATATAACAATTTATTAATAACAATTATTTATTAAATAAAAAACCCAACAACCGTGACTATACCTATTGAACATTTCACTAAAGATAATAGCAATCTAAACTAAAAAAATATAGAGCTAATTCAGATATGGCTAACTCCGGTAGGGCTAATTCAGGTAGGGCTAACTCAGATAGGGCTAATTCAGATAGAGTTAACACTGATAGGGCTAATTCAGGTAGGGCTAACTCCGATAGGGCTAATTCAGATATGTCTAACTCCCATTTATTATGTATATTATATTAATTTCTCAATATTTGTTTTTTATAACATAATTAATTTAAATCAAATAAATAATATATTTCTTATTTCTAAAATACACCTAGATCATTAATTTTATAATAATAACTCATAATTCTCAACTATCCGCATATACACCGGGCCAAAACGGCTAATATATATATATATATATATATATATATATATATATATATATATATATATATATATATATATATATATATATATATTATTATATATATATATATATATTATTATATATATATCTCAATCACCACTTTCAAATATAAACTCAAGGAGCTATTCAAACGTTCCCCACTAAAATACCACATATCTAACCCTCTTTGAAATGTAATCGTGTTATTATATTATTATTATATTATTATATTTAAGAATGTTATTTTATTTTATTATATTATTTTTACGGATGATCGTTAAATCACGGAACCCACACCTGTAAACTGTTCGACAAACAGTAAAACACATTGTAGAATATTATATTAATCTTTGTGTATAAATAAATACTATTACTACTTACATATATATATTATTATATATATATATATATATATATTCATATTAATATATACAAAATTTATATTAATTGTGTTATATTTGAATGTTTAATTTGAAAATAATTTTCAATTAATATTAAAATATTTAGAATATAATACAATATTTTAAGTATTTAACATTATACAAATCTAAAAGAAATTATTGTATCTAATAAATATTATAAATATTCAACCTTACATTTACTAATTTAGTCTAGATGATAAGGATTTATATGTTAAAATTTAAATTATTTGACAAATTTAAATAAATTGTATGTAAACTAATACGTATATTATAAATATGACCAAATGCATATGGGCGTATCTTAATAAATCATTGAATAATGAAAAATAAACAGCTTTGCTATTTACATTACATAATCTATTACATCGCTAGCATCAAACATCTTTAAAATAGTTATATCCAGATATATATACCTATAAACCCATACACCCAAACTCATACCAACTAAATTTATTATGGAACATCTCTTTTCTATCATTTCAATTACTGTATCTTAGCTAACAAATATATACACCATAATTCCTACTGGTCTTGATACCATATATAAACACATACATATAAACACACATTAGCACACACACAACAACATCTTACCTAGAATATATGTTCCATAAGAGCAGATACAGCTTTAAGAAAGTCCATCTGTACTAGTAACTGTATGAACCTATCTGTTTAACTCCTGTAACTGTGATGATAGGTATTATTAGATACGTTTTGTAGGTGGTGGCGACACTAACAACTATATGAATATATAGGAGACTAGCTGATTATTAAATAGGAAAATTTAGTAGTATATACACACACATATTCATACACTTACTCACAGCTTACGTGGAATAGAGCTTTCGGTAAGAACTGACACAGCTTTAAGGTCATCCACCTGTACCTGTAAAGTTATGAATGTTTGAAATTTTAGCACTATTAACACCTGTAGCTTAGAGTCTCAGAACATTTTGTCTTTGAAATAGCCCAATAAATGATGAGAACTCTGCCTGTATTAGCAGAGAGTATTGTCTGCCTTAGATTTTATTGTAGTTGTAGTGTGGTAGTTGTAGTAATGTGACAGTTTGTAGTGTCGGTTGTACTGGTGTTAGTGATGGTAGCAGTGGTGGTGGTGAATGTATCACTACTTAAATAAATACACACTCTAAGGGTGCGTTTTTTGTAACGTACCACAGTACCAAGTTAGCAAGCGTTTTTCGTAACGTACCACAGTCCCACCTGTATGCTTATACATTTAAAATCAAGTGGGACTGTGGTACTGTGGCATGTTATAAATCATACGAAATATCCCAAAGTACCACAGTACCGCAGTCCCACTTGAGTTTACATGTATAAGCATACAGGTGGGACTGTGGTACGTCGGTGCGTTTTTTGTAACATACTAACGTACCACAGTTCCACAGTACCACTTGTTAAATTCGCGCGCGAGTTAAATTCGCGGGCGTTTCAGATGGTTCATTGGAAACATCAATATAAATAAACGCTCCCTATATCTATATCGAGGATGGTACTGTGGTATTGTGGGACTGTGGTATGGGACGTTTAAAAGTAGTACCACAGTCCCACTTGAGTTTACATATATAAGCATACAGGTGATACTGTGGTACGTTACAAAAAACACACCCTAAGAATCCTATATTCACACAATAGTCTCAAAATATAAATAATATATAACTGAATCTGATTTCATAAAAAAATAAACTTAGAAAAACTCAACAATTGCATAATTTCTATACTGAGTCTTCCTCTTAACATCAACAAATGTAATATGACAAAAATACAAGTAATAATGAATTAACTTACTACCTCTTATGACAAAGCTATAAATATATATATATATATATATATATATATATATATATATATATATATATATATATATATATACTATGCATCATAATAATACCTACATATGGTTGAATACCTCACTAATACCATCTATACTGCTATTATTGAAAATATCTCTAATGATAATCGAAATCTAAACAATATAAGAATAGACATATAATAAATATATAATAATCACATATAGAACTATTAAAAGTTTGAATTTAAAACATATAGATTGTTGAGTATCAGTGAATTTTCTCTTGAATAGATCAATGGCAACAATGGAAATAACTATGCCTGTATTAGTAGGGATGAGAGGAGTAGCTACATTATATTATGTTAGTAGGCAATAGTGACAGTAATGCTGGAAATGGTGGTGGTAGTGTTAGTAGTTGTGGTGATATATTTATCTCAATTTACATACATAAACACAGATACACACAAATAATATCACTCATATATGCATACACACATATACACTGACATACAAATAAATACACATATACACCCATATAAATCATATAGAACCTCAAACATACACATATACACTAGGAGTTATTTTATTTACCATATCAGAAGTTCACATAACAGATTATTGTTAAAGATATGATGTTTACGACACTCATTTGGTAATACAAATATATTTAGGTTAATTTTTAATGAGATGAAGGGTTTCAAAGAAATAAAATTAATGACAAATTTTAATCTTGTAATTTCACAACGTATCCTATTGAAAATATCTTTAATTAATGATAAGCACAATAAAACTATATAGAAATTGTTTTCATCTATAGATTTTTATTCATTTTTATTTATGTCAACAATATATAGTTAGTTAAAAAATAGCTTATTTGTAATTGATTCAATACTATCTATTTAAAATATTAATTTATCTTATTTAAACCATCATTACAAACTACCGAATATAACAGACTATCCTAAATAACTATCAATCAACATAAATAATACGATAAAAATATAGGTATTTCCACGCCGTAAAACTTTGCTAATTAAGAACCGAATTGTGTACATATATTTACAGGATATTCTATAGGAATACTTGAGATTTTCTAAATTAGTGTTTACCTACAATATGATAACTTTATAATTATAAATAATAATAACTAATTTCGTTATTTAATCTTGTAAATAATATGTAGATCTATTTATATATATATATATATATATATATATATATATAGATATATATATATATATATATATATTTATATATATATATATATATATATTATATATATATAATATTATATAATATATATAATATATATATTCATAATGGTCACAATTTCAATACCACTTATTAAGGTATACTATATATATATATATATAACAAATGTTATTTTAATTTTAATTGTTAAATTTTGTATATAATATAAATACTATAGAATATAATAATTAAATACTATAGTATATATATATATATATATATATATATATCATATATAATATATGTGTGTTCAACATATACATAACGGTTGATTTATATACCATACAGCATAGTATATAAGTGTATACTGTATACGTTTATCAATAGTTGTGCAGTAATGCTTGCATATACTCAATTTATAACTATCCACGTGTGTCGACACCTGCCTCACATTTAGGAAACATTTAGAATAATCTTCCAAAATAGTTCAGTATGCTATAACGTATACACATTTTGTAACAAGATTACATGATATGATTACTCATATTCTCATAATTATTATAACTATATATATGTTTAGTTTTATATATATATACCCGATTATAAAATCACTAATTTTAATAAATATGCTAGAATTAAAAAGTAAAATATCGAATATAGATTTCTTTGTTTTGATTACGAATGGAAATATTAAATTTAAATGTTGTATCTTTATTACTATATAATTTAAAATTACATTAACAGCTAATTAATATATTTTTAAGATATATATTAATCCTTGTATTATACTATAGGTATAGCGTATACCGTATACTATAGGTATACCGGTGAATGCTCATACTGTCCGCAGATATATTTCAAAGTTCAAGTTGGGCATGCTTATTAATATTTTGGGTGTTAGTTAAAATAATTATTTTCACTGATTTAGTTTTAATATTTGCATGTTTTTTAACTGTACTACATCCCGAATGATCCTATAAAAGCATATATATATATATATTAGGCACGCCAAACTTGAACTCTGTGGGCAAGATGGAGTGTATTCAGTATACCTATACTACATTTTTCTTATTTGTATCAGTTTATAATGCATACTAGTATGTCAATTGCCAACACTGAAAATTATTATTTTTTATTTGACCTCATTAATCGTAATTAAAATAAATGTTAGTCTTATTCAAAAAAGATAGTTAAAATAATTAGACCATTTATTGGGAATTTCGTATATATTATCATGTTAACATTTTTAAATAAGTAAATAAGTAAATATGTATTACGTAAACTTAAATATAATAGTAATTTCACAATATGAATGAAAATATGGGTATAATACACAATGTATTAAAATTTTACTTTGAAAAATAAATTCAATTTTATTAATTAATCACAAATATATAGATTAAATTGTACGATAATATATAGTTTAGTAAATATGTATTACATAACCTTAAAAGATAATATCATATTATTTAACCATACGATAATCATAAGACTTATGCATGAGAATATATGTATTACAATGTATTTAATATATATTAATTATTAATACAATTAATAATATTATTAATTGTTCGCAAATAATATTTGAAATATCTAGATTAAAATGTACAATACTATATACTTAGCAAACATAGTTACTATGATAGTATAATTATTATACTATTTCACAGTATCCTAATAATTATTATAATACTATTATAATAAGTTACTAACTTAGTAACTAAGTAACTATAAAACGGATAACAGTCACGAACGGCGAATTGAAAATGCGAATGCCAGCGAGTGGGGTCAAAAAGGGGTGGAGCTTAGATGCAAAATAAGTTGTAAACAGTAGTATATACATAGTCATATACAAATACAGTATATAAATAGTACATATAATTAATATCAGTTAATAGAATTTCAATACGAATGTAAAACACACGAGTATTACTATGCATAAATACTATATAACTATATAGCAGAGCGTATTCACACGTGTAGTACTACGCCTAAATACACTGTAAATTTATTTTAAAAATTATTAAAAATATACACATACAGTGTATCTTATATAAAAATAACTCAGGCATTAGATAATCCGGTGAGCGTATAAGCTTCGCCCCCTTTTGACCCCGCTCGCTCGCATTTTCAATTCGCCGTTCGTGGATCTCCCCCCTATAAAACTAAACTTAGTTTAAATTTAAACTTATTAATATAGTTTAGTTCGTATGTATTACATAACCTAACACGATACTATGCTTGATAATTGATGTATTATGAGTTATTAATGTTTTAATAATTAATCACACATTTCTAGATTCAAATTAACAATAATATATAGTATTAACCCAAAAATTGAAATTAAATGAGCAATGTTTAAAATTAGTAAACAAAATACACAAAAAAACGGATGTATAAATAATAATCTTTGGGGAAAATTAGTTTACGGATATATTTTGGATCATATTTTATTCGGATAAAAGCATATATATATAATTATATATCTGTACGTCTCTTAAACTATACTTATACAGCTTTAAAGCGGTGTTCACACCAAGAAAATAGTCGACAATATAGTTGACAATATAGTCGAGTATAGTCGCATTTTGGTTTGACAGCGACAATTTGGAATTTTTCAATATTCAAATATTATAGAAATATTCCTATTTTTTGTTTATATAGTCAATGATTTTGCGAACCATCCTTCGGAAAATCTTTGATATAGTCGACTAGTATTTGGTAAACAATTCCACTGATTGGTTATAAACTAGGTCACTGGTTCCTTGATTTTTTTATAATTATTTTTTTATTTTATTTTATATTATTTTAATATTAATATTTTAATATGTCTGATAAATCTATAAAGATGGAGAATAAACTAGCAATTATCAATGCTATCCATAACCATAAATGTTTATGGAATCCAATTGATGTATAGGAATAATGTAATACGAACGAGTGCATTGAATCAGATCGCCGAATCGTTAAATATAAGTGGTTAATATTTCTATATTTAATATAATATAATATTATCAATTAATGATATAAGATTAAAGTATGATTTAAAATATACATATAATTATTATATACTCAATATCTATGATTATATATTATAATAATATATAATCATAGATATTGAGTGAGGTAGATTACTATTCGACGCGTTTCGCCATTACAGAAAACCACAAAATAATATTTAATATATTAGTAAATTTTAAATTATATTATAATTTTCCTACACCTTAACTTAGTAGTTAATAACTACTAATATATTATTAAAATAATTATATATTTTGTATAAATATAGTTAATAACACTATTATTGATTTTTATATCACATAATTATTATGATAATATATTAAATCATTATACTATTATACCATATTTCGGTCGAAATAGTATATTGACAAATAAAGTTCAGTATCGCTTTTAGTTATAGTCTATCCAGCCTCATACGCATCAAGCGTATCTTATGGATATAGCCTAGTTAGCCCCATATGCATTAACTGTCTCTTTTGGATATAGCCTAGCCTCATACTCATCAAGCGTAGCTTTTGGTTATAGCCTAGCCAGCCTCATACGCATCAAACGTCTTCTTTTGGGGTATAATTGTGGGTATGAATCATATATAGACATATAAAGTTCAGTATCGCTTTTAGTTATAGTCTATCCAGCCTCATACGCATCAAGCGTATCTTATGGATATAACCTAGTTAGCCCCATACGCATTAACTGTCTCTTTTGGATATAGCCTAGCCTCATACTCATCAAGCGTCGCTTTTGGTTATAGCCTAGCCAGCCTCATACGCATCAAACGTCTTCTTTTGGGGTATAATTGTGGGTATGAATCGTATATAGACAAATAAAGTTCAGTATCGCTTTTAGTTATAGTCTATCCAGCCTCATACGCATCAAGCGTATCTTATGGATATAGCCTAGTTAGCCCCATACGCATTAATGTGTCTCTTTTAGATATAGCCTAGCCTCATACGCATCAAGCGTATCTTATGGATATAGCCTAGTTAGCCCCATACGCATTAACTGTCTCTTTTGGATATAGCCTAGCCTCATACTCATCAAGCGTCGCTTTTGGTTATAGCCTAGCCAGCCTCATACGCATCAAACGTCTTCTTTTGGGGTATAATTGCGGGTATGAATCGTATATAGACAAATATTATATTGAGTGTGGTGAGGAGAATTCATAAAGTTATAGATTTATATGTTATATAACGATGGAGATAAGTGTTACAATGAACAGCGACAACAGTGCAATACTCGGAACCAGCATTTACGGTTTTTTTCTGTAATGGCTTCAGTGGTTTTCAAATTGTTACGCTTTTGAGATATCGAATCACAGTCTACCTCACTCTAATGTCTATGTATATAATTCAATGGCTATATGGAGGACTCAATAGTGTTTAGTTGGTCAGGTTGGGATCAGTGGTAGTAATCGTTCAACATATCATAGGATATATTTATATC
Source organism: Osedax fenrisi (assembly GCA_964019155.1). Taxonomy (NCBI): domain Eukaryota; kingdom Metazoa; phylum Annelida; class Polychaeta; order Sabellida; family Siboglinidae; genus Osedax; species Osedax fenrisi. The sequence continues at coordinate 1,960,691 of OZ025246.1, read as the reverse complement.
ATTTATAGGATATATAAACGATAATATTAACTTACAAGGATACTATAGTATTATAATCCAACTATACCAATATACATACTCTTGAATCTCATCTAAACAATTACCAGTATTATATTATTAATATTATTAAATTGATATAACAAATATATATATATACTTATTATATTTTTCATAATTATATTTTAATGTTATAACTTTTTTGAGGATTCTTATTTATATAATAATAATATCCTTCACATATATTATTCGTATTATTTGTATTCTATTATGTAATACCAGTAATGTATAGGGATATTCTATCAATGAATGTATTATTATAATAATTAATAAGATAATATTGGAATTATTTCGTCATTATGTATTTTTATAATATCAACATTATTATATAGCTATATATTTGGTAATATCATCGATAACATAATCTTCATACATAATATGACTTTCAAATATAACTATTTTTTCAAATATTCATAAGAGGATTTGGCTCTAGGTATGGGAAATTAGCTAGTGAATGAATTGAAATATATTTATATATTTACTTATAATTAAATATACTTACCGAATTTCAAATGTTAAATATTACAAATATAATTTTAATATTTAAAGTTCGTAAATTAGTTGATATAAAACAAAAAATGAAATATAATATCATAATATATTTTGTACACAATACATTATGATATTTATATAGATACATTTATTATTAGTTATTATATATTATACAATTATTATTGAATGTAGATAGAAACATAATATGGGAGAAAACTCAAATAAAGACCAACGTAATTTATACTATGTTACTATGTCAAAAACAAATGTTGTCCGATGGTGCCCGTCAAGAATAATATAGTTGAATCTAATATCACCTACATAGTTATATAATAACACCTATTACAACAATTATACATAATATAGTATTATATATGAACTTTAATTGTATAATTTCATTAGTAGGTGTATATTGTGTATATCTATATATGTATTATGTGTATAAACATTGTTAATAGATAATAATTTATAATTATTTCATATATGTATATATACATATATATATTTAAAGTAATGGATTTGAAATATTTGAATACAAATAACATTATAAATTTATTAAGGTATTTTTATTAATAAATTGACTACAAGATATACCTTTACTTAACGGTACCTATACGATAATTAATTAACAGGTAATATTAATAATATACAAAGTTATGCTGATACAAGCAAGACCTCCTATAACCTCAGGCCCGAACACTGAATTTAATTCAGTGAATACAAAAAATATTAATTTTAAAACAAAGAGGCCCGTTTTTGTCTTCATTTATTACTTCTTTTATACGTCTTTTTTATATTAATATACTTATACTTTTTACTTTTACTTTTCCTATACTTATTATTATATTTATATATAATTAATGAATAGCAATCATCATTATTATGATTAAATAATGATACAATATATCGTTAAAATGCAATAATAAAGACTTTAATAACAAGTATTTTAGTATTTTAAATTATTTTCACTATTCTGATTGGTCAATAATGTATTTCTCTATGATAATTGGTTACATTTGACCTATTTTAAAAAAAAATTATTTTAATTTATTTAAACAGATTTATACCAATATAATAGTTATACATATTAACGCTATTTTGCACCTATATTAAGGAAATAAACATATATAAATGCATCCTACAATCTAAAGCCCCAACATTATTTAAAATAGTTCCGTGATGATCAATGATTTGTAAACAAAATTACGTTATAATATAAATTTTATTAAAATATTTAAAAATAATTATAATAAATCATAATTTTAAAAGGATTTACATTAAGTATATAACTATATATTAATATATATATATATATATATATATATATTGAAGTATTAAGTCAATATATGTTCCGCATTTAGAAAATATCTATTAAATATATACCTTATCATTGATAAGTTATCAACGAAATTATGATATTTTATATATATATATATATATATATATATAAATATACTTTGAATATTGTACCAGAATTATTATGAGAATATGAAAAAGGTTTAACATTATGTTATTTATAACACGTTGAATAACTTTTATAAATGACATTTTTCATATTCTCCTAATAATTCTGGTATAACTAATATAATATCAAATATATAGAATTATGTATGTCCTTTATTTGAATAATTAAATAATATTATATATATATATATATATATATATATATATATGGGTGTGTATGTTTTAAGAGTGTGTTTAAACTATTATAAATTCCTAATTACAATCAGTAACTTTTAATTTATTTATGAGGTCAATTTTTCATAATTTTACATAATGTATGTAATAATATTTGAGCAAATTGACTAATATAATTGTTTATTTTAAAACTACAGTATTTTCAAAATCAAAATAAAATCTTAGATGATACGTAGTATTATTTTTTAGATACCTTAGATGATTAATATATAGTTATCGTATTATTATAATATAGTGAAATCTTAATGAAAAGTATAATCTTAAAAATATAATAGAGTATAAAGTTAAAATATAGTATTCTTACTAATTATAATAAAGTTAAAGGTTAAAATAAAGCAACCGAACATATGTAATAAAGTTAAAATATAATGTTCGTACTAATATAATAAAGTTAAAGGTTAAAAAAGGCAACCGAATAGATGTAATAAAGTTAAAATATAATGTTTGTACTATTATAATAAAGTTAAAGGTTAAAATAAAACAACCGAACAGATGTATAAAGTTAAAATATAATGTTCGTACTATTATAATAAAGTTAAAGGTTAAAATAAAGCAACTGAACATATTTAATAAAGTTAAAATATAATGTTCGTACTATTATAATAAAGTTAAAGATTAAAAAAAGCAACCGAACAGATGTAATAAAGTTAAAATATAATGTTCGTACTATTATAATAAAGTTAAAGGTTAAAATAAAGCAACCGAACATATGTAGGAACCGAACCTCTAATGAATATATTACATTCAATTTTATTGAAATTATCTGAAAGATTACATTGGTAGCATTCCATGATAATATATAATATTATTTTGTGTATAATAATAGTTAATAAGACTTAGATGTAATTATTGAATATAACATTATGATATCAGATAGTACAACATGTAGAGTGCAAATATTATTCAATGACTATATATATATATACCAGATATTAACTATATATTAAATACACATAATATTAACTAGCATATGTATGCCGATGATATTTAATTATATACATCACTTACTATACCCAGCAACTATAACTAAAATAAATAAACTAACTTTATGAACTGTGCTATAATAACACATTTCGCGTAGTTTTACGATCCGTTAACGCGTATCGTACCACTAAATAGTGTCTGGGATACCGGAGCACCTGGGGCTGAAACAGGGTTCTAGTGGGTGGCAGCGATGTAACTGCTATCAGGTTAATCAAATTACTATTACTACTATCTGACTACTACAACTAGTACAGTTACAAATAATATTACTCTTACTACCACCACCACCACCATATAGGCTATACTAGTAATATTATCCTCCATTGCCCTTATAGGTTCATATACGATATCTAGAAGTCTATCTTATATAACTATGATGTAACTATGTATTATGATATGTAACTATTATTATAATGTTGAACATATGTATCATAATATAGAAGATAATAACAATTAATAATAAAACCAAAACAGTACATGCATAATTAATCTAATCCTAACTCTACAACTAATTAGCAAAAGGGTTACTGGATCAGTATATTGAAAGGCCTGCCATCACATCTCTAGTGTAACATAAAATAGTAGCGGTTGAACTGCTGCTAAACATCATGCAAGGATGAAGGTTGCAAAACATAAAGTCACAGATGCTAAAGGTAGGTTGTTATTCTACTTTAATGAGACGACTCGACAGTACAGTTTATTTCACTTAAATTTACGAAAATCTTACTAAATCATATATAATAATTATCAGCGAGCGATTTAAAATACTCCTCAAATGATCATCGTTCGAAATTATAAAGGGGTGTTGGTCTATTGGGTAAACTCCAATAGGATAATTTATTTCTCCAAACAACTGGTATCAGATCACGATGCAGATAATAAAGATTACTATTACAATTACAAATACTACTATATTACTTTATATTTTACTAATTATTCACCTTCATAATTTTTGTTGTAATATAAACTATGAAATAACCTATAATAAATAGTTACCCATAACATGTATCATTATAAGTTAATATAAGTTATTAGGTCACTAGTTTAATTCAGTTATATTAACCCTATTTAAAACAAATTATATAAGAAAAACTATAATATACGTTCTGGTTTATTTATTATAAATGTTGATCTAGGTATAATATATATTCCAATTGATAAGGTTCACCAAGACTAGCTAATAAACATACATAAATATAGAGCTAAACTATAGAGTACGCACCTATTCCAGTCGATATCGTTAATATTATATGTCAGATTATATATTATTTACTTTATTAAATCTATATATTTAATATTATATTATTATCCTACTATTACATATTATAATCTTATAAATTCGTCTTAAGTTAGAATTGTCTTACCTTAGGATTGCTTATTTTTAGGAAATTGAATAAAATTATATTATTAAATGTTAATAATTAATTTCACTCCGTATTTTAACTTAAAATCTTAATATTAAGTTAACATTTAAATATATTCCAGTAGTAGAAAATCTAATTGGTTTCATTGAGAAACTACAAGATATTACTAATTCATAGCGATACCACATCATATAAATATATTTAATTTAATAAATATGTATACGTATAATATATCTATATACCTACGTCGAAGTTTCAAAATAAAGTTATTATCTTATTTCACGTTAATTGGTCATTAGAATACGGTCAATCCGGTATAGCATAGCTAACTACCAACATCTCCATAAGCTCTTTATTTCTCTATTCAATACGTTCCCTTCATAACCACATGTTTGGTGCATTCTCTAAGTGATGTATGTATTCGTATTGCGTCCTAAGACTAAGGGGTGTTCAAATGATCAATCCTTTTGAGCACTAATACGCTATCGTAAAAGTAAGTATTTTTTCTGCGATGATTGCACAAATAGATTGCTCATGAACACCTCTTAACATGATTAATATAGCAGACCACCCCTTCCCAATAGTCATAATCATACATTACTCTGGCTTGTATATCTATCCCAGGTTTTATAATTACGATAGCAAATAGTTTAATGATTATGGTGTGTATGATGAATGTTTCAGAAGTGTAGTGATAAAATATAATACCAGCACACAATGAATAAATATGAAGCCATTAAAGTATAATAATTATTGAATAAACGTAGAACTACAGATAGGTGATATTACAAAATAGAATATAAACATATTCGTATAATGTTATTACACTTGCATAGCTTTGAGATCCTGTGTTAATACCTGTGTGTACCACTAAACAGTGACTGCGATATCTGAGCGGACTGAGGTACTGACCTACACCGGACAGCTGGAAACCCACCGCAATAGTCTCTAGTACAGCGTTAGTGATAACTTATCAATAGTCATTGCTTTGATATTTTGTTCATTTTTAAAAAATATATTTGTAATATTTTTGTATTTTTAAAATATTTTTCCACTAATTTTTGAAATATTTAAAAAAATATTTTTCTATATTTATTTGTATTTTAGCTACAGTTTATTTAATATATATACTATGCAATACAGCAATGCAGAATCGGGAATAGCTATAATTAATAAATAACTATTTATTATAATAGATAGTCAAACAATCTCAAACAGGGTTTGAGTTTGTATTTTTTAAATTTGTTAGGACATATTTAATAATATTGGAAATATTTTTTGAAATATTTTTAAAATATAATTATATATATATATTTTTATATATTTACACATACAATATATATATGTATTTATAAATGTAATTTACAAATAAATTTTAATTAAATAGATTTTATAATGATTTTAAAAAATAGATTTTATTGCATAATAAAGTATTTTACCTTTTCGTACTCTTTTCATTTCGAGTGATTTCCTCATAAATAAATTACTAAATATTGTAGCTGTTATCGTAGTGTAAGTAACTTAGATAATGTATATGGAGAGTTTAATATATAATTTCAATATCATTAAAATTATATTTTACTTTAGTGATTATGGAAGTGTCTAGTTGTAATAATAGCGAATAAATAATCTATAATATTATTAATTGGACTTTGTTTATTGATATTTTTTATTACTATTGATGATTGTGGGTAATTTATTTTGATTGTTAGGAATTTTACGTATTTTTTTATTTATTGTATTATTGGTTTTAATTATGGTATCTGTTGATTTTATTAATATGTCAGTGTAATATGGTGTTTATGAATTGATTATAAGTTTTTTTTATTTCATTTATATTTACATTGTGTAATTTTAAAGAAGATACATCATTAACACTCTCAGTTTGATTATTATTGATTATTTGAATATTTATACATGAAGTACATTTAAATGTAAAATGTACTATTTAGTATATCTAGTACAGCTGAGTATGGATTATTACTGTTTATCCATTATATTGGAATCTACCCTGCTTGGTACAGACAGATATAATGAATATATAGATTACATTGACTACATTCAATTTTATTGAAATTATCTGAAAGATTACATTGGTAGCATTCCATGATAATATATAATATTATTGTGAGTATAATAATAGTTAATAAGACTTAGATGAAATTATTGAATATAACATTATGATATCAGATAGTACATCATGGATATTATTCAATGACTATATATTTATATATATATATATACATCTGATATTAACTCCATATTTAATACACTTAATATTAACTATCATATGTATGCCGATGATATTTAATTATATACATCAACTACTATACCCAGCAATTATAACTAAAATAAATAAACTAACTTTATGATAAAACATTTAGTATAGTTTTATGATCCGATAACTCATATTTGTATCACTAAACAGTGTCTGGTATAGCAGAGCCCCATGGGTTGAAACAGGGTTCTTGTGGGTGGCAGCGATGTAACTCCGCTATCAGGTTAATAAAACTACTATTACTACTATCTGACTACTACAACTAGTACAGTTACACATACTACTACTACTAATACCACCACCACCACCACCATATAAGCTATACTAAAAATAATATCTGGCATTGCCCTTATAGGTTCATATACGGCCGCCAGGATTATAGCTAGATCTCTAGAAGTCTATAATATATAACTATGATGTAACTATGTATTATGATAGGTAACTATTATTATGATATAGAAGATAAGAACAATTAATAATAAAACCAAACCAAAAAGTACATGCATAGTTAATCTAATCCTAACTCTACAACTAATTAGCAAAAGGGTTACTGGAGCGGTATATTGAAAGGCCTGCCATCACATCTCTAGTGCAACATAAAATAGTAGCAGTTTCATTGCAGTGCAGTTATCAAGCCCATGGGCTAAACACTGCCGCTAAACATCATACGAGGATGAAGGTTGCAAAACATAAAGTCACAGATACTGAAGGTAGGTCGTTATTCTACTTTAATGAAACGACTCGACAGTACAGTTTATTTCACTTAAATTTAAGAAAATCTAACTAAATCATATTTAAATAATTATCAGCGAGGTATTTAAAAGACTCCTCAAATGATCATCGTTCGAATATCTAAAGTGGTGCTGGTCTATTGGGTAAACACCACTAGGATCATTTATTTCTCCAAACAACTGGTATCAGATCACGATGCAGATAATAAAGAAATAAGGATCAGATTACAATGTTTGTGTAAAGATGTGTCTCAAAATTTGCCTACAATAATGTTAACGATAGGTAAATAATATTATTATTTATTAATTTTAATTTTAAATTAATACCTTTACCCCTATAATGATCCACAGTTAAGATGGGAGCTCCCTACCAGTTGCAAGTGTTACACCGCGTCAGTATTGTGATTTCAGAACTGAACACCCGCATTACCTTCGCACTGGACAACCAGAGATAAATTGGGAGAATGATACGCAAGCTACAGCAGTATTCAGCACAGCAGTTCAAGGTTAGCGTTAGATAACTGCCTTGAGGTCATCTGTGAAGGGATGTCCCATAAGCACTTCTTATTACTATAGTCTATCTATATCTTCTAACTATATTAGTATTATTGATATCGTTATTTAGTAAATAATGCGTAACTTTAACTGATCGCCGTGTAGGCCCGTACCAACTTCTTTGTATGCAAAGACACTAAAGAATATTTGATGGGATGTATACTTACTTATTTTATCTAAATTATTACGAGATGTTCACTCTTTTACTTACCTTCTCCCCCAAAATACATACAGCTGAGGAAGCGTTGAATTTATTGAATACTGTACCTGGTACCATAAGAAAAGACCCCAACAATATATATAGATGTAGGGCCTATATCTTTCCACATGCAGAACAAAGCATAAGATGAAGAGCTATCCAATACAATAATTAAAGCACTGGAGTCTTTGAAAAAAGAGAATGAATCCATGATATCGGAGAATTTAATACATTGATATGACTAATAAAGGGGACATTTATTATGACCACGACAACAAAGAAATCAGGATCAGATTACATAGCTTGCATAAGGTTCAGCAAATCATGATTTTTGAAATAAATTATTAAAAATTATATTATATTAAAATCAGTAAATTTAATATATTACCTTTAATATAATATAGGTTTTAATGCATAAAAGTAAATATTAATGTGATAATTAATTATATATAAATACATCCGTATACAATATACATTAAAATGAAAAATATTTATTTTTAAAACTGATATTACTGCTCTTTATTTTTAAACTTAATTTTGATTCTTTGAATATCCGCTACTTTTAATCTACTTGATATATGAAACTTTCTGAACTTAATCAACATAAATATATCTTCGTAAATATTAAGTATAAATTATCATATACTTCTACATAATATATATAAACATCTAATTATGATTAATTAGACTTAACAAAATTTAGTTTTCTCTTATTTAAGGATTTATCGTACTTTTGGTAAAAAAAATCTCATATATATTCACCAAGTTAAAATTCATATGTATCTCCAACCCTTAGGTAATATAATAAATATTCATAATCTATATAATATATTGTTATTGATATTTGTAAACAACATAAAAGTATATCATATATCACCGCAATTATTTTTGACAGTGGTATAATATAAACTGTATAATATATGACATATATAATATAAAATAATTTATATTTATTGTTTACATTTAATTTTTATATTTGTGTTGAATGAATATTTTCTGTATAAATATAATTATTTGTAGTCAATTTAAATGCTGAAAATAATTCACATATGTAAAAATATATTCATTTAATGTTAAGTAATATAAATATATTTATAATCAGTTTATATATTGAAAATATTGCACATATGTGCCAATATTTTCATTAAATTGTAAGTAACTTTTCATATTATAAATACATTATACGAATCTAACTTAAATATATAACCCACTTAAATACACCGCAGTTATACTTTTCACATCTAGGAATCTAACCTTACATGCGTTACTCGGAACATTTGTAACTTCTACAGATTAGGTTAACGCTAATTATTACATAATCGATGATTCATCATTACATAATTATGACATCACTACAGTGGTGCCTATTCTCATTATTATTATTATATTAATTATGATACAGTGGTCATATTTATTGTTATTAATACATATGTTACATAGTTATTTGACCATTAATTATGACACCTATATGATAATAAAGGTAGAGGGGGTGTATATCTATAACTTAGGACAGTGGTTCCCAACCTATGGGTCATGACCAAAATTTGGGTCATTGGGTTTTTTGTTTGGGTCATGAGCTAATTTATAAAAATATTTATAATAATATTTATATCCAATATATTATAGTTTATATTATTCGTTTACGATTACGTTTAATAATACAAAAATAAAATTGTTAATTGGGTCATGGTATATTTTTAAATTAAAAGTTGTCAAAAAAAGGGTCATGATGAAAAAAGGTTGGGAACCACTGACTTAGGAGATGGATCGTTATCAATCATCTATGAACATTGGATTCAAAAAATATATATTTTAGAATATATTTAGTTATATAGTTTAGCTGAACATTCATGGTGTCATTGACTGTCACTACTGAACTTCTCATACAAAGATAATTATAATTGTAATATTTTATGTAAAAATAAACTATTTTTCTAAATATATGTCTATTAAATCTAATCCGCAAATACTTTCATTCCGTTCTTTTAGATAAAATGTGCAGTATAACTTACAAAGTACAAACCAATTTAATAAATATGTGAAAGTGTACCTGTAGGTGGTTAATTGAAATAACCCCACTTTAGAGAGGTTAATGGTTTAGTGAACTACATACTAGATCAACTACTAATATTTTTAATTATTTATTATATATATATATATAATATTAATGTAATTATAGTAAATAGTTATTAGATATATATACAACTCTATTATTCCAAATTATTAAATTTAAACAACATTTTAATTTTTATAAAGTTTTATTTCTAAAAAAAATTCAGCTTCATAGTTTTTAAAATATCATAAAAGGTAATTTCAATTTAATAAATATGGATAAGGTTAAATACCATGCAGCATATTAATCACAATACAATAGCATAAGTTAAAATAAAGTACCGGTCAAACATCTAATAAATAGTAATACAACAGATTTTTCTAAGGAAATATATAACACTCTTATATTTTAAATCATATAATTCTATATCACACAAAATATGAAAAGCGCACCTATACTATCAATATACAGACATTTCTTTATATCGATGACCTATACAAGTTATAACTTTGGATAGATGACTAAATATTAATTTAAATTTAAAAAATAAAATTTCAAACTATAAACTTTTAATGTAAAAAAATATGTTTTTAAATTATTATTTATATAATGAAAGTTAATTGTTCATTACTGATTTTATAACAAAACACATATGATATGATGGTTTTAAATCATATACATATCAATGAATTGATTAAAATCTAACTTATATTGAATAAAAGCTATATCAATATAATAATGACAACATTGTTGTATAAAAACCATGTCAATCGTAAATATATTCACAAATTCAGGTAGCAGCAGGGGTTTATATTAATCGTATTAGTTAAGTATGGGGTATTATATCTTTATTTCGCAAAATCTTTAGTAATGTTATCGATTAATTTATATCATATATTTATATTGAATAATTTATAGAAATAAACTTATATAAAATAATAGTTTAATTAATTAAATTAATAAAAATGTCATGAATATTTATCTACAAATTAAATCAACATTCAATTAATAATATCATAATGATTCAACATACAACGTATTCAGATGTATACATACAAGTATGTTAGTTGTAGAAATAATCACACTCTTCATTCCCCACAGCTTCAAGAATGTCAGATTTAATAACGAACCATAATACGAGGAATGTGACCGTTATAATTATCAAAGAGCTTATTCTACCGGATATCTATGAATAAATAAATGTAAGAACCATTTCTCATAGAAATATATATATATATATATATATATATATATATATATATATATATATATATATATATATATACAGTATACTCTCAATTTAACAGATTCTCTATATCTTAGAAACACCGCTAACTCAGAATTTTTACAAATGCTAGTTTGGTTGTGTACATATGTAAATACATGTAAGAATAATTTGATATCTCAGACATATTTCTTCAGTCTATTGTGAATTATGATCAATCGTGAGTTAACTAAATTATGAACATTCTATATATTCGTTTAACATTTATAATTAAATCTCGTATAGTAACAAACTAAACAAGCATGCCAATGCATTACAGCACACCTACACATGACACTAAACCACATCGCATCATAAGTAATGATCATCTACACAGCAATGGTCAGTATGTACAAGTGTGTACGTGTATGTCTGCAGTATCGTGTTGTATATTGTACAGCTATTGTCAATGTAATCGTTAATATTGGTATTACTAATACGTATGTAAATACACTATTATATTAATATATTCATATTATAGTGGGCTATCAAAATAGAGGCTGGGTAGCCCAGCATTGTAAATTGTATATTATACAATACCATATTATTTAATTAAATTTCTATTGGTATATAGAGTAGTTTAGTTACAAAAGAACATGTAATATCTTGACATGTATAAAGACTAGGCTTAGATCTAGAATTAATTTGATTGTATACATTCATTAATATTAGTTAAGTATGAATTATAAAATATTGAATTCAAACAAATAATACATTTATTCATACATAGAAATACTTGACGGAAAATCTCAATGTCATCAATTCACAGCGGTGACGGGCATCTATTACATCTCTATATCGACTTCGATTTCTCTCTGCTATCCGAGGTGGGCCGTGAATATGATCACACAGTATACTCTCTCAACATGAAAGGAAGCCAATCGCATTTCAGCAAGGATCAGAAATCTGAAGATAATGCAGTATTGCAAATGGAAAACGAAACTATTAATGAAATGGAACGTGATATAGCCGACATTGAAGCATCCATTAAATCGTGAATGAATCATTGTGTGATGAACACATCGAGTGAGGATGAGAGGTAGAGTATAGTTATAATGCATATGTAACTCTATTTTCCTTATGTTCGAATGGGAACACATTTATATCTGTACACAAATTAATTTAAATAAAATTATAAGTACTTTTAAATTTTTAAAAGCTCGTTTATGTAAATTAAGAATTTATATTAACTACAAATTGTCTATAATTAACTTTTAACAACAATTTATAAATATTTAAATCCTATAAAAGAAATAATCTGATTCATTAATTAAATTAATATTTACCAGTTGATTAAAATTTAGTATTTTAACTATGTCTTGAAAATTATATTATACACAGGATAAATATGAGCTTAACTAGAAGATAATATATGTAATGAAAAGAGTATATACATATTAAAACACATCCATCATAATAAGGGATAAACAATTTATTTATCAAATAAATTCTATATATGTAATAATTATTCAGAATAATTATGTTACTATTTTCACTCAATAATTAACTCATTCAATGTTTTAAATTTTCAAATAATTACAATTATTTTAATTTGATATTTAGTATACCTTAAAATATTCATAATTTTATTTTCAAAATAATGTTTATTTACTATAGTAAATACTTAAGTAAATACTATATTTACTATAGTTATTTACTATAGTTAAGATAATTTATATTATCTTTTAAGTTCTATATACAATGAAATATTTACATCTATATTATATATATCATTGTGTTAAATATTATAGTAAATAAATAAATAAAAATAAGTTAATACCACTATTATTCCTATTAAATACATAACACGTATATTTATAGAACAGAGTTTGTACCCTACCCTTAAATAACTATTAAATAATATTAATTGAATACATATTATATTGTTATTTTTTTTTATTTGGTGGAGTCCTTTCATCCCATCCAGGAACTTAGATGAAGTTTTCACTTATAACCATATATGGTTCTAATGTCCCTTCGAAGCCGCTCTCATGTTTAGGCATCCATGGTTTTAACGAGAGCCGATCATTTATTTATACACAATTATATAAGATCACTTCTAAATAATATTTTAAGACCCATTTTATAAAATTAATTAATGGTCCGGACGAGGGTCGAACCCGTGTCCTACTGCTTGTGTGTCTGACGCCTTAGCCACTGAGCCACACAGGCAGTTAGGTATGATAAATGATATTTGTGAGAAAACTCAAAATATAACTAGTATAGGTGACAATTTAAATCAATTATTATTATAGAATTAAAAATTATATTAGTTTAAATAACAAAATAAAATAAATTTTCAGTATTAAATTAATTAAGTACCTCCATCAGAATTAATATTTTATAAATAATATAAATTTGATTATTACAAAATATATAGAAAATTTAATCAGTATTTAAATAACTAGAAATATTTAAACTTCAAAATAATTAAACTGATGAGATTGAAATTGAAAATCTTAAATTATACCTTCATTATATATTCAAATGATAAAACATTATCTTCATCATCTTACATAGTATACATACAATTTCACACATTTAGACATATTTAACAATATGTACATTTATGTTGAAATTTAGTTATCAAAAACCTATATTGAATAGAATAGAAACATATTTCAATGATCTAACTAAGAAATTATACATATTGTCTAATTTAAACTTTTAATAGTGAAGTCAGTATTTTCTTACCTTTTCTATATAACTTACTAGTATATATATATTTATAGATGTTTCAAGTTTCCATAATTTAAATATATTAGTGAATAAATATCTATAACTAATAAGTTTATAAACTATTATATTGATTAAATTACCATCATGTGAAGGATATCACGCTTTTTAAGTTGTTTGATACAAAGTAAAGCATTCACATGCTAGCATATTCATGAACAGAATTACAATTCGACATCCATTATAAGCAGAGATGATATTAATATATTATTAATAAATATAATAGAATATATGACTTATATTATGTAGTATATATCCTTAGTTTTGTTTTTATAAGTATTATATTCTATTATTTGTAAGATAGAATATTTTATTGTTAATTTCTTTTAATCAAAATGTCTAATAAATTTATTTTAAATGATATATACAAATCAGTATATTATCATAATATTATTGTTATTCTAAATGATAGTAAGCAACATAATAAAGTTAGTCTTTTCAACCATTATGTCATGGGGTTAGATAATTACTAGTGTTAAATCAATATTATATCTAGCTTGTTCTACTAGATTGTAACCATGGTCCATATTTATAACTATATATATTTTTTTTTATTATTTATACTTATTTTATATATATATATATATATATAACAAAATAAGTCAACATCGAAGAACATTTAATTATTTTATTAAAATATAGATACAATTTCTTCGACGATGTAAAACCTTCAGATTATTTTCAGAGGTGTCATGTTTTCCCCAATGCCAGCGAACACACCCAAGCTGCAGTTTCAGTGAATATATATATGCATAGGTGAGGAATTATCATCTAGTAGTAGTAGTAGTAGTAGTATACAATTAATGCATTCAAATATACAATAGTATGGTTATCTATATGACAATAGGCATTGTTCAACTAAAATACATCTATAAAATCTGTTATTTGTATAATATTATATATTATTATAATATTATATATTATTAGTATCATATGATAGTATAATATTTACAATATAGAACTGTGCCCCTTGTATATTTATACATTTTTTACATTTATATTATGAAAATATATTTTTCAATGTATAATGTACATACATTTTGGACACATAAATATAATATGTATGTTTATATATATAAAGAGGTATATGATTTAACACAATATCAAGTGTCTAGATAAATAATATGTATTAGTTCTAAAAGCTTAACTACCTTTACAAATGATATTAAGTATTCTCACAAGTAAATATATGGCACCCTTCTCTGGCTGATAGTAGACATTGTTGTAAGCAAAGACTTTGAGGGGGGAGCCCCTCACAGTCTGGTTGTAGGTACACACACTGAACATGCAATGCTGTATTTGGTCTGCTACACCTTGATATTGATATTCACTGTTGTCACCTGTAGATGTTTAGGTTGGGTTTACTGTAGGCTAAATGTAACCTATTTATTAATATCACACATATTTACAATGTTAATAAATGTTAAAGATAATCTTATACTAGAATGAAAAACTGGCTGTAACTATATTAATATAACATGTAGTAGATATTTTATACTATTTATTGACATGTTATCATGAATCAATATATAATTATAATAATAAACACACTACATAGAAATGTAGTGTGTTTTAATTGTATCATACAACTTGTATTCTAATTAAAAATCAACATTCCCACAAAGTGTTGATGCATAAAAGATACTTTGAATCGCATAACAAACATGGTTTTATTATTAAATGAATAATGTAGGTTACTCTACCTACTTGTATTAATCAGGGTATTAGGGTATTAATGAGGTATTAATGAGGTATTAATGATGGTATTAATAAAGGTATTAATGATGGCACCAATAATTAACATTATTATAATAATTATTTATATATATATAAATTAATTAATTAATATTTAATTAACTTTTAAATAAGGTTTATAAATATTAATTAAAACAAAATAATAGAATTAGGGACATTTAAAAATAAAATTTCATATATTCACTAATAGTTATATAATTACAAAATTAAATAAAAACGTTGTAGCGTTGGATTTTTAGCTGCATTACATCCCAAAGTGAGCATATACAAATTTAGTTGGCATTTAAAATTTAATATTTGCACCTCAACTCGTCCCTTTTTATCGTAACCCCAATTAGCTACTCCCTTATATAATACAAGTTTGTTCACTAATTCAAATGGCGTGCGCGGCGCGCCGCGAGCCTCCGCCCGCCATATTACATCTAGCTTAATAATGTGGCACTCCGATCGTATCAATGTTCCTTTTTTCAAGGTTATTCCATATTATAGTACTAATCGAACTTATTAAATATATATATAATATATAAAAATAAATAAGTATTTACATAATTTATAAGTATATAAATTATATATAATGAGGCTACAATATTATGATAAATAGTGAATTTAATATAAATAAATTGAAATCGTATTAATGCTCTTCTTTTCCATTGATTTGTATTGACCCAATTATTGGGCCAAGACAAGTAAATGTTTAGGTTTTGAGTTTCTTCTATATCATAGTACTAATTGAACATATAATAATGATACAATAATATGATATATAATGAATTTAATGTGAATAAATTTAAAATAAATGGACAAATTAAAGTTTACTATCAATAAGCTTTGTTTATAAAAACAGCTTGAGATTTACGTAGAAAACACGTAGATCTGCACATATTATGTGTACTATTTAACTATTGAAATGTACCAGTATACCTACATAACTTAATAAAACAATATGCATGGATTTTTTTGTTATTAAATCTAAAAAATTAAGTGTGTAATAAATAACTTGAAATATTAAACTAAAATTTGAAAATTCATTGTTTACATTATTGGATACATAAATGACATATGCACTTTATAAGAACTACTTGTGAACATGTCAACTCTGTTTACATTTTCAAATTATCCTTATAAAATAAATATCCATTGATATTTGGTATGTTGTATTATATAAATTTATTATAAAATAAATCGCATAATTATTTAATAAATTTGATATATTTAAAATTAATAACAGGAAGTTTATTTGTTTATCTGTCATCTTATTCCTGGAGTTTATTTTTATATTTTTCTGTTTTTGTATCTTATATTATCAGTTAAATCTATGATTTAATAATACAAAGCTGACACAATATACTTGGATGTATCATGTGCAGATGTTCATGTAAGTAGTTATACGTTTATCAAATATAATTCTCTACAAATGTCAATTTTGTAATATATTGTGTAATATTAGAAATCATAAATTTATTTGAAACTTATTTATAATTTATATTATAAAATTATCATAATAATAATCAATTATTTATATATAATATTTTTTATATTTTATATTTTAAATCAATATTATAATCTAGTGTTATTACATATTAAATTACTATATTGCATACACTCAGTGAGATTGAATATAACTTAATGTATCAATTAATTATTTATATATAATTATTAATTTTTTAAATAATTTAATATAAATAATTAATTGATAATAATTTATTATATAATAATAATTTAAATGTTATTAATTATTATTAATAATATATAATATAATAATAGTATTTATATACTAAACCAATATTGAATATAGTTATAATCTAAGTTAAAATATATTAAATTAATATATTGAATGAACTATCTAACTTATTTATATTAAATATATTTATATTTATTATAATTGAAAATAAGGATCAGGGTATATTTTAGACAATAAAAACCTAACATTTTGGACATTTTTACACTCAATAAACTGCATTATTATCTACAGTCTTTGAATGAAAGCAGCAGTTTGTTACACATCTAAATTAGTCATAAGATATCAGTATCGAAATATTTTTTTTAACTCCAGGATTTTGAGTTTTATGGTTTTTTCCTAATTAGTTTTTGGTAGTTATTTTGTTGGTTTTTTGGTTTAATAATTTTGTTATATAATTTATATAAGATAATTATGTATATAGATTTAATTAAATATTATTTATTTAATTTATATTAATAAAATTACTTTTGATAAGGATAACATAATAAAGGAATACCAGATAGTTCGGACCAAGTAAACTCTGAATACTTTTGAATTACACTCGGACCACTTTTTAAAAACAAGAATATTCGGAATACTTTAAAATAACTATATAGTATATACTACTATAATATAATATTCTATAATATATTCTATTCTATAATATAATATGCTTTAACCAACTTTCACTTTATATAAATATATTTACATTTATTTAAAAGTTTACCCACTACAAGTATTTCCGGTAAAAAACTGCCGGAAATATTTAAAATTTAAAATGACTTTCTATTAAATTAACTACAACTGTAGTGGGAAACCCCCTTACTTTCCGGCAACTTGCTTGAAATATACTAACTTTATATGGGGTATCCCATTAAAATTTTATAGAAAATGGTTTTAAAGTTACCCACTTAGTAACTCAAATAATTAATGTTTAAACATGAATTAATATATATATATATATATATAATATAATATTATTATAATATATGACATTTAATTTATATTTAAGCAAAAAGTATTCAATACAAAAATAATGCAGCTTAATTAACTACTATTTAATTAAATTAAAGTTTTAAAATAAATTATTAATTAAATTGTAGATAATATAATAGATTAAATTCTATATCCCTCGATATATCCTTACAGCATACATTCTATCTGTTTAGGTACATATATGTCTTTATATATTGGAAATAAAATAACCATAATTTGATCAATATACCTATTAGTGAATATATGATAGGTTTTAAAATATGTAAAGGATCTTATATAATTGTGTATACATTAATGATTGATAAAAACATATTTAAAATAATAATTAAAATCATTGATGTCTTAAAATAAGAGTAATTTCTAAGTGACATTAGAGCAATTTGGTTAATACATTAATGTTATCCAACTTCCGTAATTATTTATATATAAATTTACAATATGTTTATAAATACTATTAATGAAACAAGTTTCTAATATAATCATCTAAAATAGCCAAATTACCAAGTCATCTTGGATTACTTTTTAAATAAATCAATGTTAAATAATAAAAAGACCTAACTTTTATAAAATTCAACTAATACATCTACAGGTGACAAGAGTGAATATCAATATCAAGATGTAGCAGACCAAATAGAGCTTTGCATGTTCAGTGTGAGTGCCTACAACAATGTCTACTGTCAGCCAAGAGAAGGGTGCCATATCTGTACTTGTGAGAATACTGAATATCATTTGTGAAGGTAGTAAGGCTATTAGAACTAATATATTATTTATCTAGACACTTGATATGTTTCTATCTCATGTATCTATCTTGTATACAAAATATTTATGTATGTATGTATGTATGTATGTATATATATAAAAAAGATAAAAAAATGCATAAATGATACCATTGACCCAGTTCTATAGTATTCTATAGTATAGTATATATTATACTATTATTATAAATAACAGATTTTCCAGATGTCTCTTAGATTAACAGCACCTATTGTCATGTTGATACCCACACTATACACTATTATTGTCTAGTATTATCATAGAGCTTTCTCTCTAGCTCTATGAGTATCATGTATACTTTTATATTGCTATTGATACTGCTACTGCTACTGCCACTTCTACTGATACTGCTACTTATACTGCTACTGCTACTACTACTGCTACTGCTACTGCTACTGCTACTGCTACTGCTACTGCTACTGCTACTGCTACTGCTACTGCTACTGCTACTGCTACTGCTACTGCTACTACTACTACTACTACTACTGCTACTGCTAGTGCTAATGCTACTGCTACTACTACTGCTACTGCTACTACTACTGCTACTGCTACTACTACTACTACTACTGCTACAACTGCTACTACTACTGATACTGCTACAATAAGTGCTACTGCTACTGCTACTGCTACTGCTACTGCTACTGTTACTGCTACTGTTACTGCTACTGCTACTGCCACTGCTACTGCTACTGCTACTGCTACTACTACTGCTACTACTACTACTACAATAACTGCTACAATAACTGCTACAATAACTGCTACAATAACTGCTACAATAACTGCTACAATAACTGCTACTGATAATGATACTGCTACTGCTACTGATACTAATACTGCTACTGCTACTGCCACTGCTACTGATACAGCTACTGCTACTGCTACTGCTACTGCTACTGCTACTGCTACTGCTACTGTTACTGTTACTACTACTGCTACTACTACTGCTACTGCTACAATAACTGCTACAATAACTGCTACAATAACTGTTACAATAACTGCATATTTATAATTATATAAATATTAATATCATTACTATTGTCATGTTGACACCCACACCAAAGATTTTGCGAAGCAAAGATATAACACTCCCTATGCATGCAATGTAATTTAGTAATAGCCCCAACCACTGCTAGCAGTATTATCGAAATCACTTAAATAGATTTAGGTTCGGCTCTGTTTGCATACAACAATGTTTTCATTGCTCTATTAAATTACATACAATATAAATTAGCTTTTACTTACTAAATATATACTTATAGCATTTAAAATATACATATCATATTTGTTTGTTATATATTAGTAAGGAACACTTAGTTTTCATCATATAAATATTAATTTAAAGCATATTATTTAACATTTTAAAAGTGTATAGTTAAATATGAATTTACATTATAAACAACACATAGTTCCTAAAAGTAACCCGCTATAGGTGGCACCAGAGTATTTTGTATACAAATTCGAATTACACGATTTCGCGTAAGTGTTATATCTTTCCTTCGGAACATCTTTGCCCACACTATACACTATTATTGTCTAATATTATCATAGAGCTTTCTCTCTAGCTCTATGAGTATCATGTATACTTTTATATTTCTATTGATACTGCTACTGCTACTGCCACTGCTACTGATACTGCTACTTCTACTGCAACTGCTACTACTACTGCTACTGATACTGCTACTGCTACTGCTACTGCTACTGCTATTACTACTACTACTACTACTACTACTACTACTACTGCTACTGCTAGTGCTGCTACTACTGCTACTGCTACTGCTACTGCTACTTCTACTGCTACTGCTACTACTACTACTGCTACAACTGCTACTACTACTGATACTGCTACAATAACTGTTACTGCTACTGCTACTGCTGCTACTACTGCTACAATAACTGCTATTGCTAATGCTACTGACACTGCTACTGCTACTGCTACTGCTACTGCTACTGCTACTGCTACTGCTACTACTACTCCTACTACTACAATAACTGCTACAATAACTGCTACTGCTACTGCTACTGCTACTGCTACTACTACTACTACAATAACTGCTACAACAACTGCTACTGATAATGATACTGCTACTGCTACTGATACTAATACTGCTACTGCTACTGCCACTGCTACTGATACTGCTACTGCTACTGCTACTGCTACTGATACTGCTACTACTACTGCTACAATAACTGCTACAATAACTGCTACAATAACTGTTACAATAAATGTTACAATAACTGCTACAATAACTGCTACAATAACAGCTACTGCTACTGATACTGATACTACTACTGCTACTGCTACTGCTAATTCTACTGCCACTGCTACTACTACTGCACTGCTACTGTTACTGTTACTGCTACTACTACTGCTACTGCTACTGCTACTGCTACTGATACTGCTACTGCTACTACTACTATTACTACTACTGCTACTACTACTGCTACTGCTACAATAACTGCCACAATAACTGACACAATAACTGCTACAATAACTGCCACAATAACTGCCACAATAACTGCTACAATAACTGCTACAATAACTGCATATTTATAATTATATAAATATTAATATTATTTATTTCATTAAAGTATTGTTTGTAAAATTTAAGATATAAATATAAATATATTCATGTATCTATATACTATATTAGTTATTAATATGTGTAAAATAACATTAAACAAAATTAAATTATACTTTAAATGTTAATATATATTGTACATATATGTAAATATTGTCATTAAATTTTAAGTAAATTTAAATTATTATAAATATATTTTTTAAAAATTAAATATTATGAATCTAACTTAACAATATAGTAAATTACTATTAGTAACCCACTTTCAATACACAGCAGTTTTAAATTTCACATCTGATAATCTAACCTTACATATGAATATATGTTCCTCGGAAATTGGTGACTTCTACAGATCAGGTTAACGCTCATTATTACATAGTCAATGACTCATAATTATATAATTATGACATATGATCTATAGTTTATTAATTATAATATTGTGGTTATGGTGATTGTTAATAATACGTATGTTACATAGTTATTTGACCATTAATTATATAGCCTATATGATAATAATGTAGAAGGTGTGTATATCTATAACTTAGGAGATGGATCGTTATCAGTCATCTCTGAAATTTGGATTATAACTTTAAAAATAAATTTAGTTATGTAGTTTATATGATGAACCTTCATAGTGTATTTGTCTGTCACTACTAAAAATCTCATAAAAATGATAATTATCATTTAATGTAAGTGTAAAATAAACTATCTTTCGTTTATCATTTAGATGTCCACTAAATCTAATACGAAAATACTTTCATTCCATCCTTTTAGATAAAATGTTCAGGATAACTTACAAGCAAATTTAATGAATATGTGAAAGTGTGGCTGCGGTTCATATAACAACCCCGATTTAGAGAGGTTAATAGTTTAGTGAACTATATACTAGATCTGCTACTAATATTTTTCATTATATATATATATATCATATATTTAATAAAAATATAATTGTAGTAATGAGTTAATAAATATATTCAAATATATTATTCCAATTAATTAAATTTGAACATATTTTAAATTTTAGTTAAAATTTGATTTAAAAATAATTAGGTTTGTTAAGATTCCTAGTTTTAAAAATATGATTAAAATTTTTTCTATAAATTTAATAAACAAAATTAAATACCATATAGAATATTAATCATAATATAATAGCATACGTTAACACCTAGTATCGAGATACATGGTCAAGCAATAACTGTCAAACATTTATTCATGGCATAATGATTTATTATTAAGACATAACCATCTTGAATTGGTCATATTTATAAATGTCTTTGTTATTATTTACAATTTATTTTAATTTATTATATAATATACAATTACATATATATATATATATATATATATATATATATATACATTAAATATTAACAATTTATAATCAATATTAGATATAATAATTATTTCAGATTCGTATAATGTTAAATACTTGTACTAAAATAATGTATTATATTATCAATATTTTAATATTAGTTTAAATTTATTTTCAAAGTAAACATTTGAATATATAATAATTTATATACATTTTATGTATAGTTATAAATATAAAATATATATATATATATATATATGACATATTTTATTATCAATGATATATTTATATAATTTTTAATAACATTGATAGGTTAATTTGAAATATATTGAGAGCTCATTATCTGGATATCTATGAATCAATAAATGTAAGAATAATTTCCTATATTACTTATGTAAATACATGTAAGAATAATTCTATGTCACAGAATTTCTATTTCTCAGACACATTACTTCAGTCTCTTGAATTATGAGAAATTGTGAATTATTAATGCTATTATGAATATTTTATATATTTGTTTATCATTTATAATTAAATATCGTATACTATTAAATTAAATGATTATCTCGCATTACAGCACAACTACCAAGTCACATGACACTACATATCATTTAATAAGTATTGGTCAAGTCTACAACTAATTGGTCAGTATACAGGTATGTACAAGTGTAACACTGTATTTTGTATATTTCATAGCTATTACCAGTGTAATTAGTATTGCTATTTTCATTACTAAAATATTTATAAATACACTATTATATTCATATATATATAGTGGGCCGTTATAATAGTTCAGTATATACCCCAGTGTTAATTGTATATTGTACAATGATATAATATATTTTAATTAAATTCCTGACTGTGTGACGAAGTAATTTAATTATTTCTAAAAGACGACGCAATGTATTGATATTTATAAAGGTTTAGTTTAATTCTAGGATAAATCTGATAGTATAATAAATCTGATATCAGCCAATATAATAATTATTAGATATAAAATATTTAATGCAAACAAATAATGCATTCATTCATACATATAACCTTGAAAAAATCTCAATTTCAATAAATATATATATTTTATCACTGTACTTTTAAAATGTCCATATATATATATTTATATATATTAAATTTTCCTCCTCAAATAAAATTATTCTAACGGCCCTATATATATTATTCTAGCATTATAATATTTTGATTTTACCATACAATTTAATTTATTTATATTATTTAAATATTGTACCTATCACATGACATTTACGGTAGAGTTGAGGTATGTAATGTATTATAAATAAGCCGTTAGTAATACAAAGATATTTCTATACATCGATAATCTAGTTAAATTTTTTAAATACATCAAAGTATGTTGCTAACTTTTAAATATGAACTAGCTTAAAATATATATCTAGTAAATAACCAAGAGTTTGTACGTATCTCTGATATATCATTATCCTTACAGCAATATCGAGTCCACGTTGATCTGGCATAGATGCATATTGGCATTCAAGATATCATGGTCACAGAAGATATCAAAAATTCAAGATATTATATAACACAATGGTTTAGGTTAGAAATATTTACTTAAAAGTTATACAAATTTTAATTTAATTTAATATTTTATTATATTATATTTTATTAATATTTATTAACATATATAATATCTATATAAAATATATATTAGTTATTTTTATACATATTGTAGTTTCATTATATAATTTTAGATGATATCTAACAATGAAATCACAATGGAATATAGACTTGTACGCTCAATATTGATTTTATAATTATACTAAATAATTTTCTAATAATTCAACAATATATTACAAAATATATTGTATTTATTAATATAGCAATTATTTTATTAATATTTAAAAATATATTTATATTAATATATGCAAGAACATGATAAATTCTACAATATTAACTTTATTATATGGATACAATTCTGTATTTTTGTAATCATAAATATAGTCTTCTATACAATATAGTTTACTTTTTTAATGATTACTCACAAAAAGAATATATTTTATACATTTTTAATTTATCAAATATATTCGTAATCCATATTATAATGATAAAAAAAATTAACTTTTGAAAATTCATTTATAACAATAACTGGTATTTAATAACTTTAATAAATTAGTTCTTAGTAGTTGACTTGTGATATGGTTCTATGACTTGACTCTTGAATTTTAAATTAATAAAATCAACATATAAAGAAGAATATATTATATAATCCAATATAAACTATTATTTATAACAAATAATATTATATAAATTTAAAATTAATAAATAATTTACATTTTAAATACTATTTACCGAAGACACATCGTCATCATTTTTCGCAAATTAATCGCAAATTTTTAAAGACATCATTAAGTAAGCCGTGTAATCTCAACCTTATCTCTTTGTTGTCATGATTATAGTAAATATCTCCTTTATCAGACATATCTAATTATTATATTTAATCACTCCGATATAATTCTCATTTTTTCAAAGACCAGTTCTTTAATCGTTGTCTTGAATGATTCTTCATCTTTGTCTTCTAAGTCTTTTGAGTCTTTCTTCAGCCTGATAGATGTACTGGTCTAATGTTGAGGATATTCATCACTTCTCTAGCTGTGGGTAGTATTAGGAGAGAATGTAAGTAAGTGAGTAAACATCCCGTAAGAATTAAGAGAACACAAGTAAGTATACATCCTACAAAAACTAAATTTTGATTTACGTTAACTTGGTAATGTTATCTATAATTCAGTACAAATTGAAGAATATTGCGGGATAATATCGTATGATCTATGCAATTCATCTATCCCTATACTTTGAATTCCTTCTTCTTTATGCTGTAAAATAATTTCACCATTACAACATTGTTTACTAACCACTAAACATGTGATGTCTTATTAGTATGTTTATTAAATCTTCTTTTTTGCTCTCCAATAGGTCTTTTCTTTAGATCACTTTGGTAGTTGACTTAGTATTTTACTTGTGACTTAATTCTATGACATAACTATTGACTATCAAGGTGGTTATATCCTCTGCATAATTCGTTAACGGGTTATAATTAAATGCTGCATTTTTCCATATAATGATATCAGTAAAATTCATATTTAGCTCTTCTTCGGTTGCGCATGTCCTAAGCAATACCCTACAGTACATAGCATCCTTTCTTTTTGCGAATATCTGTCTCGCTATCACTCTTGGATATCAGCTCATATCAGTACAATATTTGTTATTGACATTTCTTGTATCTATCTCGACATTATTTTCGCATTCTCTTCTCCTGGTAGAACAAACTTAAGATGACTTTGGTAGTTGACTTTGAATCTGCTATATGAGCTGTTTCATTTATTGATAGTGCCTCATCTGGTTGTGATTGGATGGAAGCTCGTGTTGCCTGGGCCGGTACTGACACCTGTAACGGTACTGATAATACGTGTGCTATCACTGGTAACTGGTAGGGAGATCCTTGTATTAACTTTAGGGGTAATAGGGTGGTAGAAGTCATGTGAAATGCATACATGTATTAACTAATGCATTGTGTGATTTACGGAAATCATTATATTATTCCCAGGTATACATTTGAGTATATTTGAAAGTGTATCTATATTATGTTTTTTTTTATTTTTCTTGATATAAATTAATTATATTTTATATTAATTATAGCATATATAGGTAAATTATCTGTAATATTTTTAATTACTTATTATTATCTGAAATATGATTATTTTCCAAATTAATGTGTATTTGGTTAATTATTATTATTGAATTTGTATTGATTGTTATTGATTCTTGTATTTTTGAGAGGAATTATTCCTTATTTGTGTACTTATTAAGTAAATAATATCAATTTTGAAATCTGCAGCAATTATTACTGATTTTTAAAGAACTTTTAAATTTATTGTAAACAATTTTAGTAAAATCTATGATTTAAAATTTTTTGAATAATTTAATAATATTATTTTTTCATATTACATTCATCCCATACTAGGAATGTGCATTTCCTTAATAGGCTGAACTTATATTCCTAGAAATATTACATGTAGTATTTTCCATGTCTGATAAATCCAGTATTAATTTAAATGCTGAATGTACAGTTCTTAGGGATTAAATTTTATTCGTCTCTGCTGCTATATCAATCTTCTTCGCGGAGCACACTTTCGAAATAGTAAATTAATTATAAATGTTTTACCTGTACCACCTGCTGCATTAAGAAAATATATGTTTTCTTTATTTTTCATTAATATTTTTTCAGATAAAAATAGTTAAAGGTCATAAGAAGAATGCGAAGATCGTGAATCTGGAGATCCTAAGGTGTTATATGTATCTTCTATCTAGATGATAACATCTTCTCTAATAGGATAGCGGTGAAGCCTAAATCTATTAGCAATAGCACATATCCTAAGAAAATATATAATACTTATTACTATAATCTGAAATAATAGTAAATTATTAAGTAATATTGTATTTTAATAAAATGAAAAATATATATATATATATATATATATATATAAAAATATAATACAGAACAAACAAAAATAAAGTAATACTTCCCATTAAAATCTGGTGATATATTAACTCTATTTAGCATACAAATTGTGAAAGCAGCTGTCTTACTTGTCCCTTTCTGAGACTGGGCGATAACGTTTACAATGTCATCCGTTAGTATAACTGGTAGTACGTTTTCCTGTATTTTGGAAGGAGATGTATATCCCATGCAGTATATTCCTTTCAGAAGTAGCGATAAGGAATAGAAGTGAATGATATTTTCCTCCTCATAAGTATTCCTCCTTCATATTGTTGACCAGATTCTATTATTTCTGGCAGATTATATAAAATATTACATGTAGTATTTTCCGTGTCTGATAAATCCAGTGGTAATTTAAAGCTGAATGTACAGTTCTTCGGATTCAAATTTTAGTCGTCTCTGCTGCTATATCAATCTTCTTCGCGGAACATACTTTGGAAATAGTAAATTAATTATAAATGTTTTACATGTACCACCTACTGCATTAAGAAAATATATGTTTTCTTTTTTTAATTAATACTCTAATTAATACTTTTTAATATTAATAAATAAATTTCTTTTTGTTCCTCAGTTAATCTAATTTCATTTTCATTAATAAACATATTTGATTCTTCCATATTATATGATGTTTCTCTAATAACATCGTTACTGAGTGGTGACATATCATCTCTTATCGTTGAAGGTAATCCATAATGTACTAACTGTCTTCCCCCGAGTTCTTGTAGTTTATCTTCGATATATATTAGAGCCTAATTAAATAGAGTATCATTGTAAATAGCAGAGGGATTAATATGTTTAGCTTTAAATAAATAATCTTCAATGAAATCTTCTTTATATTTATTCCTTATCCTAAGGGGATTAGACACATTACACATAGTAATCATTATAGCAAATATATTTCTTAATTTTGTTGGAGACTTTAATAGAATAGCATCATTAATCGTATTATCCCATTGGTTATCATTTTCTATTAGACCATGATTAATACAGGCTTCTCTAAATGTTCCGCATATTATATTGTTAACAGTTCTTAAGTAGTCGAATGAAGTAGGTCCTTTAATATGAAATAATAATAGCCGCATATAAAAACATTCAGCATTAGAAAAGTGTACCGTATATACTCTACCAAACTCTTTACCTATCTTGATGTCACTATAACCATCAACCCTTGTACCTTGCTTTCTCTTTTTCCATGTATGCGAATTCCATGTATGCAAATTCCATGTATAATATGAAGCTACTTCTTCATATAATAACGTACTCGCGAATTCGTCCTCTCTACACAATTTAAAAAATGCCGTTAACGTAGTTTCATTAGGATTATTGATTCTATTTAAAATAGTATTACTACTAAAATATACCATTTGCCCATTTTCTAAATGTACAGCCAAATGTATAATTGCAGGAAATCTTTTATGTATAGGAAATTGCATTACTCTCCAAAATGCCTCGTTAGATCCTACATATCTTCCTAATTGGTAATCCGAAATTTCGTCTTTACCTCCATTTTTTCCTTGTAACGCTACCATCGACATGTCGGAACCCTTATTAATATATTTACATATATATTTAATACTTTTAACTGAATTAAAAAATTCTACATTAATATGGGCTTTAAATATTTTAGATAATAATGGGCAATATGGAACAACCCATCTATTATCAATAATAACTTGCATGTTGTTTCTTTTGATCGTAAATTCTTCTCCTCCATCTTTTAATCTTCGACATCTGCATTTGGGATATCCATCCTCTCCAGCCTGAGTAAACCTTAAGAAATCTTTCGGAAATCTCTTAGTATACATACTATCTTTCATTCATGGTGAGTTATTATTAATAATACCGCATGGACCATGAATCATTTGAGTAGTTACTACATCATATAATTCTTTATCCAGTGATTCATTTGGAATTTCAGTAGAAATAAATTCATCTATTTTCGAAGCATGAATGTTTTATTCACTAACCATATCAAAATATGTGCCTAGGGTAAACCCCTTTTATGCCATTCCACATTATATAAAGCATCAAATTTCTCCGAACATGCGCTTTATTAAATAAATTCATTTATTTAACTAACTTTTACTGGAATATTCTGGCAATAATATAGCTACTACTTTGTCTTCTGATTATTTTCCAATTCTTTCGTAATTTCGATCCATTTAGGATTGCAAGTAAATGTAATAAATAAATCCGGAGTTCCGAATTTACATACATATACCATCGCATATTGTGTTCGTTGTTGCATATACGGAGGACTGCATGTAAATGATGAAGGTAATATAATCAACTTACCCATTTCTTCTAGATTTCCAGCGTTATGAATCGCGTCTTTTAGATGATCGTAATTATCTACTCTTTTAACTTCCTTTGATTTAATCTTATATACAACAATCTTTCAGTTTCAATTTTCACGTACATATCAATAAATTGATTAAGTAATTCCCTAAATTGATGAATATAATTTATGGAATTAATTCTGATCATAATATAATAACAATAGGTACATTTCCCTAGAATTTAACTTGGATATGTTATCTTTAGGTTTGAGTAGAATATTATATCCGTCTTGTCCTTTCTAGAAAATTAGAGGATATGGCTGAGTGTCGTATGATCTATGCAATTCATTTATGCTTTGCATGCCTTCCACTTTGCTGTAAAATAATATCACGATTACACTATTGTTCACCAACCACTAAAACTGCGATGTCGTCATTAGTCGGTTCATTAAATCTTCTTTCGTGTTCTCCAATAGGTCGACCTAAAAGATCTTTTCTCTAGATTAATTTTCATTATATCACTGACAATGTAATATTTTATTTGCTCCAAATGATGTCATTAGGAACACAGAGTTATAATATCTAATATTATTTTAAAATATTTTAGATTGAGATGAATTAGAATATAATGATGATTTTAATGGGTCCGGAGTGTCTTCTATTAGTGGTAGGTCAACTTTTCCGCTTGAACAGCATATCCCGGTTCTTCATTTTTATATTTCTTTGCGTTACAATATTCGCAAATTATATTCATATATCCAATTTTAATTTGTGTATCCTCTGCATAATTCGTTAATGTTTCATATATTATGACTCATAATTAAATGCTGCATTTTTCTATATAATGATTTTCGATCACCAATATTCAGTTCTTTCTTCTTCGGTTTAGAATTTCCTAAGCAATGCCTTGTATGTAGAATCCTTTTCTCTGCATAATCACTCTCGAATGCTCTGCTCTTATGTGTTTACAATCTTTGTTATTGACATTTCTTATAGATTTCTCTATATCACTTTCTTATGATCTGCTTCTGTAAGTACAATCATTGTTATTGAATAATTTTGAAATACATCATTAAGTAAGCCGTGTAATCTCATCCTTATCTCTTTGTTGTCTTTGTGTATTATTGTAGTAAATATCACCTTTATCAGTCATATCAAATTATTATATTTAATGACTCCGATATCATTCTCTTTTTTCAAATACTCCAGTGCTTTAATCGTTTTCTTGTATCTTTCTTCATCTCTTTCATCAAAGTCTTTCTTCAGCCTTATAGATGTACTGGTCTAATGTTGAGGTTATTCATCACTTCTCTAGCTGTGGTTAGTATTGGGAGAGAATGTAAGTAAGCGAGTACACATTGAGTAATATTTAAGAGAACACAAGTAAGTATACATCCTACAAAAACTACATTTCGATTTACGTTAACTTGGTAATATTATCTTTGTGTTTCAGTAGAATATTGTATCCGTCTTGTCCTTTCCAGAAAATCTAAGAATATTGCGGGATATGATATATGCAATTCATCTATCCTTTGAATTCTTTCTTCTTTATGCTGTAAAATAATTTCACCATTACAACATTGTTTACTAACCACTAAACATGTGATGTCTTATTAGTATGTTCATAAATATTCTTTTATGCTCTCTAATAGGTCTTTTCTTTAGATGACTTTGGTAGTTGACTTAGTATTTGACATTATTGAATGTAGGAAATATTTTACATATTATTACAACTGAAACATGTATAACATTTATAATACATATAAATTAATGTATTACCAATTTAACATATATTTTACTTATGCATATGATGTATATAATGTATAACTAGATATTACTTTGGATGAATAATACATTAACTGTTGAATTATTTGTGTATAAATAAGTAATAATAATAATATTTAGAAGAATTTTAATTTTTTTTTCTGTTAAATAATAATTATATTTATATAATATTTTCTTCTAAATGGCTTCAAAATAATATGACTTTTTATTGTTGTTGCCCATCGGTATGATAAGCTTCTCGTCTTCTCCATCATCAGCATCAGTTTCATCAGCTGCTACATTATAGTTACTTTGCTAGCTGTTCCAGTTCTACCTCTACCTCTACTATGAATTGTTATTGTATTAGATATATGCATACACAATATATGCAAGTATAGGCATGTTATATAATCCTGGTTGTAATTAAATGACCTTTAGTTTATTCAATTATAAAATTAATAAAATATAATTAAGTAAAAAATCTACATAATATTATAAAGTTTATTTCTACTATATGTGTATATTTCATTTCATTTTAGATTTTAAATAAAAAGTAAGTTTAGAAATTCATAATAGTAATTAAGTTTATTGTAATTAATTACACTTTATTTATTATAAAGCTAACTTAGCTTATCTCCAATATCACACCTGCAATTAGTGAGATTTTAACTATAAATTAATTGTGTGTATTAAAAATATACTCAAACAATTATAGTATTAATACACTTTATAAATATATTTGTTAATAATAAAATGTCAAATTTAGGAAACTATTATTTATAAACTATTTTCATTATATTATTATCAACATTTTAACTTTTATTATTACAAATTAAAAATATTAATATTCATCTATTATTTTATTTTGAAATATGAAAACATTTTTTTATATCTATAATTTTTACTATAATTTTAAATAATTCTTTGTTTTTTAAATGTGTATTCATTGTTTATTTCAATGTAATTTATCTTTAGAAAATATTTTAATTTTATACATTTGATTTTATACAAATGTGCAAATAAAAATTAATCATATTTATATAAGTGTTTTAATATGTTCTAATGATATAAAAATGACAACAATGTATATATATAATATTGATAAATTTAATGAGATATTGAGCGTACACATTCTATTGAAGACTACAACTGGCCTATTATCATGCTAAGGTCAGTAGTTTTAATTTATAAATAAACTTACTATTAATATTATATTAGAATAACGAAATGTTCTTATTATATAAATATCAACATTGTTGTTATGAACTCTATAGGATTAGGTACCTTTTTATATCGAGATTAAATTTAATAATAACTAGAACAAAATATATGAGAACAATGTTATATTAATATCGTATAAATATTCATTTTATTTATTATAATAAATTTGAAAATATTACAATTATGTTTACATTTAAAATAGCGATTAAATTGAAGATTATACAAAAGATGATATGCTGGTTTTGTAAAGTTTTTATTAAATATTCGCAAACGAATTCATTTGAGAAATATAATGAAGATTTATTGAATACAGATACAGTTAAAGGTTGGATTTATAACAAAAATGCATACATTTTATCTTTTAATTGAATTTAGCGATTTTATATTGTTAATATATATGTTAGCTATGAAAAAAAATGTCAAACCGATCAGTGTAGTATAACATAAAAATGATACAATTAGTATAGTATAACATATAAATATATATTACACTATTTTATAGGTTTATTATATATATTTTTATATAAAAGTAATAATGGAGTGTTAAATAAAGGTAAACAAAAACTACTTTTTTGTTAAATACAAATATAATAAGTAATAGGATAATTTATATATGGATAATTTCTAATATATCATTGTTATAATACTAGAAAAATTCATACAAAAGTTAATATTAATTATACTAATGTAAGCTTTTATATAAGGTAATATTAAATCAAAAAATTATTAATTAAAATATTTTTTTTATAAATATGTCTATGAATACTTATATTGTAAAGCTGTTTACATGTAAATATATAAAGTAAATATTAAATTAGAACTTGTTTGAGGATGCATTTTTTGTAACATACCAAAGTACCAATATCCCATAGTAGCATGTTAGCAAACTTTTTTTGTAATGTACCAACATCACATTTACCCACTTGAATAATGGCATATATTATTAACAATGTTATTGATTTAATTTGTAATCCTTGTAATCTTTATATGTTTGTTATTAATTTTATATTTAAATTTAAATAATTATGTTTAATATAAGGTTTTATTTAATTTAACTATCAATCATATCATACGATCTTTGATAAATTTGATTTATTAGCATATAATTGCGATCGTTTCAGGTGGTACTTTGGTAAATGATATATTGGTACTATGGGAGGGTACGTTAAAACTGTAGTACCAAAGCACCATTTCAAATGTGACAACGTATCATCAGCATTTACACCTACTCTTAACATTAAAAATAATCAAAAAAAATAATTGCCATATTTTGATACTATTTATTTAATTCTTATATATACATATTTATTATTATTAATAACTATAGAGAATTATATGTATATATATATATATATATATATAATCAATATTATAGTTAATATAATTCTTATTCAAAAGGTTTTAATACTGACAAACCATAAATCTGCTTGCCTCCTCATCCTCAACCTACTGATGACTCATGACTTAGGTATGTATTATAATAAATAAAATAATTAATTATTATTCAGTATATAAATTTACAGGATATGACGTTATTGAAGTGTGGCTATCTATAAATTGTATTTTATTATTATAAATTATATAAACATATATTAAATTATTATGATAACATTAATATAAATATGTATAGATATTTATATAAATTATTTATATTTTATTATTGTGATATGAATATATTGATAAAAAGTTACCTGTTCTTTCGCTGTACATTATTTGATTCCTATATTGATAATATAAATAAATGATTACGTATATAAAAGTGTTTAGCTTATTCTACATATCAAATGAAAATAATTTAAAAAAGGAAAATCCAAACTCTTCAAAGTATTGAAATAAATATATTATTATTATATTAAGATTATTTATATAATTTGAGTGTATAACTATTAATACAATCATATCTACTGTTTTTAATGATATATTTAATTCAACTCAATTCATGTAATTTATTACCAAATTCATATTATTCTAATAGGATAATGAGTGTTCTTTATTGACAAGTTTATTATGTGAATTTTATGTTTGAAATTTCTATCTAGTTTACTACTTTTTTTATAATATTTTTTTATGAATAAATAATATATTTTAAATATCATTTTTATTAAATAATTAATACTTAGTATAACAAAATGTTAACGTAATCTTTATCTTAATATAGTTTAATTATACACCTATAGCACTTTCTACATAGAATGTAAACAATTAACTTGATCAAAGATGTATCATCTTGTATAATAGGTTTATTAAATTCACCTGCCTCATGCCTATAATCAGTATACTGATAATTTTCAAATTTTTTCTTGTAAAATTTTAAAAATTTAGATAAATATTAATAATTATATATTATTACATTATTATGGAGAAGAAATTGTATCACAACCTTACTTTAAATTACTAATTTGAATAATATAATAAATCAATGTTTAAATTATTACACTAATCTTTTTCATGAATGATTTGTTATTTATAAACATTTAAAATTAAATATCTAAACTAATATCTAGTTTCAATTATTTATTATTGATATAATTTTAGAATAAACTAATTTATATATTAATATTAAAAGAAGAAAAAGGTATATAATTATAACTAAAATATTAGTCATTCTATATTATATTTAGATAATTAAATTCTGCTAAACTGATTTCTATAAAATATTTTAAGTATAGCAAAAAGTTACAAACTTAAATTAATAATTATTATAGGAACTACTTGTAATTTGTAATACATAACTTATTAGTTTTTATAATTTTCATATAGTTTTATAGTTAATGTTATACTAGCATAATGAATTGTATGTAATATGAATACAAAAAAAAATGTGTAATATAATTTATCTTTACTACAACTATTTATTTTATTTGAGTGTTCGACGTAAATCGGATAGTTTAGGTATCCATCAATGGTTATAACACCTTTGTTGGACATTCATTATGTTAAGTGGGCGTATATATGAAATATGTGTTGATTTATTTTAGTTATTGCACTGTCAGTATTATTATAATCGAGGGTCACAGTGTATGTATTTACAAGTAAACATATATAACTTGTAGTAATATTTATTATATGGGAATTAATATAATTATTAAAATTATATACATTATTTTTATATTTATTACATTTAAATATCAAATATATACATTTATTTTATTAAATTCATAATTCAGATGCATATTAAAGATTCCCATAACTATTATAATATTATTTATGACACATTCCTACAACTCATTATTAAAATAGTTAATAACATTCATGGATATATTTTGTTATTTGTGTGTATATAGGCTATGTAGTCTATGCACCAAATTCATGGGATATAATTACACCTAGTTTATCCATGCTTTACATACATTTCCTAGGCAAGAAATAAAATTGATACCCTAGTCCTAAGCAAATGTTTACATAGATTTATATTAGATTTACATATCACATAGATTTATTAATTAAACCTTAAGGTTTATTATGAATTCATAATGATAATAATAAGTATGTTTAATAAAATATATATAATTTAATATTTAAATTGTATGCATATGTTGATTACTCTTTTATAAAATTAATAGCAGAAGATACCTATATAGATACCAATGTAATCTACAAATGATATAAACATAATACAAATTAGGGTTTAATATATTATGTTAGGTTCTAGCAAGTTCTGGTAATATAGCTGGATCAATTATTAAAAAAAATTAAATTGTCAGTGGATATATTATAGGCCTTACTCACAGTATATTAATAGTGTCCTGGTAATAGGATACTAATATGTTATAGTATTATAAATCTGTCATACATTAGTGATACATTACACTACTTAAAATAAGCAAAGTATTAAATTTAGTTTGATATACATGTATTTCTCACACTTGTCGTCCACATATCTTAATCTATCTCTATCTATTGCAAACGACATATCAACTTCTCTTTATATTTACGTATACCTATTATACCTATATATATATATATACATAAATATATTATTTTAATAATTGGAATTGATGTTTTGAATGAAATCATCATTGTTTATATAATTGAAATTGTTTCATTTAGATAATTGTCGATGTCAAATATTTATTTTTAAATTAATAATTATTCGTACATTATTTTCCATTCACAGAGAACTTCTTAGATACACAGTTCAAGTAATACATATCTGTATATGAAAATGTTATATTAGGATAGTGTATTAACAATTATTACCATGGATAATATTTAATAATAAAATATATTGTATTGTATTATATACATATATTTTATATATTAAGTAGGTTAATTAAGAAGCTTAGTAACATATATTTGGTAACATAGTTCACTGGAATTTTATTTACAATATAGTTGATTATTATTTGTTAAATATGTAAAGATATATTATCATACCATAACTAAATATATATAGGATAATGTAGTTGTTAAATTGACCTCTATTATAAGCGTGAAGGTCCCGTGATGTCAGTTTTCACGTGCCGGTGTCAGACTTCAAATTCCAAAGGCTGTTCAAATTGTATTGTAATGGTAGTCGGATAATATATATATATATATATATATATATATATATATATTTATATATATATATATATATATTACCTATGAAAAGGTTTATTTTATATTATAGATTTTGTTTATGGATATTATTTAAAGAGAAAATACTTTAATTATTTTCATTGAATTACTTGACTAATTAAAAAAGTTAAAATAAATTGAAAACAATTATTTTTATTTCACATCATCCTATAATATACTGCGGTCTATTATAATAGATAATAATTATTAATATGTTAATAATATGTATTGAATAACCTAAACTTCTTAACATCCCATACTTTAGTCTATTATTACCTACATATTCTATCTTAACTACATATTCTTATTACACATTGCTATCCTGAGATGATCACATCAGAAATAATTAGACAATTACAACTTTCTTGATTTCCCAAATACTATAACTTCTCCATACATATTAATCTAATAACATGCATCTATTGATTTATAATAAATATATATAATTATGATATAATTGATTATGAAAAAAATCTGATTTTGTATGGACACAGAAGTAAAAGTGTGGGTTGGTGTTTGACCAAATAAACTAATAATAGTAGGTAACAATTATCCACACTATACCCCTTCAAGATGCACTGATATTACGTACTAACCTCATAGTAATGAGTCGCGTAGTACGACACCTGATTGGAACACGTCGATAGATCGTAAGCTATCTTGTTCCAGTCTGTATCGTGTTTCTTCTGCATGTGAGGTGTAGAGTTACACTATATTATCATTTGTAAATATATAAAATAAACTCTTAGAAATATAGGTCATTCGAAGCTCCATTATTGGTTCTTCGTAAATAATATGATTTCAGTAGGTAATATTAATATAAATAGTATTCTCACAACATAATGTCGATGTAAACATATATATATATATATATATATATATATATTGATTGATTGAATGTTTATTTAGACACTTAAATAAATCATAAATGATTTCTCAAAGGTGTATATAATAGAATACAAATAATAAAAGTAGGTAAACAATAAATAACAATAATAATAATACAATAAAATTGAATAAGCCGTACGGAAATTAATTAATAAAATAATAATGACAAACAATATTAATAATTCAGGTTACCACCTGAGATCAATTGTTGTATATATTTCATGAATGTTTTATGCGATTTTATGAATCTAATATAGGGCGGGAGTGAATTCAATAGCTTAGGACCAATATAACTCAGTGCCCGAGTATTCATTTTTGAGGGACGTAGAATAGGGGTAGATAGAAGGTGAGATGCATGGTTTCTAAGTGATGGAAGGGGAGCTCTTTGTACTAGAGAAGCAGAAATATATGAAGGGCAATTTGAAGAGTATATTGAGGAATGAACAATAGATAATATGCGATAAGCAGAGCGTTTGTTAAATGTGAACCATGGAGATATGTGTTGGTATGAGGAAGTAGAGGAATGATCTCGAATACGTAGGTTATATGTTGTACGGATTGATGAACGAATAACTCGATTTAAGGGAGAGATAGATGATAATAGAATATTTATAAGGATTGAGGAACAGTAATCTATGCGTGAGAGTACAAGGGAATTAACTAGAGTTTTAGTAAGAGATACAGTAATTGATTTTCGTATTTTTCTAATTCTAAATAGATGATAATTTGCAGATTTAGTGATGGCAGTAATATGAGGAATGAAGGAAAGTGTAGAATCAAAAAGTACACCTAAGTTAGATGCAGTAGGAGAAGGAGATTTACAATATTATCAATAAGAAAAGGAGGGAAGTAAGTTGGTGATGGAGAAAGATTCAACAATGTAGTTTTGGAAGTATTATAGTATATAAGTATATATATATATATATATATATATATATATATATATATATATTTATATATATATATATATATATATATATATATAATTATATATGTAAACGTGTATTTATACTGATACTTCTACGTATGTAGCCTAGATATAGAGTACCAGTGGTACTCTAAATCTATGGTATGTAGACATATATGGGCACAAATAATGTACCCAAATCACATAAACACACACACACATACACACATATATAAGCATACTTATTTGCTGAGTGAATACTAACGTAAGATTTGTGAAACCTTAACTTCATACATCTCGGCCACCTGGCAACTCTCTTCTTAATTCGCCTACCGGAAGTGAACATTGTTACGTAATCGTACGCGACACCACACACACCACACTACACATAATAACAATAGATACATTGTATCGATGTACACTGTACATCAATCGATGTTACTTTCCGTACACCCGCCTTAATGTGAGACGTAACATATATTTCTAAATTACCAATGTAAAAAGTTATACATATAGTATATATATATATATTCATATATGAAAAAAAGTATTGTTAATAGGGATTCTAATGTGTACCTATTGCTTCATTGCTCCATTGCTTTACTACTGATTCGAACTAATTATGTGAACGAGCCGAGTATTTTAAAGGTGGTTACAAGTATTATTATTTCATATCGGTCAGTTTTTGTTTTATATTAATTTGATTTCTTGCATATAATAATTATAATATTATGAAATTCAATTTAGAGAATATTTTATACAAAATTATAAATATTCAACTAACTATAGGTATATATATACCTAATTATAATTTCTAAATGTTCCAACAATGCTATGTCCACAAAATCTACAATATATTGATGGCCCCCATATAGCGTAATAAGCTAAAGTAGACCATGATACAGCTTATATAGCCTATCTACTTCTTCAAAGATAGCACGAATATCGCCTATACACAATGATAGCACGATACCAGAGGATAATTCTACAATTACATCACGTGACATGGGTATTACGTAACGTGGTTGATGTAAAGGGGATGAGTCACCTATCAGTTGATTTAAAGGGGAGGAGTCACCTATCAGTTGATGTAAATGGGGAGGAGTCACCTGTCAGTTGGTGAAAAGGGGAGGAGTCACCTGACAGTTGATGTAAAGGGAATTAGTCACCTGAAAGTTGATGTAAACGGGATGAGTCACCTGACAGTTGATATAGAGGAGGAGGAGTTCCACTATAAATACCACCATTGTTTGTATATACAATGGAATACCATTGTTTGTATAGTTTGTGTAAGTATATTATGTCGACACTGTTTAGCATATAATGTATTGCAATCATTTACTATTAACAGTAATATAATAACTCACATAAACACACACACACACACACACACACACACACACACACACACACACATACGAATACACGCGCATATACAACCAACCTTTCAGCTCTATGTAAGGCTTCAGCGTGTATCTATGGAGTTTTAAGTCAATATATTATATATATATATATATATATATATATAAATTGTATAATATATATATATATATATATATATATATATATATTCTATCTTAAATATAAGCACTACTGAAAGTGTAAACATTTGAGAATTCCAGCAGTACTGAGATTTGAGATTCGGCAAGCCATATTATATGTGGCCATGGATCATATATGGAACCATGTGGAGGAGTGTCACTTATATATATATTATAGTTTATTTATTCGATTTTATAGAACTAAATTAAAAATTAAATATAATATTAGGTTACCCATAGTAATAAATTAACAAAAGCATAATATTATGTATAAGTATTATGAAACCTCTTAATTATATAAATTAATATAGAATAACCTGTATATATATATATATGATAACCTATAGCTATAACTATGTATACACAGCGCAGACTATATATATAGTATATAGTATATATAATATACTGCAGTATATACATGTATATATCATACATATAAGTATGCAGATATTAAAAGTCAGATATAATATTGCTTTTGTTTAGGCTTAAGATAAATGACGTATATACATATAAAGTCATCTCCCGATTACTCAGACTTAAGAGACCAACACAATATATTTTCTGAGATATCAAATTATTCATACACGTATTAAAATAGCTATACCTACATATAAAACCTAGCCCTACGTCCGGGTTAGCGGGAGTTCACTATGCGCAGGTGTAGATAATACAGGTAGATGACGTAATAAGCTAACCCTCGATTCTAGAAGCTTCTTTTGTCGGTAACGTCGGCCCTCTGCTAGTGGCACTTCTTGATGTAGGACGCTAGCGATTAGTCACGTGATTAGCATATGATAACGACCGATAGGTGGAGATACCGAGAGATAGCGGGAGATATAGGGGAGAAGGAGAGACAGATAGATATACCACGTGTCGATAGAAAACACGTGATAACATCGATATATACAACGATAATAGTAATTGGTAGTACAGAGTCTGCATTACATACCCACGTGATATCATATAACGACACACCGATTATATATATATATATATATGTGTATCATTGATCGATTGATAATTTATTTAAGCAAATACATAGTCGAAAATATAAAGTATAAATATTTGCTAAATATTGACGTCGCTGTGTGAGATCGACATATGATACTATTGATTCTGCGTATCACCGGGTTGGTACATATATGTGTATAACATTTAGGTTATTATTATTATTATTATTATTATTATTATTATTTTTATTATTATTATTATTATTATTATTATTATTATTATTATTATTATTATTATTATTATTATTATTATTATTATTATTATTATTATTATTATTATTATTATTATTATTATTATTATTATTATTATTATTATTATTATTATTATTATTATTATTATTATTATTATTATTATTATTATTATTATTATTATTATTATTATTATTATTATTATTATTATTATTATTATTATTATTATTATTATTATTATTATTATTATTATTATTATTATTATTATTATTATTATTATGTTATATTTATGTTGTTATATTCAACAGGTATTTGATTAAATAAAGAACGGGCGTTTACACACACACACACACACACACACACACACACATACACATATACACATGTAAATAAGTAGGTAAGCCAACCCATTAAGGTAAAAGAGGGGTCCTGGTTCGGTAATTCCCTGAAACTCGTTATCGTCCACTTCGGCCTGCACATTGGCAGCAACAACACTTCCACATCCTACACTGTTAGGTTGCGTATTAGCAGGCTGGGCACTAGCAGGTTGTGCATTATCTGGCTTGGCATTGGCAGGCTGGGCATTGGCAGGATTGGCATTGGCAGGCTGGGCATTGGCAGGCTTGGTATTGGCATGCTGGGCATTGGCATGCTGGTTATTGACAGGCTGGGAATTGGCATGCTGGACATTGGCAGTATGGAAATTGGCAGGATGGACATTGACAGGCTGGGCATTGGCAGGCTTGGAATTGGCAGGATGGACATTGACAGGTTTGGCATTCGCAGGCTTGGCATTGGCAGGATGGACATTGGCAGGATGGACATTGACAGGCTTGGCATTGGCAGTATGGACATTGGCAGGATGGACATTGACAGGCTGGGCATTGACAGGCTTGGAATTGGCAGGATGGACATTGACAGGTTTGGCATTCGCAAGCTTGGCATTGGCAGGATGGACATTGTTAGGCTGCAATGAATAATTCATTAATTAATAATCGAAGTACACAGTCAATTAATAAATTGATTCATTTTATATTCATATAATATACTTAATACTATAGTGTTGCTTAACATATAATATCCGTGTCCATAAGTGTGTCCTTAAGGCTATGAGTGTGTGTGTTAATATTAGTTAATTATTATTAAAAGTTGTGTTAGTGTTGTGTTACACTGTTATAAACTAATACTAATAAAACCCGTACTACATAAATGAATAATGTTATGTAGTGTGTCACATCGTGAAATATCAAAAGCCTAAGATAAGTAGGATGGTTTCACAATTTACGTTTCTATAATATTCGGAATATATCATAGTTAAGAGTTAATTATTATGTGTTAAAGGTTAAGGGTTAATCGTTTCCTATAATTCAGTTAATCAGGGGTTTTATTACTAACTTAATTGTATATAATTTCTATATAAAATTCAGAACTAGATTTCGAAAATAATAACCATATAAAATCACTACACAAATAACAATTATTTTCCTGTTACCATATGGTATATATATATATGAATGTATAAATATAATATTATATTTTAGTAATGTTTATTGGAAACGTTAACCGAACTGTGGTTACATATACACATAAACACACGAGCTACATTATACTATAGTATACTATAGTATACAAGGACATGTCATTGATACTACTGTAGTAAGTATATATACCTATATCTATATTACACTATGTAGTGCGGTGGTATAGTAGTATTGATTAGTTAATATACTAACTATAGTTATATATATACAGTTATGTATATATATATATATATATATATATATATATATATATATATATATATATATATATATATATATGTGTGTGTGTGTGTTTTCTATAGTTCGTATATTACTACATACTCTATATGTACATACCAGATCATTGACCGGAGTGTAGACGTACATTTGATCGTTACTTATCACGTGGATGTTTCTCTGATCGTGGGCGTAACCTACAGGGTATACGCCCCTTTCTACATTGCAGACATTCGTTGAGAATCGTATGTTCTGCGTAGCGCTGACACTTGTACCTCGGTCCATATATGGTGGATCCGATGCGTAGTTGTTAATGTGTAAGTAGTTTTGCTGCTGAGGGTATTGTATAGTCCCTGGTATAACCATATGTCCCGTTACACCGACATTTACGGGACCGTTGACATTTCGCCTTGAGTGTAGGTATTCTGTCGGTACGTGACCCGACCCAGTAGTTCTGTTATACATCGGTGCCTGACCCGACCCAGTAGCTCTGTTATACATCGGTACATGACCCGACCCAGTAGCTCTGTTATCCGTCGGTACTTGACCCGACCCAGTAGCTCTGTTATCCGTCGGTACTTGACCCGACCCAGTAGCTCTGTTATACATCGGTACATGACCCGACCCAGTAGCTCTGTTATCCGTCGGTACTTGACCCGACCCTGTAGCTCTGTTATCCGTCGGTACTTGACCCGACCCAGTAGCTCTGTTATACATCGGTACAT
The DNA here is from genome assembly GCA_964019155.1 of Osedax fenrisi. Lineage (NCBI taxonomy): Eukaryota > Metazoa > Annelida > Polychaeta > Sabellida > Siboglinidae > Osedax > Osedax fenrisi. The sequence goes on along the minus strand of OZ025246.1, from coordinate 1,915,784 downwards.
GACCCGACCCAGTAGCTCTGTTATACATAGGTGCCTGACCCGACCCAGTAGCTGTGTTATCTGCCGGTACATGACCCGACCCAGTAGCTCTGTTATACATCGGTACATGACCCGACTCAGTAGCTCTGTTATACATCGGTACATTACCCGATACAGAAGCTGTGTTATCCGTCGGTACTTGACCCGACCCAGTAGCTCTGTTATTCATCGGTACATGACCCGACCCAGTAGCTCTGTTATACATCGGTACCTGGCCCGACCCAGTAGCTGTGTTATACATCGGTGCCTGACCCGACCAAGTAGCTGTGTTATACATCGGTGCCTGACCCGACCCAGTAGCTGTGTTATCTGCCGGTACATGACCCGATCCAGTAGCTGTGTTATCTGTCGGTACCTGACCCGACCCAGTAGCTGAGTTATAAGGTGACTCATGCCCGTAAACTCCGGAATCTGCGGTCATCGCTACTTCCGCTAGAATATTCGAGATTCGGTTATTTTCAGGGACTCCGGCGGACATTGTATGAATGCTATAGTGGTGACGTTTTCTATAGTAGTAGTTGTAGTAGTTGTCGTGTTAATGGGGTAGGTATTGGAAATCATGTATAAAATAAAAAATACATTAATATATATAATATTATATATATTTATTTTGTATTTAACTGAACATTGTGACATCTTCTTGATAACAATGTTCAAGTATATATATATATATATATATATATATATATATATATATATATATATATATATATATATATATATATATATATATATATATAGTTCTAATTATAAACAAAATTGACATTTTAAAATAAGTATTTTATTATCCTTTTACAATTGTGTTATATTTTGTATTTTGTAATTTTGTTATCAAGTTGTTATCACTCGAGTGGGAAATAGTATTTTCAAAATAAATAGTCAAGCTTTGCGCATGTGTATTGCTGAGTATTTACACTCTATCTGATTTTAATAAATATATGTATAATACATTATATCGTATGGTAATTTTAAGGTGAATATGGATAATCATTTTGTTGTAAATTTTTACAAATTTAAACTATTTTATCTTTGTAAAAGTATATATATTAATAATGTAAATTCTAAGATTTATATATATATGTATATATATATATATATATATATATATATATATATATATATATATATATATATTAATATTACTATTCATATATTATTATTATTTATAATGAAACTTATCATGTTATTAAAGAGGTAATTGTCTAGACGCGTGCCTAAAGAAACTACGTTATAATTAAGATTACAATGTTAATATGATTATAATTATGAAAAGTATTGATTCTATAATTATTCGGGTATTGCCTAAATCTAATAATAATAATAATAATAATATATAGTGTGTATAATACACATAAAGTATACGAAATACATAAACTAACCTGTTTAAACAATATCTATTTAAAAACCAAGTAAAATGTAATTACATAAATGGATAATAAATAATAAATAAATGAAAAGCAAAATTAAACAAAATTTAAATTTAAAATATAAACAAAGAGAAGTAAATATTAATAATATGAATTATATAATTATCACAAGTATGTTCTTATAGTTTCCTATACTTATTGTATGTAGGACTCATATACGTTCCTATACTTATCGAGTCGCTTATTTACATTAGATTTGATTAACAAAATACATATACATATATGTAGGTATATTATATTATGTAGTAAATTGGCACGTATTGATTTTAAATTAAATAGACTTTTCATCCATCGATGCATCCCATGTATACATAAATGAATAAATCATATTTATTTTACTTGTATACATACATAATTAATATAAGGGAAATATATATACATAAAATATAGTTAAATAAAGTTTTATAATAATTATTATATATATCTATTAAGTACACTACTTAAGTACAAATGAAACCATATAATAGAGAGATGCTCTCAATAAAGGGTTCCACAAAAAAAATACAAGAACAAAAGAACAAACACAAAATAAATACATTATGGTGATAGATTTTGTTATAACATAGGAATTAAACTAATGAACCTAACTATAGTAATATAAAATAACAATAACAACAATATATTGTATATTGTGTATACACTACATATTGATACAATCTAATATGCGGTAAATATAAACAAAAATCACATAACTATAACAAAATAAATAACATATTAATAATATTAATATTATATTATTATTATATATATATTATTAAAATGTATTAGTCTGTGCTTGTAATTTATCATTTACGAATAGTTTACATATAAACATAACATTTAAATCAACATATTGATGAACGATACCATACCAACTTCCACTCTAGAGTTGTTACTATAACAGCTGTTACTATAATACATATCATGTCAACTAAATGACTTCACTAAACGCCTGTTAAAACCATAGAGCTAGAGAGAGAACTATGTGGTTAAAACTAAAATATATTTAATAACTCTGACTGAATTGTATGAATTGTAATTGCTGGAAATTACTAAGGTAGCACACATAATAGTCGGGGCAATTTCCCACAAAATACCATTTAAAAAGGGCATTGGGTTATATATAGCCTATATATAGGATATATAGGATACCTAGGATATATATATATAGGTGTACCTAAATGTATATATGATATAATATAATTATAACTCTATAGAATTATTACGTTTGTTATACTAGTATGCACCTAGAGTTATTTACTAATTATTCTTATCCCACTATTTACCTACAACTAAATACGCATTAATAAAACTTCACTTTTAATATTATATATTCGAAATACAGGTGCATAGATTTATAGTAACACCAATATATTAGAGAGACATTGAATTGCATTACATTTATTTTATGTAATCTATATTATAGAGTAAAATGCATGTCAATCAATACTCCGTTTGTGCGCTGCACTTGTATCGTATCTCGAGAGCGGAAGTCACTAATCCCATTGATATTATGATAATTAACATCAATTCAATTACCGCGTTATCTGTACTCTTAGTATGCTGCGTGATAGCATCTAATAATGGTACTGTGAATGTATAGGCTACTGTGAATGTATAGGCTACTGTGAATGTGAATGCATAGTATTGGTAAATATAAATGCTTGTATATGCACTGGATCTCGAATAGTATACAGTGTATACTATTCGAGATTATATATATATATATATATATATATATATATATATATATATATATCAGTGTGTATATAAGTATTATCCATAATATTATGATAACCTATTATGTGTACTCATGTATGATGTACATTGTACATTATAATTGTAAAACCATTGTAAACTGTTTGGTTTTACAATTATAATCATGTTTACTGGATATTATTGTAACTTTTCAAGTAGAACTATATATCTATATATATATATATATATATATATGTCTATATATATATATGTCCTCTGCAAATATAATAAGAATCATACATAGTATGTTATTGACGACCAGATACCAAATATCTCTAATGTTAAAGGAAAGGTTATGCATATATGCATGTATATATAAGCATATATGCTTATATGTGTATTCATCTATCATATTAAATCTATAGACTACATTATGTTTTTAAATCAGAATAAGTGTCATGTAACTTCACAATTCATAATAATGCAAAAGCTAATATTAGTTAACCTACATTGTAGATCCTGTAATGTCAACATGTCAATAAGTAATATTAAATAAATAATGTTTTATTTATTATAATTATATCATTATTATATTACAGTGTATATTATATAGTGTATTGTACACTTTTTATCCTACAGCGTATACTATACACTGTAGATTATACACTTATTATACACAGTAGTATTTTAATAACAATTACCATCAAAGGGATTAATGACTCCCGCTTTCGAGATACACATTGTATCATACAATATAATCATAGATTGGTAGTTTACCATAACACTATAAATATACTAATACACCTAAATAACCGCACACTGTGCGACGCATACACACCATCGATATAAAGAAAGCTTTCTTTATATCGATGATACACCCAGTGTATTACACAGCGTGTGTTAGCATATTTGTATTATTGATTGACATGTATTAGATTTATAGTTACGCCTACAATGCTTATAACTGAAAATACATTCAGTTCTATACAAATACTATCTGGTGTGAGATGTATGTATAGATGTTACTATAAATCTATGCTCTGGAAAATCTATTATACAATATTAGATATTAGATTATATTATATAATTTACATACATTAGCTAACACGAAAAAGGTAATATATAATATGCTTTTAGTAATTACTAATATTACTATATTAATATCAAAGTCATTTGCAGGGCCGGCTTAAGCATACTATGGGCCCCGGGCAAAAAAAAGTATGGGCCTCATAATAATTTCATAACATATTAAATGGGCCATTATAGAAATAACTAATATCTATAATTCTTCAATTTATTTATATATAAAAATAAATATATATATATATATATATATATATATATATATATATATATATATATATATATATATTATGATGTATTATTATTCTATTATGCATGATCAAATTATGTAAAAATATTTATAATCTTTAAAAAAAAATTTTTTCATATATATTTGATATAAAACTGCCTGTGTAGCTCAGTGGCTAAGGCGTCAGACACACAAGCAGTAGGACATGGGCTCGACCCTCGTCCGGACCATTAATTAATTTTATAAAATGGGCCTTAAAATATTATTTAGAAGTGATCTTATATAATTGTGTATAAATAAATGATCGGCTCTCGTTAAAACCATTGAATCCTTAACATGAGAGCGGCTTCGTAGGGACATTAGAGCCATATATGGTTATAAGTGAAAACTTCATCTAAGTTCCTGGATGGGATGAAAGGACTCCACCAAATAATAATAAAAATAACAATAACAACATTTACATATATCCTATCGCATGAAGGAGACCCACTTAAGATGCATATACTATATATATAGGGGGGCATCCTTCACGCTATGGGTGTAAATAGATATTACGGTACCCATTTAAGATCATTGCAATGTAATATTTTATAATTTACAAATTAATTAGTAAAAATGATAAAAGTTAGTTAAATGATAAAATGATATAATTAGTTAAAATGATATGATCACATTTTTAATTTAATCGATTTCTCTTTTAAATCACTCTCTCTTCTAAATCTTTCACTCTTCTAAATCAGTATTATTTATTCAGTATCAATTTAATTAATTAGCTTTAAATTTAAATATAATGTCACAGACTTGAAAGTATTTATTGTGTCAGATAATTTCATAGAAAATTATTTATAAGTTTAAGTTTAGAGAAGCTTATCTCTCAAGTGTAATTATTTAGCATTACATATATTAGGATGAAAATGTCAACAATAGGGTATATCTAGCCCATCATATATATATATATATATATATATATATATATATTAATATTTGTATAGTCCATTCCTTTGAGGTGTATATCAATATGGTATAATATATGTTTAATACTGAATTATCTTATATATCCTACTAATCATCTTAATTGCTGATGGCAGATGATATATATATATATATATATATATATATATATATTATTTATATAAGTAGTAATAACTACATGATTATCTTTTTTAGTATTTCCTATACACTTATAAGTATATATCAATTAATTTGTCAAATATTGTTAGAAAATAGTCATTTTTAACTTCTTATATGATGTAAATTCACTAATTTTATCATATGTTATCATTATACTAATTATTTTGTAATTTGGTTGTATACTCTAATCAACTCCTCATAATCATTTATTTTTTATAGGCAAATATATATATATATATTTAGAGAGCTTATCAATATTTTGTATTACCGCTTTTATCTCAATTTAACCTAATTGCAATATTTATCTGATCGGCTTTAGTCTACAAAGAAATTAGCTCCACGGTTTTCATAATATTGAAGTCTCAAAATCTTGCATTTTGAATAAATAAGTTGACTCGAGTCAATATAACATTACTAGATCTAGTAATGTTATTTTAGTAATATTTTAACATATATAATATCAGATAACCTATGTAATTTTGAGAAATCCATAAGATACTGCTCTAATAAAATCTGCTTGTGATGACCATATTCTAGACATATTGCTGGATTTTGCATAACTTTGAGCTCTATAATCTATTATAATTATATTATTATTAAAAAAAAAATCTACTAAATCGTTAGCTAAATATTGAACAATGTGATAATGAATCTTAGCGTACATCAATAAATACCTATATAATGATAATACCTAACTTTGTATATACGACGATGACTTATTAACGTACCTACATGTGATATATCTGGAATTTAGTACACTGATATATAATATAATATTTTGAATTTTATATATTTTCAATTATTAAGTTATCAGTGATAATTTATCACCTGTTCTCCAATAAGAATATCGCCATTGTGTGTATTTATATATATATAAATATATAGAGGAGGGTGATGTAAATCTAAACATTCAGTTGTAAGTAGGTACGAAGTCCTAACTAGTACTAGTTGGATAATTGCAAAAATGCCTTTAGTATTATATTTAGATTATATATATATTTATAAATAATATCTATTTCAATACATATAAATATAATTTATTTCTCTAATAATAGTCTGTTGAAAATTTTATGTACAGTATTCCCTTTCATCAAGTGGCTTTATCATTATTAAAAATACTATAAAGCAGAATATTCCTATTTAAATTAAAACTATTTTTTATATATATATATATATATATTATTTACACTAACAAAATTATAATAATATATACACTATGAGAAGATACACCTTTTATTAATACGAGAAGTAGATAGAGAAAATTAAATCTTTTGAGATAAATTATTTTGAAAATATATAATTAGTTTTAATTACTATACCAATTATAAATCTATATAGAATATCGCTTTTGTGTAATTTATAATCAATACAATCCTTTACAAATATCAGAAATCATAGTTCAAATATATCTTTTTTATTTAATTTTAATATAAAAAAGTATACTTTTTTTTCGTAAACTAATTATAGAATTTTTAAGATTCAACTATGGTTAATATTCCTTAATATGTTTATCATTTATCACTTTCTGGTTTAACAAACAATTATTTATCAATTCGTTTCATACTATTTTATCTGACTATGGTTATCACTATTAGCATGTGCCTCAACATCTTCATGTAACTGTTTCAACCATATCTTCGTGTAAATTTAGATATTTTTGTAAAATTTACTTTTCAAATCGGCCTAAATGGATCATATTTAATTAAATTATTATATTATTTATTTAATTAGAATTAATAATATATAAGAAAAATACAGTTAAGAACATATTTTTTTATATAAATAATAAACAAAATGTTTCTCAAATAATTCATGGGCCCCCCAAAATGTGGGGCCCCGGGCAATTGCCCGGTTTGCCCCCCCTTAAGCCGGCCCTGGTCATTTGGTATTATTATTAGTAGGTATTACCCATACACTATATAGTATACAGTAGGAATTTAAATTAAGTGGTATATAATATATGTAGTTATATATGTAGGTCCTAGTTATAACTTATAACAACTTTTTTTGTTTTGTGTTTTATTGTTAAAAATATAAAATATTATTCTTATTAATTTCTAACCATTCTAATAAATAATGTTTAAATCAGAAGAAATATCTGAATAAACAATATTATATTATTGATAATTAAATATTTTTTGTTTATTAAACGTATAATTTATTTATTAAACTTATACTTATTTATTATATATTATAAAAAAACGCACGAAATTTCAAACGTCTAAACTCAATATCAGTCAAAATTGTTCCATGGAATGCATTTATAAGTTTGAATCCTACATGAATATATAGGAATACGATATATTTATAGTAAATATTATATATTATTGATATCAACTATAAAATAATATTATAATTTTTATATTTCAAATATTATTTGTTATTAATAATATAATATAGAATATTTAATAATTATATAATTTAATGGTTATATCCGCTGGATAATTAAGCGAATTCTAAGATTTAAATTCGCCATATTGTAGAGTTGTAGTATAGTAGTAATATAAAATAACTATATAAACAAATAATCTGGTTTATTTTTATTAAAATTTAATAATTAATTGTGTATAAATTTAATAAATAAATTGAAAATTCAAATTTGAGAAATAATTGTTTACATTCTTGGATATATCAAGTAAATTTTACATTATAATAACTGAATATAACCGTTATAATTTTTAAATTATCACAACAAATAATTATCCATTGATATATTTAATGTTGTGTTATATAAATTTAGTATAATATTAATCATATAATTATTTAATAATTTTGATGTATTTAAAATTAAAAAAAGGAAGTTTATTGTTTATCTGTCATCTTATTCCGGGATTTTATTTTTATTTAGCCATACATCATTTTATATTTTTCGGTTTGTTTATCTTATATTATCATATCTATTATTTATCTTATCTTAAAATCTATGAATATAATTTTATTATAATAATACAAAGCTGACACAGTATACTTGTACATATCGTGTGCAGATGTTCATCTAAGTAGGTGTACGTTTATCAAATATACACTACAAATGTCAACTTTGTAATATATTTTATTAGAAATCATAAGTTTATTTAAAACTTATTTATAATTAAAATTTAAAAATTATAATAATAATAAATTATTTATATATAATATTATTTATATTTTAAATCAATATTATAATCTAGTGTTATTATATATTAAATTGCTATAATGCATACACAATCTTAGTGAGATTTAATATCACTTAATTTTAAATTAAATTTATCAATTACTTATTTAGGTATATAATTATATATATAATTATTATATAAAATTAATAATATATATTATAATAGTATGTTTTATATGCTAAACCAATATTGAATATAGTTATAATCTAAGTTAAAATATAATAAATTAATATGATAGTGAATAAACAATTTAGATTTAATCTAAATTATTTATATTAAATATATTTGTATTTATATATATATATATATATAATATATATATTATATATTTATATATTATATATATATATATATATATATATATATATATATATATATATATATATATTTATTTAATATTATATTATATTAAATAATATTATTATTATATTAATTATAAGTGAAAATAAAGATCAGGGTATATTTTAGACAATAAGGAACTAACATTTTTTAAATTTTCGCCCTCAAAAATGTTATAAACTGCATTCTTATCTACAGTCTGTGATTGAAAGCAGCAGTTGGCTACACATCTAAATTAGTCAAAAGATATACAGTAAACAAATCTTTTTTTTAACACCAGGTTTTTGAGTTTTATGTTTTTTTCCTAGCTTTTAGTTATTTGGTAGTTTTGTTTTTTCGATGATTTTTGGTTTTTACAAGTTTGTAGTTTTTTTTATGACTTTTTGGTTTAATAATTTTGTTATATAATTTATATATGTTAATTATGTATATAGATTTAAGTAAATATTATATATTTAATTTATATTAATATTTTATTAATTGATAAAGATAATTATTAAAGGATTACTAGAAAATTCTGACCATGTAAAATCGAACCACTTTTGAAGTAAACTCGGACCACTTTTAAAATAACTATATATATTATACTTCTATAATATAATATACTTTAACCAACTTTAACTTTATATAATTATATTTACATTTATTTATAAGTTTATAAACTTATAAATAACAGTTACATGGTTACGATCAAAAAGCTGGATGAGTTGAGTTGCAAACGTTAAATTTTAAATGTGAAATCAATTTGTATAAGCTCACTATGGGATGTAATGCAGTTAAAAAAACAAGCAGGACCAAACTAAACCAATTAAACCAAATAACCCATAAATATTAATACAAATAAAAGCATACAACAACATATTACATAACAATATATTGTCATGTATTAATAATTCATGATAAAAATTAATATTGGTACACAATTACATGTTATATAATTACAGCCAGTTTTTTTACCTTTAATATTTATTTACATTATAAATATGTATAATATCAACAAAAAATTTAGAATAAATGTATACACAAGTTACATATTTATATAATTAGGTTTTCAATCATATTTTGTTATTTGAATAATATTATTTAGATTTAAGCATATATACTATTTTAACATATATATTTTCTATCGTATGTAGATTTAAAGTCAAAGGCAAAGCCCGGCCATGATTCGGCCACCCATCAAACAGAAGAGGCCCCACTCGAGGAAGAAAACTTCCAATTGATAAGGTTAACCAAGGCTAGCTAATAAACAAACATAAATATAGAGCTAAACTATAGAGTACGCACCTATTCCAGTCGATATCGTTAATATACTAATACTATATATTATTTACTTTATTAAATCTATTTATTTAATATTATATTAATATCCTAATATTATATATTATAATCTTATAAGTTCGTATTAAGTTAGAATTGTCATACATTGGATTGATTATTTTTAGGAAATTTAATAAAATGATATTGTTAAATGTTAATAATTAATGTCACTCCGTATTTTAACTTAAAATCTTAATATTAAGTTAACATCTAAATATATCCTAGTAGTAGAAAATCTAATTGATTTCATTGAGAAACTATAAGATATTACTAATGCATAGTGATACCACATCATATAATTAAATTTAATTTTATAAATATGTATACGTATAATATACCTATATCAAAGTTTCAAAATAAAGTTATTATCTTATTTCACGTTAATTTGTCATTAGTATACGGTCAATCCGGCATAGCATAGCTAACAACCAACAGCTCCATAAGCTCTTTATTTCTCTATTCAATACGCTCCCTTCATAATCACATGTTTAGTGTATTCTCTAAGTAATGTATGTATTCGTATTGCGTCCTAAGACTAAGGGGTGTTCACACGATCAATCCTTTTGAGCAAGAATTGCGCTATCGTAAAAGTAAGTCTTTTTTCTGCAATGATTGCACAAATAGATTGCTCATGAACAACCCTTGACACATGATTAATATAGCAGACCACCCCTTCCCGATAGTCATAATCATGCATTACTCTGGCTTGTACATTTATCCTAGGTTTTATAATTACGATAACAAATAGTTTAATGATGATGGTGTGTATGATGAATGTTTCAGAAGTGTAGTGATAAAATATAATACCAGCACACAATGAATAAATATGAAACCATTAAAGTATAATAATTATTGAATAAACGTAGAACTACAGATAGGTGATATTACAAAATAGAATATAAACATATTCGTATAATGTTATTACACTTGCATAGCTTTGGTATCCTGTGTTAATACCTGTGTGTACCACTAAACAGTGACTGAGATATCTGAGCGGACTGAGGGGCTGACCTACACCGGACAGCTGGAAACACACCACCATAGTCTCTAGTACAGCGTTAGTGATAACTTATCAGTAGTCATTGTTGATCTTTTTGTTCATTTTTTTAAAATATATTTTGTATTATTTTTTTATATTTATTATATCTTTTAATATATTTTTTGAAATATATTTGAAATATTTTTTCACTAATTTTTGAAATATTTAAAACAAATATTATTCTAAATTTTTTTGTATTTTAGCTACAATTTATTTAATGTATACTAGTAATGCAGAATCGGGAATAGCTATAATTAATAAATAATGATTTATTATAATAAATAGGCAAACAATCACAAACAGCGAATGGGTTTGTGTTTTTGTCATTTTTTGTGACATATTTTGTAATATTGTGAATATTTTTTGAAATATTTTTTAAATATATATATGTCTTTATATATTTACACATACAATATATATGTATGAATAAATGCAATTTACAAATAAATTTTAATTAAATAGATTTTATTATGATTTTTAAAAATATATTTTATTGTATAATAAAGTATTTTACCTTGTCGTACTCTTTCGATATCGAGTGATTTCCTCATAAATAAATTACTAAATATTGTAGCTGTTATCGTAGTGTAATGAACTTAGATAATGTATATGGAGAGTTTAATATAATTTCAATATTATTAAAATTATATTTTACTTTAGTGATTATGGAAGTGTCTAGTTGTAATAATAGCGAATAAATCATCTATAATATTATTACTTGGAATTTGTTTATTGATATTTTCTATTACTATTGATGATTGTGGGTAAGTGTTAGGAATTTTACTTAGTTGTTTATTTATGGTATTATTGGTTTTAATTATGCTATCTGTTGATGTTATTAATATGTCTGGTAAGATGGGGTTTGTGAATTGATTATAAGTTTTTTTATTTCGTTTATATTTTTGTTGAGTAATTTCAAATAAGTTACGTCATTAACACAACTGTTTGATTATTATTTATTATGGGAATATTTATACATGAAGTACATTTAAATGCAAAATGTACTACTTAGTATATCCAGTACAGCTGAGTATGGATTATTATTGTTTATACATTTTTTGGAATACATCCTGCTTATACAGACAGATATAATGAATATATAGATTACATTCAATTTTATTGAAATTATCTGAAAGATTACATTGGTAGCATTCCATGATAATATATAATATTATTGTGTGTATAAGAATAGTTAATAATACTTAGATGTATTTTTGAATATAACATTATGATATCAGATAGTACATCATGTAGAGCGCTAATATTATTCAATTACTATATATTTATATATATATATACAGAGCTGGGCACGATACTCGAAAAATGTATAATAGATACAATTACAATTACATACTTTTTTCTTATAATAGATACTACTACAATTACTTTTAAAAAAATCATAGTAGATACAATTACAAATACATAATTTTCTTAGTAGATACAAATATATTATAATTATATACAATGTATATAGTATATAGATATCAATTATATTTATATATATATATATTCATCGATGTCGATTTGAAAGTACATATCAAGAACATTAAGGGGATATCCCACAACAAGTATTTTAACTTTAAAACTATATTCTATAAAGTTAACTGTAATTTTACTGGGAAACCCCCTTACTTTCCGGCAACTTGCCTGAAATATAATAACTTTATAGGGTATCCCATTACAACTTGATAAAAAATGGTTTTAAAGTTATAATATTTCCGGTAAGTTGCCGGAAAATCTTGTAGTGGGATAACCCCTTTATACGGAAATAATGTCCGGAAATGTTTTATAGAAAGTGATTTTCTAGCAATTTGTATTGGGAGAATCCCTATAAAGTTACTATTTTTCCGGAAAGTTGCCGGAAAGTAAGAGGGTAACTCACTAAAATTGTAGTTAACTTGCTAGAAAATAACTTTCTAAAAATATTTCAGGACATTATTTCCGGAAATACTGCTTGTGGGATACCTCCTTTAAAATGACATATTACATATTTACACCTTATAACGTGTTCTTCAATAGATGATATAGAATACATTTGTTGATATTTATTGACATTTAATGATGCCCACGATGAATATGGTAGTGTACTAGCGTTTATTTCATCTGAAATTATACTATAGAGAAATATACATTATTACAATATAGGTGCAATATACCTACTATTTTTCAACTAAAAATAATCAGCGAATTTACTTTCGAATGTTAAACATGAATATAGTAAATTATCAAATATATAACAAATAAATTATTAATATATTATTAATTATTATTATTTAGAATAATCATATTTATTAAAAATGATTTTATCTTTCTATATAATATATAATTTTGAATTATAAATAAATTATTATATAAAATATATTATCAAAATAAAGTCTTTGTTTTCAATAAATGTATATAATGGTTTTTGAGAATAAATCAATATAATTTATATATCATAATTTTTAACAATGAATTAATTTAAATATTTACAAAAGATATTTTATTAAAAACTATATATATAATGTATATATATATATTAAAATTAATTTATAAAATGATATTATAAAATATTGATATAAAATAAATATAATGACCAAATGATATATTATTTAATAAAATGTATCTGTTTAAATAATTGTTTTAGTAGATACGTATCGTAGATACTATTTATGACTAATAGATACGATTACAAATACGTTTGTAATTATTATAATAGATACAAATACAAATGTATCTACGATACTGATTTTTTGCCTTAATAGATACTGTATCGGCGATACTGCCCAACTCTGTATATATATACATACATCAGATATTAACTCCATATTAAATACACATAATATTAACTATCATATTTGTGCCGATGATATTTAATTATATACATCACTTACTATACATAGTAACTATAACTAAAATAAATAAACTAAGTTTATGAACTGTGCTATAATAACACATTTCGCGTAGTTTTACGATCCGTTAACGCCTATCGTACCACTAAACAGTGTCTGGTATACCGGAGCCCCACGGGCTGAAACAGGGTTCTAATGGGTGGCAGCCACTCTGCTATCAGGTTAATCAAACCTCTATTACTAATATCTGACTACTACAACTATTACAGTTACAAATAATATTACTCTTAATACCACCACCACCACCATATAGGCTATACTAGTAATATTATCCTCCATTGCCCTTATAGGTTCATATACGATATCTAGAAGTCTATCTTATATAACTATGATGTAACTATGTATTATGATATGTAACTATTATTATAATGTTGAACATATGTATCATAATATAGAAGATAATAACAATTAATAATAAAACCAAAACAGTACATGTATATTTAATCTAATCCTAACTCTATAACTAATTAGCAAAAGGTTACTGGTGCGGTATATTGAAAGGCCTGCCATCACAGCTCTAGTTGAACATAACATAGTAGCGGTTGAACTGCTGCTAAACATCATGCAAGGATGAAGGTTGCAAAACATAAAGTCACAGATGCTAAAGGTAGGTTGTTATTCTACTTTAATGAGACGACTCGACAGTACAGTTTATTTCACTTAAATTTACGAAAATCTTACTAAATCATATATAATAATTATCAGCGAGCGATTTAAAATACTCCTCAAATGATCATCGTTCGAAATTATAAAGGGGTGTTGGTCTATTGGGTAAACTCCAATAGGATAATTTATTTCTCCAAACAACTGGTATCAGATCACGATGCAGATAATAAAGATTACTATTACAATTACAAATACTACTATATTACTTTATATTTTACTAATTATTCACCTTCATAATTTTTGTTGTAATATAAACTATGAAATAACCTATAATAAATAGTTACCCATAACATGTATCATTATAAGTTAATATAAGTTATTAGGTCACTAGTTTAATTCAGTTATATTAACCCTATTTAAAACAAATTATATAAGAAAAACTATAATATACGTTCTGGTTTATTTATTATAAATGTTGATCTAGGTATAATATATATTCCAATTGATAAGGTTCACCAAGACTAGCTAATAAACATACATAAATATAGAGCTAAACTATAGAGTACGCACCTATTCCAGTCGATATCGTTAATATTATATGTCAGATTATATATTATTTACTTTATTAAATCTATATATTTAATATTATATTATTATCCTACTATTACATATTATAATCTTATAAATTCGTCTTAAGTTAGAATTGTCTTACCTTGGATTGCTTATTTTTAGGAAATTGAATAAAATTATATTATTAAATGTTAATAATTAATTTCACTCCCTATTTTAACTTAAAATCTTAATATTAAGTTAACATTTAAATATATCCCAGTAGTAGAAAATCTAATTGGTTTCATTGAGAAACTACAAGATATTACTAATTCATAGCGATACCACATCATATAAATATATTTAATTTAATAAATATGTATACGTATAATATATCTATATACCTACGTCGAAGTTTCAAAATAAAGTTATTATCTTATTTCACGTTAATTGGTCATTAGAATACGGTCAATCCGGTATAGCATAGCTAACTACCAACATCTCCATAAGCTCTTTATTTCTCTATTCAATACGTTCCCTTCATAACCACATGTTTGGTGCATTCTCTAAGTGATGTATGTATTCGTATTGCGTCCTAAGACTAAGGGGTGTTCAAATGATCAATCCTTTTGAGCACTAATACGCTATCGTAAAAGTAAGTATTTTTTTTGCGATGATTGCACAAATAGATTGCTCATGAACACCTCTTAACATGATTAATATAGCAGACCACCCCTTCCCAATAGTCATAATCATACATTACTCTGGCTTGTATATCTATCCCAGGTTTTATAATTACGATAGCAAATAGTTTAATGATTATGGTATGTATGATGATTGTTTCAGAAGTGTAGTGATAAAATATAATACCAGCACACAATGAATAAATATGAAGCCATTAAAGTATAATAATTATTGAATAAACGTAGAACTACAGATAGGTGATATTACAAAATAGAATATAAACATATTCGTATAATGTTATTACACTTGCATAGCTTTGAGATCCTGTGTTAATACCTGTGTGTACCACTAAACAGTGACTGCGATATCTGAGCGGACTGAGGGGCTGACCTACACCTGACAGCTGGAAACCCACCGCAATAGTCTCTAGTACAGCGTTAGTGATAACTTATCAATAGTCATTGCTTTGATATTTTGTTCATTTTTAAAAAATATATTTGTAATATTTTTGTATTTTTAAAATATTTTTCCACTAATTTTTGAAATATTTAAAAAAATATTTTTCTATATTTATTTGTATTTTAGCTACAGTTTATTTAATATATATACTATGCAATACAGCAATGCAGAATCGGGAATAGCTATAATTAATAAATAACTATTTATTATAATAGATAGTCAAACAATCTCAAACAGGGTTTGAGTTTGTATTTTTAAAATTTGTTAGGACATATTTAATAATATTGGAAATATTTTTTGAAATATTTTTAAAATATAATTATATATATATATCTTTATATATTTACACATACAATATATATATGTATTTATAAATGTAATTTACAAATAAATTTTAATTAAATAGATTTTATAATGATTTTAAAAAATAGATTTTATTGCATAATAAAGTATTTTACCTTTTCGTACTCTTTTCATTTCGAGTGATTTCCTCATAAATAAATTACTAAATATTGTAGCTGTTATCGTAGTGTAAGTAACTTAGATAATGTATATGGAGAGTTTAATATATAATTTCAATATCATTAAAATTATATTTTACTTTAGTGATTATGGAAGTGTCTAGTTGTAATAATAGCGAATAAATTATCTATAATATTATTACTTGAACTTTGTTTATTGATATTTTCTATTACTATTGATGATTGTGGGTAAGTGTTAGGAATTTTATGTATTTTTTTATTTATTGTATTATTGGTTTTAATTATGGTATCTGTTGATTTTATTAATATGTCAGTGTAATATGGTGTTTATGAATTGATTATAAGTTTTTTTTATTTCATTTATATTTACGTTGTGTAATTTTAAAGAAGATACATCATTAACACTCTCAGTTTGATTATTATTGATTATTTGAATATTTATACATGAAGTACATTTAAATGTAAAATGTACTATTTAGTATATCTAGTACAGCTGAGTATCAATTATTACTGTTTATCCATTATATTGGAATCCACCCTGCTTGGTACAGACAGATATAATGAATATATAGATTACATTGACTACATTCAATTTTATTGAAATTATCTGAAAGATTACATTGGTAGCATTCCATGATAATATATAATATTATTGTGAGTATAATAATAGTTAATAAGACTTAGATGACATTATTGAATATAACATTATGATATCAGATAGTACATCATGGATATTATTCAATGACTATATATTTATATATATATATATATATACATCTGATATTAACTCCATATTTAATACACTTAATATTAACTATCATATGTATGCCGATGATATTTAATTATATACATCAACTACTATACCCAGCAACTATAACTAAAATAAATAAACTAACTTTATGATAAAACATTTAGTATAGTTTTATGATCCGATAACTCATATTTGTATCTCTAAACAGTGTCTGGTATAGCAGAGCCCCATGGGTTGAAACAGGGTTCTTGTGGGTGGCAGCGATGTAACTCTGCTATCAGGTTAATAAAACTACTATTACTACTATCTGACTACTACAACTAGTACAGTTACACATACTACTACTACTAATACCACCACCACCACCACCTGATATGTAACTATTATTATAATGTTGAACATATGTATCATAATATAGAAGATAAGAACAATTAATAATAAAACCAAACCAAAAAGTACATGCATAGTTAATCTAATCCTAACTCTACAACTAATTAGCAAAAGGGTTACTGGAGCGGTATATTGAAAGGCTTGCCATCACATCTCTAGTGCAACATAAAATAGTAGCAGTTTCATTGCAGTGCAGTTATCAAGCCCATGGGCTAAACACTGCCGCTAAACATCATGCGAGGATGAAGGTTGCAAAACATAAAGTCACAGATACTGAAGGTAGGTCGTTATTCTACTTTAATGAAACGACTCGACAGTACAGTTTATTTCACTTAAATTTAAGAAAATCTAACTAAATCATATTTAAATAATTATCAGCGAGCGATTTAAAAGACTCCTCAAATGATCATCGATCGAATATCTAAAGTGGTGCTGGTCTATTGGGTAAACACCACTAGGATCATTTATTTCTCCAAACAACTGGTATCAGATCACGATGCAGATAATAAAGAAAAAGGATCAGATTACAATGTTTGTGTAAAGATGTGTCTCAAAATTTGCCTACAATAATGTTAACGATAGGTAAATAATATTATTATTTATTAATTTAAATTTTAAATTAATACCTTTACCCCCATAATGATCCACAGTTAAGAATGGGAGCTCCCTACCAGTTGCAAGTGTTACACCGCGTCAGTATTGTGATTTCAGAACTGAACACCCGCATTACCTTCGCACTGGACAACCAGAGATAAATGTGAGATAAATTGGGAGAATGATACGCAAGCTACAGCAGTATTCAGCACAGCAGTTCAAGGTTAGCGTTAGAGAACTGCCTTGAGGTAATCTGTGAAGGGATGTCCCATAAGCACTTCTTATTACTATAGTCTATCTATATCTTCTAACTATATTAGTATTATTGATATCGTTATTTAGTAAATAATGCGTAACTTTAACTGATCGCCGTGTAGGCCCGTACCAACTTCTTTGTATGCAAAGACACTAAAGAATATTTGATGGGATGTATACTTACTTATTTTATCTAAATTATTACGAGATGTTCACTCTTTTACTTACCTTCTCCCCCAAAATACATACAGCTGAGGAAGCGTTGAATTTATTGAATACTGTACCTGGTACCATAAGAAAAGACCCCAACAATATATGTAGATGTAGGGCCTATATCTTTCCACATGCAGAACAAATCCTAAGATGAAGAGCTATCCAATACAATAATTAAAGCACTGTAGTCTTTGAAAAAAGAGAATGAATACATGATATCGGAGAATTTAATACATTGATATGACTAATAAAGGGGACATTTATTATGACCACGACAACAAAGAAATCAGGATCAGATTACATAGCTTGCATAAGGTTCAGCAAATCATGATTTTTGAAATAAATTATTAAAAATTATATTATATTAAAATCAGTAAATTTAATATACTACCTTTAATATAATATAGGTTTTAATGCATAAAAGTAAATATTAATGTGATAATTAATTATATATAAATACATCCGTATACAATATACATTAAAATGAAAAATATTTATTTTTAAAACTGATATTACTGCTCTTTATTTTTAAACTTAATTTTGATTCTTTGAATATCCGCTACTTTTAATCTACTTGATATATATATATATATATGAAACTTTCTGAACTTAATCAACATAAATATATCTTCATAAATATTAAGTATAAATTATCATATACTTCTACATAATATATATATAAACATCTAATTATGATTAATTAGACTTAACAAAATTTAGTTTTCTCTTATTTAACTTTTGGTAAAAAAAATCTCATATATATTCACCAAGTTAAAATTCATATGTATTGCCGACTCTTAGGTAATATAATAAATATTCATAAATCTATATAATATATTGGTTATTGATATTTGTAAACAACATAAAAGTATATCACCATAATTATTTTCGACAGTGATATAATATATACTGTATAATATATGACATATATAATATAAAATAATTTATGTTTACATTTAATTTTTATATTTGTGTTGAATGAATATTTTCTGTATAAATATAATTATTTGTAGTCAATTTAAATGCTGAAAATAATTCACATATGTAAAAATATATTCATTTAATGTTAAGTAATATAAATATATTTATAATCAGTTTATATATTGAAAATATTGCACATATGTGCCAATATTTTCATTAAATTGTAAGTAACTTTTCATATTATAAATACATTATACGAATCTAACTTAAATATATAACCCACTTAAATACACCGCAGTTATACTTTTCACATCTAGGAATCTAACCTTACATGCGTTACTCGGAACATTTGTAACTTCTACAGATTAGGTTAACGCTAATTATTACAGAATCGATGATTCATCATTACATAATTATTACATCACTACAGTGGTGCCTATTCTCATTATTATTATTATATTAATTATGATACAGTGGTCATATTTATTGTTATTAATACATATGTTACATAGTTATTTGACCATTAATTATGACACCTATATGATAATAAAGGTAGAGGGGGTGTATATCTATAACTTAGGACAGTGGTTCCCAACCTATGGGTCATGACCAAAATTTGGGTCATTGGGTTTTTTGTTTGGGTCATGAGCTAATTTATAAAAATATTTATAATAATATTTATATCCAATATATTATAGTTTATATTATTCGTTTACGATTACGTTTAATAATACAAAAATAAAATTGTTAATTGGGTCATGGTATATTTTTAAATTAAAAGTTGTCAAAAAAAGGGTCATGATGAAAAAAGGTTGGGAACCACTGACTTAGGAGATGGATCGTTATCAGTCATCTCTGAACATTGGATTCAAAAAATATATATTTTAGAATATATTTAGTTATATAGTTTAGCTGAACATTCATGGTGTCATTGACTGTCACTACTAAACTTCTCATACAAAGATAATTATAATTGTAATATTTTATGTAAAAATAAACTATTTTTCTATATATATGTCTATTAAATCTAATCCGCAAATACTTTCATTCCGTTCTTTTAGATAAAATGTGCAGTATAACTTACAAAGTACAAACCAATTTAATAAATATGTGAAAGTATACCTGCAGGTGGTTAATTGAAATAACCCATCTTTAGAGAGTTTAATGGTTTAGTGAACTACATACTAGATCAACTACTAATATTTTTAATTATTTATTATATATATATATAATATTAATGTAATTATAGTAAATAGTTATTAGATATATATACAACTCTATTATTCCAAATTATTAAATTTAAACAACATTTTAATTTTTATAAAGTTTTATTTCTAAAAAAAAATGCAGCTTCATAGTTTTTAAAATATCATAAAAGGTAATTTCAATTTAATAAATATGGATAAGGTTAAATATCATGCAGCATATTAATCACAATACAATAGCATAAGTTAAAATATAGTACCGGTCAAACATCTAATAAATAGTAATACAACAGATTTTTCTAAGGAAATATATAACACTCTTATATTTTAAATCATATAATTCTATATCACACAAAATATGAAAAGCGCACCTATACTACCAATATACAGAAATGTCTTTATATCGATGACCTATACAAGTTATAACTTTGGATAGATGACTAAATATTAATTTAAATTTAAAAAATAAAATTTCAAACTATAAACTTTCAAATGTAAAAAAATATTTTTTAAATTATTATTTATATAATGAAAGTTAATTGTTCATTACTGATTTTATAACAAAACACATATGATATGATGGTTTTAAATGATATACATATCAATGAATTGATTAAAATCTAACTTATATTGAATAAAAGCTATATCAATATAATAATGACAACATTGTTGTATAAAAACCATGTCAATCGTAAATATATTCACAAATTCAGGTAGCAGCAGGGGTTTATATTAATCGTGTTAGTTAAGTATGGGGTATTATATCTTTATTTCGCAAAATATTTCGTAATGTTATCGATTAATTTATATCGTATATTTATATTGAATAATTTATAGAAAAAAACTTAATATTATTCTGTATTCATAAATAATTATATATCTTATATACGAAATAGAATTTAATATTACATTATCAATAGGAATCATATTTACATTTAATAAAACATCATACTGTATGATTCATATTTTATTATACTATTTAAATTCTATAAAATATATAATTATAAAATAGTAGTTTAATTAATTAAATTAATAAAAATGTCATGAATATTTATCTACAAATTAAATCAACATTCAATTAATAATATCATAATGATTCAACATACAACGTATTCACATGTATACATACAAGTATGTTAGTTGTAGAAATAATCACACTCTTCATTCCCCACAGCTTCAAGAATGTCAGATGTTATACCGAACCATAATACGAGGAATGTGACAGTTATAATTATCAAAGAGCTTATTCTACCGGATATCTATGAATAAATAAATGTAAGAACCATTTCTCATAGAAATATATATATATATATATATATATATATACAGTATACTCTCAATTTAACAGATTCTCTATATCTTAGAAAAACCGCTAACTCAGAATTTTTACAAATGCTAGTTTGGTTGTGTACATATGTAAATAATAGTTTAAAAGAATAATTAGATATCTCAGACATATTTCTTCAGTCTATTGTGAATTATGATCAATCGTGAGTTAACTAAATTATGAACATTCTATATATTCGTTTAACATTTATAATTAAATCTCGTATAGTAACAAACTAAACAAGCATGCCGTGCATTACAGCACACCTACACATGACACTAAACCACATCGCATCATAAGTAATGATCATCTACACAGCAATGGTCATTATGAACAAGTGTGAACGTGTATCTCTGTAGTATCGTGTTATGTATTGTACAGCTATTGTCAGTGTAATCGTTAATATTGGTATTACTAATACGTATGTAAATACACTATTATATTAATATATTCATATATTTAGTGGGCCATCAAAATAGAGGCTGGGTAGCCCATCATTGTAAATTGTATATTATACAATACCATATTATTTAATTAAATTTCTATTGGTATATAGAGTAGTTTAGTTACAAAAGAGCATGTAATATCTTGACATGTATAAAGACTAGGCTTAGATCTAGAATTAATTTGATTGTATACATTCATTAATATTAGTTAAGTATGAATTATAAAATATTGAATTCAAACAAACAATACATTTATTCATACATAGAAATACTTGACGGAAAATCTCAATGTCATCAATTCATAGCGGTGACAGGCATCTATTACATCTCTATATCGACTTCGATTTCTCTCTGCTATCCGAGGTGGGCCGCGAATATGATCACCCAGTATACTCTCTCAACATGAAAGGAAGCCAATCGCATTTCAGCATGGATCAGAAATCTGAAGATAATGCATTATTGCAAATGGAAAACGAAACTATTAATGAAATGGAACGTGATATAGCCGACATTGAAGCATCCATTAAATCGTGAATGAATCATTGTGTGATGAACACATCGAGTGAGCATGAGAGGTAGAGTATAGTTATAATGCATATGTAACTCTATTTTCCTTATGTTCGAATGGGAACACATTTATATCTGTACAAAAATTAATTTAAATAAAATTATAAGTACTTTTAAATTTTTAAAAGCTCGTTTATGTAAATTAAGAATTTATATTAACTACATTGTCTATAATTAACTTTTAACAACAATTTATAAATATTTAAATCCTATAAAAGAAATAATCTGATTCATTAATTAAATTAATATTTACCAGTTGATTAAAATTTAGTATTTTAACTATGTCTTGAAAATTATATTATACACAGGATAAATATGAGCTTAACTAGAAGATAATATATGTAATGAAAAGAGTATATACATATTAAAACACATCCATCATAAAAAGGAATAAACAATTTAGTTATCAAATAAATTCTATATATGTAATAATTATTCAGAATAATTATTTTACTATTTTCACTCAATCATTAACTCATTCAATGTTTTAAATTTTCAAATAATTACAATTATTTTAATTTGATATTTAGTATACCTTAAAATATTCATAATTTTATTTTCAAAATAATGTTTATTTACTATAGTAAATACTTAAGTAAATACTATATTTACTATAGTTATTTACTATAGTTAAGATAATTTATATTATCTTTTAAGTTCTATATACAATGAAATAATTACATCTATATTATATATATCATTGTGTTAAATATTATAGTGAATAAATAAATAAAAATAAGTTAATACCACTATTATTCCTATTAAATACATAACACATATATTTATAGAACAGAGTTTGTACCCTACCCTTAAATAACTATTAAATAATATTAATTGAATACATATTATAAATGATATTTGTGAGAAAACTCAAAATATAACTAGTATAGGTGACAATTTAAATCAATTATTATTATAGAATTAAAAATTATATTAGTTTAAAATTTTAAATAATAAAAATTTTAAATAACAAAATAAAATAAATTTTCAGTATTAAATTAATTAAGTACCTCCATCAGAATTAATATTTTATAAATAATATAAATTTGATTATTACAAAATATATAGAAAATGTAATCAGTAATTAAATAACTAGAAATATTTAAACTTCAAAATAATTAAACTGATGAGATTGAAATTGAAAAGCTTAAAATATACCTTCATTATATATTCAAATGATATAACATTATCTTCATCATCTTACATAGTATACATACAATTTCACACATTTAGACATATTTAACAATATGTACATTTATGTTGAAATTTAGTTATCAAAAACCTATATCGAATAGAATAGAAACATATTTCAATGATCTAACTAAGAAATTATACATATTGTCTAATTTAAACTTTTAATAGTGAATTCAGTATTTTCTTACCTTTTCTATATAACTTACTAGTATATATATATATTTATAGATGTTTCAAATTTCCATAATTTAAATATATTAGTGAATAAATATCTATAACTAATAAGTTTATAAACTATTATATTGATTAAATTACCATCATGTGAAGGATATCAAGCTTTT
Organism: Osedax fenrisi; assembly: GCA_964019155.1. Lineage (NCBI taxonomy): Eukaryota > Metazoa > Annelida > Polychaeta > Sabellida > Siboglinidae > Osedax > Osedax fenrisi. Next base: position 1,890,470 of record OZ025246.1, on the reverse strand, counting down.
TAAGTTGTTTGATACAAAGTAAAGCATTCACATGCTAGCATATTCATGAACAGAATTACAATTCGACATCCATTATAAGCAGAGATGATATTAATATATTATTAATAAATATAATAGAATATATGACTTATATTATGTAGTATATATCCTTAGTTTTGTTTTTATAAGTATTATATTCTAGTATTTTTAAGATAGAATATTTTATTGTTAATTTCTTTTAATCAAAATGTCTAATAAATTTATTTTAAATGATATATACAAATCAGTATATTATCAGAATATTATTGTTATTCTAAATGATAGTAAGCAACATAATAAAGTTAGTCTTTTCAACCATTATGTCATGGGGTTAGATAATTACTAGTGTTAAATCAATATTATATCTAGCTTGTTCTACTAGATTGTAACCATGGTCCATATATATAACTATATATAATTTTTTTTATTATTTATACTTATTTTATATATATATATATATATAACAAAATAAGTCAACATCGAAGAACGTTTAATTATTTTATTTAAATATAGATACAATTTCTTCGACGATGTAAAACCTTCCGATATTTTCAGAGGTGTCATGTTTTCCCCAATGCCAGCGAACACACCCAAGCTGCAGTTTCAGTGAATATATATATGCATAGGTGAGGAATTGTCATCTAGTAGTAGTAGTAGTATACAATTAATGCATTCAAATATACAATAGTATGGTTATCTATATGACAATAGGCATTGTTCAACTAAAATACATCTATAAAATCTGTTATTTGTATAATGATAGTATAATATTTACAATATAGAACTGTGCCCCTTGTATCAAGACCTCCTATAACCTCTATATAATAAGGTTATAGGAGGTCTTGCTTGTATATTTATACATTTGTTTACATTTATATTATGAAAATATATTTTTCAATTTATAATGTACATACATTTTGGACACATAAATATAGTATGTATGTTTATATATATATAAAGAGGTATATGATTTAACACAATATCAAGTGTCTAGATAAATAATATGTATTAGTTCTAAAAGCATAACTACCTTCACAAATGATATTAAGTATTCTCACAAGTACAGATATGGCACCCTTCTCTGGCTGATAGTAGACATTGTTGTAGGCAAATACTTTGAGGGGGGAGCCCCTCACAGTCTGGTTGTAGGTACACACACTGAACATGCAATGCTGTATTTGGTCTGCTACACCTTGATATTGATATTCACTGTTGTCACCTGTAGATGTTTAGGTTGGGTTTACTGTAGGCTAAATGTAACCTATTTATTAATATCACACATATTTACAATGTTAATAAATGTTAAAGATAATCTTTTACTAGAATGAAAAACTGGCTGTAACTATATTAATATAACATGTAGTAGTTATTTTATACTATTTATTGACATGTTATCATGAATCAATATATAATTATAATAATAAACACACTACATAGAAATGTAGTGTGTTTTAATTGTATCATACAACTTGTATTCTAATTAAAATCAACATTCCCACAAAGTGTTGATGCATAAAAGATACTTTGAATCGCATAACAAACATGGTTTTATTATTAAATGAATAATGTAGGTTACTCTACCTACTTGTATTAATCAGGGTATTAGGGTATTAATGAGGTATTAATGAGGTATTAATGATGGTATTAATAAAGGTATTAATGATGGCACCAATAATTAACATTATTATAATAATTATTTATATATATATAAATTAATTAATTAATATTTAATTAACTTTTAAATAAGGTTTATAAATATTAATTAAACAAAATAATAGAATTAGGGACATTTAAAAATAAAATTTCATATATTCACTAATAGTTAAATAATTACAAAATTAAATAAAAACGTTGTAGCGTTGGTTTTTTAGCTGCATTACATCCCAAAGTGAGCATATACAAATTTAGTTGGCATTTAAAATTTAATATTTGCACCTCAACTCGTCCCTTTTTATCGTAACCCCAATTAGCTACTCCCTTATATAATACAAGTTTGTTCACTAATTCAAATGGCGTGCGCGGCGCGCCGCGAGCCTCCGCCTGCCATATTACATCTAGCTTAATAATGTGGCACTCCGATCGTATCAATGTTCCTTTTTTCAAGGTTATTCCATATTATAGTACTAATCGAACTTATTAAATATATATATAATATATAAAAATAAATAAGTATTTACATAATTTATAAGTATATAAATTATATATAATGAGGCTACAATATTATGATAAATAGTGAATTTAATATAAATAAATTGAAATCGTATTAATGCTCTTCTTTTCCATTGATTTGTATTGACCCAATTATTGGGCCAAGACAAGTAAATGTTTAGGTTTTGAGTTTCTTCTATATCATAGTACTAATTGAACATATAATAATGATACAATAATATGATATATAATGAATTTAATGTGAATAAATTTAAAATAAATGGACAAATTAAAGTTTACTATCAATAAGCTTTGTTTATAAAAAAAGCTTGAGATTTACGTAGAAAACACGTAGATCTGCACATATTATGTGTACTATTTAACTATTGAAATGTAGCAGTATACCTACATAACTTAATAAAACAATATGCATGGATTTTTTTGTTATTAAATCTAAAAAATTAAGTGTGTAATAAATAACTTGAAATATTAAACTAAAATTTGAAAATTCATTGTTTACATTATTGGATACATAAATGACATATGCACTTTATAAGAACTACTTGTGAACATGTCAACTCTGTTTACATTTTCAAATTATCCTTATAAAATAAATATCCATTGATATTTGGTATGTTGTATTATATAAATTTATTATAAAATAAATCGCATAATTATTTAATAAATTTGATATATTTAAAATTAATAACAGGAAGTTTATTTGTTTATCTGTCATCTTATTCCTGGAGTTTATTTTTATATTTTTCTGTTTTTTTATCTTATATTATCAGTTAAATCTATGATTTAATAATACAAAGCTGACACAATATACTTGGATGTATCATGTGCAGATGTTCATGTAAGTAGTTATACGTTTATCAAATATAATTCTCTACAAATATCAATTTTGTAATATATTGTGTAATATTAGAAATCATAAATTTATTTGAAACTTATTTATAATTTATATTATAAAATTATCATAATAATAATCAATTATTTATATATAATATTTTTTATATTTTATATTTTAAATCAATATTATAATCTAGTGTTATTACATATTAAATTACTATATTGCATACACTCAGTGAGATTGAATCGTGAGATTGAATATAACTTAATTTATCAATTAATTATTTATATATAATTATTAATTTTTAAAATAATTTAATATAAATAATTAATTGATAATAATTTATTATATAATAATAATTTAAATGTTATTAATTATTATTAATAATATATAATATAATAATAGTATTTATATACTAAACCAATATTGAATATAGTTATAATCTAAGTTAAAATATATTAAATTAATATATTGAATGAACGATCTTACTTATTTATATTAAATATATTTATATTTATTATAATTGAAAATAAGGATCAGGGTATATTTTAGACAATAAAAACCTAACATTTTGGACATTTTTACACTCAAAAAAAGTTATAAACTGCATTATTATCTACAGTCTGTGAATGAAAGCAGCAGTTTGTTACACATCTAAATTATTCATAAGATATCAGTATCGAAATATTTTTTTTAACTCCAGGATTTTGAGTTTTATGGTTTTTTCCTAATTAGTTTTTGGTAGTTATTTTGTTGGTTTTTTGGTTTAATAATTTTGTTATATAATTTATATAAGATAATTATGTATATAGATTTAATTAAATATTATTTATTTAATTTATATTAATAAAATTACTTTTGATAAGGATAACATAATAAAGGAATACCAGATAGTTCGGACCAGGTAAACTCTGAATACTTTTGAATTACACTCGGACCACTTTTTAAAAACAAGAATATTCGGAATACTTTAAAATAACTATATAGTATATACTACTATAATATAATATTCTATAATATATTCTATTCTATAATATAATATGCTTTAACTAACTTTCACTTTATATAAATATATTTACATTTATTTAAAAGTTTACCCACTACAAGTATTTCCGGTAAAAAACTGCCGGAAATATTTAAACTTTAAAATGACTTTCTATTAAATTAACTACAACTGTAGTGGGAAACCCCCTTACTTTCCGGCAACTTGCCTGAAATATACTAACTTTATATGGGGTATCCCATTAAAATTTGATAGAAAATGGTTTTAAAGTTACCCAATTAGTAACTTAAATAAGTAAAGTTTAAGCATGAATTAATATATATATATATATAATATAATATTATTATAATATATGACATTTAATTTATATTTAAGTAAAAAGCATTCATTAAAAAAACAATGTAGCTTAATTAACTACTATTTAATTAAATTAAATTTTTTAAATAAATTATTAATTAAATTGTAGATAATATAATAGATTAAATTCTATATCCCTCGATATATCCTTACAGCATACATTCTATCTGTTTAGGTACATATATGTCTTTATATATTGGAAATAAAATAACCATAATTTGATCAATATACCTATTAGTGAATATATGATAGGTTTTAAAATATGTAAAGGATCTTATATAATTGTGTATACATTAATGATTGATAAAAACATATTTAAACTAATAATTAAAATCATTGATGTCTTAAAATAAGAGTAGTTTCTAAGTGACATTAGAGCAATTTGGTTAATACATTAATGTTATCCAACTTCCGTAATTATTTATATATAAATTTACAATATGTTTATAAATACTATTAATGAAACAAGTTTCTAATATATATATAATCATAATTGATTATAATCATCTAAAATAGCCAAATTACCAAGTCATCTTGGATTACTTTTTAAATAAATCAATGTTACATAATAAAAAGACCTAACTTTTATAAAATTCAACTAATACATCTACAGGTGACAAGAGTGAATATCAATATCAAGATGTAGCAGACCAAATAGAGCTTTGCATGTTCAGTGTGAGTGCCTACAACAATTTCTACTGTCAGCCAAGAGAAGGGTGCCATATCTGTACTTGTGAGAATACTGAATACCATTTGTGAAGTTAGTAAGGCTTTTATAACTAATATATATTATTTATCTAGACACTTGATATGTTTCTATCTCATGTATCTATCTTGTATACAAAATATGTATGTATGTATGTATGTATGTATGTATATATATATATATATATATATATATATATATATATATATATATATACATATTTACACACACTATGTATATATTTATAAATGTATTTTACAAATTAATATTCATATAATACAAAGATAAAAAAATGCATAAATGATACCATTGACCCAGTTCTATATAGTAAATATTATACTATTATTATAAATAACAGATTTTCCAGATGTCTCTTAGATTAACAGCACCTATTGTCATGTTGATACCCACACTATACACTATTATTGTCTAGTATTATCATAGAGCTTTCTCTCTAGCTCTATGAGTATCATGTATACTTTTATATTGCTATTGATACTGCTACTGCTACTGCCACTGCTACTGATACTGCTACTTCTACTGCTACTTCTACTACTACTGCTACTGATACTGCTACTGCTACTGATACTGCTACTGCTACTGCTACTACTACTGCTACTGCTAGTTCTAATGCTACTGCTACTACTACTGCTACTGATACTGCTACTGCTACTGCTACTTCTACTGCTACTGCTACTGCTACTACTACTACTACTACTACTTCTACAACTGCTACTACTACTGATACTGCTACAATAACTGTTACTGCTACTGCTACTGCTGCTACTACTGCTACAATAACTGCTACAATAACTGCTATTGCTATTGCTAATGCTACAGCCACTGCTACTGCTACTGATACTGCTACTGCTACTACTACTGCTACTACTACTACTACAATAACTGCTACAATAACTGCTACAATAACTGCTACTGATAATGATACTGCTACTGCTACTGATCTAATACTGCTACAATAACTGCCACTGCTACTGATACTGCTACTGCTACTGCTACTACTAATACTAATGCTATTGCTATTGCTACTGCTACTGTTACTGATACTGCTACTACTACTGCTACAATAACTGCTACAATAACTGCTACAATAACTGTTACAATAAATGTTACAATAACTGCTACAATAACTGCTACAATAACAGCTACTGCTACTGATACTGATACTGATACTGCTACTGCTACTGCTACTGCTAATTCTACTGCCACTGCTACTTCTACTACTACTGCACTGCTACTGTTACTGTTACTACTACTGCTACTGCTACTGCTACTGCTACTGCTACTGCTACTGCTACTGCTACTGCTACTACTACTATTACTACTACTGCTACTACTACTGCTACTGCTACAATAACTGCTACAATAACTGCCACAATAACTGCCACAATAACTGCTACAATAACTGCTACAATAACTGCTACAATAACTGCTACAATAACAGCTACTGCTACTGATACGGATACTGATACTGCTACTGCTACTGCTACTGCTAATTCTACTGCCACTGCTACTGCTACTACTACTATTACTACTACTGCTACTACTACTGCTACTACTACTGCTACTGCTACAATAACTGCCACAATAACTGACACAATAACTGCTACAATAACTGACACAATAACTGCTACAATAACTGCATATTTATAATTATATAAATATTAATATTATTTATTTCATTAAAGTATTGTTTGTAAAATTTAAGATATAAATATAAATATATTCATGTATCTATATACTATATTAGTTATTAATATGTGTAAAATAACATTAAACAAAATTACATTATACTTTAAATGTTAATATATATTGTACATATATGTAAATATTGTCATTAAATTTTAAGTAAATTTAAATTATTATAAATATATTTTTTTTAAATTAAATATTATGAATCTAACTTAACAATATAGTAAATTACTATTAGTAACCCACTTTCAATATACAGCAGTTTTAAATTTCACATCTGATAATCTAACCTTACATATGAATATATGTTCCTCGGAAATTGGTGACTTCTACAGATCAGGTTAACGCTCATTATTACATAATCAATGACTCATAATTATGACATATTATTTATAGTTTATTAATTATAATATAGTGGTTATGGTGATTGTTAATAATACGTATGTTACATAGTTATTTGACCATTAATTATGTCACCTATATGATAATAAGTGTAGAAGGGGTGTATATATATATAACTTAGGAGATAAATTGTTATCAGTCATCTCTGAAATTTGGATTATAACTTTAAAAATAAATTTAGTTGTATAGTTTAGCTGACCAACCATCATAGTGTAATTGACTGTCACTACTGAAAATCTCATAAAATGATAATTATCATGTAATATAAGTGTAAAATAAACTATCTTTCTATTTAGATGTACACTAAATCTAATACGAAAATACTTTCATTCCATCCTTTTAGATAAAATGTTCAGGATAACTTACAAGCAAATTTAATGAATATGTGAAAGTGTGGCTGCGGTTCATATAACAACCCCGATTTAGAGAGGTTAATAGTTTAGTGAACTATATACTAGATCTGCTACTAATATTTTTCATTATATATATATATATATCATATATTTAATAAAAATATAATTGTAGTAATGAGTTAATAAATATATTCAAATATATTATTCCAATTAATTAAATTTAATATAACATATTTTAAATTTTAGTTAAAATTTGATTTAAAAATAATTAGGTTTGTTAAGTAGTTCCTAGTTTTAAAAATATAATTCAAATTTTTTCTATAAATTTAATAAACAAAATTAAATACCATATAGAATATTAATCATAATATAATAGCATACGTTAACACCTAGTATCGAGATACATGGTCAAGTAATAACTGTCAAACATTTATTCATGGTATAATGATTTATTATTAAGACATAACCATCTTGAATTGGTCATATTTATAAATTTCTTTGTTATTATTTACAATTTATTTTAATTTATTATATAATATACAATTACATATATATATATATATACATATATATATATATATATATATATATATATATATATATATATATATACATTAAATATTTACTAATTTATTTCAAATTTTCCTCCTCAAATAAAATTATTATAACGGCCCTATATATATTATTCTAGCATTATAATTTGTTGATTTTACCATACAAGTTAATTTCTTTATATTATTTAAATATTGTACCTATCACATGACATTGACGGTCGAGTTGAGGTATGTCATGTATTATAAGTAAGCGGTTATTAATACAAAGATATTTCTATGCATCGATAATCTAGTTAAATTTAATACATCAAAGTATGTTGATAACTTTTAAATATGAACTAGCTTAAAATATATATCTAGTAAATAACCAAGAGTTTGTACGTATCTCTGATATATCATTATCCTTACAGCAATATCAAGTCCACGTTGATTTGGCACAGATGCACATTGGTATTTAAGATATCATGGTCTACATAGAACACAATGGTTTAGGTTAGTAATATTTACTTAAAAGTTATACAATTTTAATTTAATTTAATATTTTATTATAAATATTTATTAACATATATAATATCTATATAAAATATATATTAGTTATTTTTATATCTATTGTAGTTTCATTATATAATTTTAGATGATATCTAACAATGTAATCACAATGGAATATAGACTTGTACGCTCAATATTGATTTTATAATTATACTAAATAATTTTCTAATAATTCAACAATATATTACAAAATATATTTATATTAATATATGCAAGAACATGATTAATTCTACAATATTAACTTTATTATATGGATACAATTCTGTATTTTTGTAATCATAAATATAGTCTTGTATGCAATATAGTTTACTTTTTAATGATTAATCACAAAAAGAATATATTTTATACATTTTTAATTTATCATATATACTCGTAATCCATAATATAATGATAACAAAAATTAACTTCTGAAAATTCATTTATAATCATAACTGGTATTTAATAACTTTAATAAATTAGTTATTAGTAGTTGACTTGTGATATGGTTCTATGACTTGACTCTTGAATTTTAAATTAATAAAATCAACATATAAAGAAGAATATATTATATAATCCAATATAAACTATTATTTATAATAAATAATATTATATAAATTTAAAATTAATAAATAATTTACATTTTAAATACTATTTACCGAAGACACATCGTAGACATTTTTCGCAAATTAATCGCAAATTTTTAAAGTCATCATTAAGTAAGACGTGTAATCTCAACCTTATCTATTTGTTGTCATGATTATAGTAAACATCTCCTTTATCAGACATATCTAATTATTATATTTAATGACTCCGATATAATTCTCATTTTTTCAAAGACTCAGTGCTTTAATCGTTGTCTTGAATGATTCTTCATCTTTGTCTTCTAAGTCTTTTAAGTCTTTCTTCAGCCTGATAGATGTACTGGTCTAATGTTGAGGATATTCATCACTTCTCTAGCTGTGGGTAGTATTGTGAGAGAATGTAAGTAAGCGAGTAAACATCCCATAAGAATTAAGAGAACACAAATAAGTATGCATCCTACAAAAACTACATTTGATTTACGTTAACTTGGTAATGTTATCTTTACTTCAGTACAAATTGAAGAATATTGCGGGATAATATCGTATGATCTATGCAATTCATCTATCCCTATACTTTGAATTCCTTCTTCTTTATGCTGTAAAATAATTTCACCATTACAACATTTTTTACTAACCACTAAACATGTGATGTCTTATTAGTATGTTTATTAAATCTTCTTTTGTGCTCTCCAATAGGTCTTTTCTTTAGATCACTTTGGTAGTTGACTTAGTATTTTACTTGTGACTTAATTCCATGATATAACTCTTGACTCTCAAGGTGGTTATATCCTTTGCATAATTCGTTAACGGGTCATAATTAAATGCTGCATTTTTCCATAAAATGATGTCCGATCTCAGTAAAGTTCATATTTAGCTCTATTCTTCGGTTTCGCATGTCCTTAGCAATACCCTGTACGTATTATCCTTTATTTTTGCAAAATAAGTAAGCTGTGTAATTTCAACCTTATCTCTTTGTTGTCATGATTATAGTAAATATCTCCTTTATCAGTCATATCAAATTATATTTAATAACCCGTTATCATTCTATTTTTTCAAAGACTCCAGTATTTTAATCGTTGTCTTATATGTTTATTCATCTTTGATAAGTATTTCTTCAGCCTAGATAGATGTACTGGTCTAATGTTGAGGTTATTCATCACTTCTATAGATGTGGGTAGAATTGGGAGAGAATGTAAGTAAGCGAGTAAATATCCCGTAAGAATTAAGAGAACACAAGTAAGTATACATCCTACAAAAACTACATTTCGATTTACGTTAACTTGGTAATGTTATCTATAATTCAGTACAAATTGAAGAATATTGCGGGATAATATCGTATGATCTATGCAATTCATCTATCCCTATACTTTGAATTCCTTCTTCTTTATGCTGTAAAATAATGTCACCATTACAACATTGTTTACATGTGATGTCTTATTAGTATGTTTATTAAATCTTCTTTTTTGCTCTCCAATAATTCTTTTCTTTAGATCACTTATTTAGGTAGTTGACTTAGTATTTTACTTGTGACTTAATTCTATGACATAACTCTTGACTCTCAAAGTGGTTATATCCTTTGCATAATTCGTTAACTGGTCATAATTAAATGCTGCATTTTTCTATATAATGATGTCCGATCGTCATGAAGTTCATATTTAGCTCTTTTCTTCGGTTTCGCATGTCCTTAGCAATACCCTGTACGTAGCATCCTTTCTTTTTGCGAATATCTGTCTCGCTATCACTCTCGGATATCAGTTCATATTAGTACAATATTTGTTATTGACATTTCTTGGCTCTATAATTAATATGGGCTTTAAATATTTTAGATAATAGTGGGAAGTAGGGAACTACCCATCTATTATCAATGATAACTTGCATGCTGCTTCTTTTCTTCTCCATATTCAAATCTTTGACGTCTGCATTTGGGATATCCATCCTCTCCAGCCTGAGTAAACTTTAAGAAATCTTTCGGAAATACTTAGTACACCTACCATCTTTCATACATGGTGATTTATTATTGATAATACTGCATGGACCATGGATCATTTGAGTAGTTACTACATCATATAATTCTTTATCCAGTGATTCAATTAGAATTTCAGCAGAAATAAATTCATCAATATTTGAAGCATGAATGTTTTATTCACTAACCATATCAAAATATGTGCCTAGGGTAAACCCCTTTTATGCCATTCCACGGTATACATAAAGCATCGAACTTCTCCAAACATGCGATTTATTAAATAAATTCATTTATTTAACTAACTTTTACTGGAATATTCTGGCAATAATATCGCTACTATGTTGTCTTCTGATTATTTTCCAATTCTTTCGTAATTTCGATCCATTTAGGATTGCAAGTAAATGTAATAAATAAATCCGGAGTTCAGAATTTCCGTACATATACCATCGCATCTTGTGTTCGTTGTTGCATATACGGAGGACTGCCTGTAAATGATGAAGGTAATATAATCAACTTACCCATTTCTTCTAGATTTCCGTCATTATGAATCGTGTCTTTTAGACGATCATATCTCTTTTAACTTCCTTTGATTTAATCTTATATACAACAATTTTTCAGTTACAATTTTCTCATACATATCAACAATAAATTGATTAAGTAATTCCTTAAATTGATGAATATAAATTATGGAATTAATTCTGATCATAATATAATAACAATACATTTCCCTAGAAGTTAACTTGGATATGTTGTCTTTAGGTTTGAGTAGAATATTATATCCATCTTGTCCTTTCTAGAAAATCAGAGGATATTGCAGAGCGTCATATGATCTATGCAATTCATTTATCCTTTGCATGCCTTCCTCTGTGCGGTAAAATAATATCACGATTACGACATTGTTCACCAACCACTAAAACTGCGATTTCGTCATTGTCGGTTCATTAAATCTTCTTTCGTATTCTCCAATATGTCTTTTCTCCGCATTAATAACAACTTTATAGTTTTCTTTAACCTGTTGTTGGGCAAACTTAAAAGTCTGTATTAAATTATTATGATCATGTATCATATGTTATAGATTTAATACAATAGATTTATTTAATTTTCCTGTAGACAGATGATCGATTCTTCTTTTCGTTTCTTCTTCGGTGTCTCCCATGAAATATTTTGAAACAATTTTAATTTGTGTATCCTCTTTATGCAGAGCATAATTCGTTAATAGGTCATATATTATGATTCATAATTAAATGCTGCATAAATAAATATCTCCTTTATCATTCATATCAAATTATTATATTAAGTGAGTCCGATATCATTCTCTTTTTTCAAAGACTCCAGTGCTTTAATCGTTGTCTTGTAATATTCTTCATCTTTGATAAGTATTTCTTCAGCCTGATAGATGTACTGGTCTAATGTTGAGGTTATTCATCAATTCTCTAGCTATGGTTAGTATTGGGAGAGAATGTAAGTAATCGAGTAAACATTGGGTAATATTTAAGAGAACACAAGTAATTATACACCCTACAAAAACATTTCGATTTACATTAACTTGGTAATATTATCTTTGTGTTTCAGTAGAATATTGTATCCGTCTTGTCCTTTCCAGAAAATCTAAGAATATTGCGGGATATGATCTATGCAATTCATCTATCCTTTGAATTCCTTCTTCTTTATGCTGTAAAATAATTTCACCATTACAACATTGTTTACCAACCACTAAACATGTGATATCTTATGATGTTCATTATATCTTCTGTTGTGCTCTCCAATAGGTATTTTCTTTATATGACTTTGGTAGTTGATGTAGTATTTGACTTGTGACTTGATTCTATGACATAACTATTGACTATCAAGGTGGTTATGTTATCTGCATAATTCGTTAACGGTTCGTAATTAAATGCTGCATTTTTCCATATAATGATGTCCGATCTCTGTGAAGTTCATATTTAGTTCTTCTTCGGTTTCGCATGTCCTTAGAAATACCCTGTACGTAGCATCCTTTTATTCTGCGAATATCTGTCTCGCTATCACTCTCGGATATCAGCTCATATTAGTACAATCTTTGTTATTGACATTTCTTGTATCTATCTCGACATCATTTTCGCATTCTCTTCTCCTGGTAGAACAAACTTAAGATGACTTTGGTAGTTGACTTTGAATCTGCTATATGAGCTGTTTCATTTATTGATAGTGCCTCATCTGGTTGTGATTGGATGGAAGCTCGTGTTGCCCTGGCCGGTACTGACACCTGTAACTGTACTGTTAATACGGGTACTATCACTGGTAACTGGTAGGGAGATCCTTGTATTAACTTTAGGAGTAATAGGGTGGTAGAGGTCATGTGAAATGCATATGTGTGCATAGCTGTATATATATATAACTAATGCATTGTGTGATTTATGGAAATCATTATATTCCCAGGGCATACATTTGAAAAGTATACATTTTAAAAAGTTGCTTTAGTAATTCCTACGAGATGTGTGCTACATAATAAATACTGGTGTATATTCTCTCTAGACATATGGCCTCATCTGATTCTTACTTCCTGGGTGAATATGGAGACATATTTAACTTGATATACTCACATATTTTTAGACGAATTACTTTATATGAATACTTAATATCTTAAAACTCTTACTATAAATATGTATATATATATATATATTATGTACATATATAATACAATACTAGTTTCAATATGAAATATATAATAGAATAACATTATTGAATGTAGGAAATATTTTACATATTATTACAACGGAAAAATGTATAACATTTACAATACATATAAATTAATGTATTACCAATTTAACATATATTTTACTTATGCATATGATGTATATAATGTATAACTAGATATTACTGTGGATGGATATATTACATTAACAGTTGAATTATTTGTGTATAAATAAGTAATAATAATAATATTTAAAAGAATTTTAATTTTTTTTCTGTTAAATTATAATGATATTTATATAATATTTTCTTCTAAAAGGCTTCAAAATAATATAACTATTTTCTGTTGTTCTTGCCCATCAGTATGATAAGCTTCTCGTCTTCTCCATCATCAGCATCAGTTTCATCAGCTGCTACATTATAGTAACTTTGCTATCTGTTCCAGTTCTACCTCTACCTCTACTGTGAATTGTTATTGTATTAGATATATGCATACACAATACATGCAAGTATAGGCATGTTATATAATCCTGGTTGTAATGAAATAACCTTTAGTTTATTCAATTATAAAATTGATAAAATATAAATAAGTAAAAAATCTACCTAATATTATAAAGTTTATTTCTACTATATGTGTATATTTCTTTAAATACGATTATAATAAGGATATTTCCTTGATTATATCCTTAATTATTTTTTACATCAAAAAATTAAACATAAAATGTTTTATTATTACATTTATTTCTATCATATTATATACCTTATTCATTTATTATCTAGATCATATTGTGGCATATATTATTATATTTATATTTTAAGAATTATTTCGATATGAATGAAATAAAATTAAATAATAAAAATAAAAATAAAATTATTTATAAAATATTTATTATATAATATCAATGTTTTGTTATAATTTGTAATAGAAATTCAATAGATTAATCCTTCTTACCTGTTATCCGGTACCATTCCTCATCATAGAAATTGGTGTAGTATTTCCCTTATTCCACTTCGCTACTTTTGTCCTACGCGAAGCCTGGTCTATCCTTTCTTCTCCTTTTGAGCAACCGTTTTCGGTGGCTTTGCCTGCTTTCCCTTTCTCTACGAAGTTGCTTTATGCGGTAGAGTGCGGTCCCTAAACAATTTAGTGGCTCCTAGCTCGATGAACTTGTCCTTTCTCTTCTCTAAACTTTCATATTAGATTTTAAATAAAAAGTAATTTTAGAAATTCATAATAGTAATTAAGTTTATTGCAATTAATTACACTTTATTTAATATAAAGCTAACTTAGCTTATCTCCAATATCACACCTGAAATTAGTGAGATTTTTACTATAAATTATTTTTGTGTATTAAAAATATATTCAAACAATTATACATTTAAAGTATTAATACACTTTATACATATATTTGTCAATAATAAAATGTAAAATTCAGGAAACTATTATTTATTAACTATTTTCATTATATTATTATCAACATTTTAACTTTTATTAGTAAAAATTAAATATATTAATATTCATCTATTATTTTATTTTTAAATATGAAAACATTTTTTTATATCTATAATTTTTACTATAATTTTAAATAATTCTTTGTTTTTTAAATTTGTATTCATTGTTTATTTCAATGTAATTTATCTTTAGAAAATATTTTAATTTTATACATTTGATTTTATACAAATGTGCAAATAAAAATTAATCATTTTATTTAAGTGTTTTAATATGTTCTAATGATATAAAAATGACAACACTGTATATATATATATATATATATATATATATATATATATATATATATATATATATATATAGATAGATAGATAGATAGATATATTTTATTGGATTCATTAATTTCGTTCTTTTTTTTTCATTTATTATTCTTTTTAGTTTCTTTCTTCGTTTCCAAATGGCTTCAAAATAAGACCTTGATCTTTTCGGGTTGTTGCCAGTGATTTATTCATACATGGGACAGGAACAGTGATTGTTTAATCATAATAGTTAGCTATATATTTCGTATTTACATAAAAGATAATAATAAATAAATAAAATACAGTAGATAGACACAATTTGACATTAACAAAAATCAAAATCAAAATAATAATAACAAAAATAATTCATACATACATATATATTTGATATAGATTTTTTATTTTATTTTTTTTTTTTAGTTTTTTTTAATATGTTAATTTCATTAAATTAATTTTAAATTCATTAATTTTTTAATTTATCTATAATATAATTCATCATTGATTAACATATTTGTTACTCTTTTCTTAAACAAATTTTCATTTTTTATATTTTGTATATTTGTTGGAAGTAAGTTCCAAAGTTTTGGACCTTTTATCAGTAAACTATTTATTGTTCTTGTTGATTTTGAAATTGGTATAGTATACGTTTTATTATATATATATATATATATATATATAATATTGATAACTTTAATGAGATATTGAGCGTACACATTCTATTGAAGACTACAACTGGCCTATTATCATGCTAAGGTCAGTAGTTTTAATTTATAAATAAACTTACTATTAATATTATATTAGAATAACTAAATGTTCTTATTATATAAATATCAACATTGTTGTTATGAACTCTATAGGATTATGTACTTTTTTATATCGAGATTAAATTTAATAATAACTAAAACAAAATATATGAGAACAATGTTATATTAATATCGCATAAATATTCATTTTATTTATTATATTAAATTTGAAAATATTACAATTATGTTTACATTTAAAATAGAGATTAAATTGAAGATTATACAAAAGATGATAAGGCTGGTTTTGTAAAGATATTTATTAAATATTCGCAAACGAATGCATTTGAGAAATATAATGAAGATTTATTGAATACAGATACATAAAGGTTGGATTTATCACAAAAATGCATACATTTTATCTTTTAATTGAATTTAGCGATTTTATATTGTTAATATATATGTTAGCTATGAAAACAAATTTCAAACCGATCAGTGTAGTATAACTTAAAAATGATACAATTAGTATAAAATATAAATATATATTACACTATTTTAAAGTTTATTATATATATTTTTATATAAAAGTAATAATAGAGTGTTAAATAAAGGTAAACAAAAACTACTTTTTTGTTAAATACAAATATAATAAGTAATAGGATAATTTATATATGGATAATTTCTAATATATTATTGTTATAATACTAGAAAAATTCATACAAAAGTTAATATTAATTATACTAATGTAAGCTTTTATATATAAGGTAATATTAAATCAAATAAAATTATTTATTAAAATATTTTTTTTATAAATATGTCTATGAATACTTATATTGTAAAGCTGTTTACATGTAAATATATAAAGTAAATATTAAATTAGAACTTGTTTGAGGATGCATTTTTTGTAACATACCAAAGTACCAATATCCCATAGTACCATGTTAGCAAACTTTTTTTGTAATGTACTAACATCACATTTACCCACTTGAATAATGGCATATATTATTAACAATGTTATTGATTTAATTTGTAATCCTTGTAATCTTTATATGTTTGTTATTAATTTTATATTAAAATTTAAATAATTATGTTTAATATAAGGTTTTATTTAATTTAACTATCAATCATATCATACGATCTTTGATAAATTTGATTTATTAGCATATAATTGCGATCGTTTCAGGTGGTACTTTGGTAAATGATATGTTGGTACTATGGGAGGGTACGTTAAAACTAGTACTAAAGCACCATTTCAAATGTGACAACGTATCATCAGCATTTACACCTACTCTTAACATTAAAAATAATCAAAAAAAATAATTGCCATATTTTGATACTATTTATTTAATTCTTATATATACATATTTATTATTATTAATAACTATAGAGAAGTATATGTATATATATATATATATATATATATAATCAATATTATAGTTAATATAATTCTTATTCAAAAGGTTTTAATACTGACAAACCATAAATCTGCTTGCCTCCTCATCCTCAACCTACTGATGACTCATGACTTAGGTATGTATTATAATAAATAAAATAATTAATTATTATTCAGTATATAAATTTACAGGATATGACGTTATTGAAGTGTGGCTATCTATAAATTGTATTTTATTATTATAAATTATATAAACATATATTAAATTATTATGATAACATTAATATAAATATGTATAGATATTTATATAAATTATTTATATTTATTATTGTGATATAAATATATTGATAAAAAGTTACCTGTTCTTTCGCTGTACATTATTTGATTCCTATATTGATAATATAAATAAATGATTACGTATATAAAAGTGTTTAGCTTATTCTACATATCAAATGAAAATAATTTAAAAAAGGAAAATCCAAAATCTTCAAAGTATTGAAATAAATAAATATATTATTATTATATTAAGATTATTTATATAATTTGAGTGTATAACTATTAATACAATCATATCTACTGTTTTTAATGATATATTTAATTCAACTCAATTCATGTAATTTATTACCAAATTCATATTATTCTAATAGGATAATGAGTGTTCTTTATTGACAAGTTTATTATGTGAATTTTATGTTTGAAATTTCTATCTAGTTTACTACTTTTTTTATAATATTTTTTTATGAATAAATAATATATTTTAAATATCATTTTTATTAAATAATTAATACTTAGTATAACAAAATGTTAACGTAATCTTTATCTTAATATAGTTTAATTATACACCTATAGCACTTTCTACATAGAATGTAAACAATTAACTTGATCAAAGATGTATCATCTTGTATAATAGGTTTATTAAATTCACCTGCCTCATGCCTATAATCAGTATACTGATAATTTTCAAATTTTTTCTTGTAAAATTTTAAAAATTTAGATAAATATTAATAATTATATATTATTACATTATTATGGAGAAGAAATTGTATCACAACCTTACTTTAAATTACTAATTTGAATAATATAATAAATCAATGTTTAAATTATTACACTAATCTTTTTCATGAATGATTTGTTATTTATAAACATTTAAAATTAAATATCTAAACTAATATCTAGTTTCAATTATTTATTATTGATATAATTTTAGAATAAACTAATTTATATATTAATATTAAAAGAAGAAAAAGGTATATAATTATAACTAAAATATTAGTCATTCTATATTATATTTAGATAATTAAATTCTGCTAAACTGATTTCTATAAAATATTTTAAGTATAGCAAAAAGTTACAAACTTAAATTAATAATTATTATAGGAACTACTTGTAATTTGTAATACATAACTTATTAGTTTTTATAATTTTCATATAGTTTTATAGTTAATGTTATACTAGCATAATGAATTGTATGTAATATGAATACAAACAAAAATGTGTAATATAATTTATCTTTACTACAACTATTTATTTTATTTGAGTGTTCGACGTAAATCGGATAGTTTAGGTATCCATCAATGGTTATAACACCTTTGTTGGACATTCATTATGTTAAGTGGACGTATATATGAAATATGTGTTGATTTATTTTAGTTATTGCACTGTTAGTATTATTATAATCGAGGGTCACAGTGTATGTATTTACAAGTAAACATATATAACTTGTAGTAATATTTATTATATGGGAATTAATATAATTATTAAAATTATATACATTATTTTTATATTTATTACATTTAAATATCAAATATATACATTTATTTTATTAAATTCATAATTCAGATGCATATAAAAGATTCCCATAACTATTATAATATTATTTATGACACATTCCTACAACTCATTATTAAAATAGTTAATAACATTCATGGATATATTTTGTTATTTGTGTGTATATAGGCTATGTAGTCTATGTGCAAAATTCATGTGATATAATTACACCTAGTTTATCCATGGTTTACATGCATTTCCTAGGCAAGAAATAAAATTGATACCCTAGTCCTAAGCAAATGTTTAAAATCACATATATTTATTAATTAAACCTTCATAATGATAATAATTTGTATGTTTAATAAAATATATATAATTTAATATTTAAATTGTATGCATATATTGATTACTCTTTTATAAAATTAATAGCAGATACCTATATAGATACCAATGTAATCTATAAATAATATAAACATAATACAAATTAGGGTTTAATATATTATGTTATAGGTTCTAGCAAGTTCTGGTAATATAGCTGGATCAATTATTAAAAAAAATTAAATTGTCAGTGGATATATTATAGGCCTTACTCACAGTATATTAATAGTGTCCTGGTAATAGGATACTAATATGTTATATTATTATAAATCTGTCATACATTAGTGATACATTACACTACTTAAAATAAGCAAAGTATTATATTTAGTTTGATATACATGTATTTCTCACACTTGTCGTCCACATATCTTAATCTATCTCTATCTATTGCAAACGACATATCAACTTCTCTTTATATTTACGTATACCTATTATACCTATATATATATATATACATAAATATTAACATTATTAAGGTTAATGAGGTTACAATGATAATGTTGGAGATCATGCAATTAAAAAGTATCTTTGATACATATCAATTGATAATATTGTTGTCATCTAATAATAATATTATTGAAACTAATATACTAATTTATATATTATTTTAATAACTGGAATTGATGTTTTGAATGAAATCATCATTGTTTATATAATTGAAATTGTTTCATTTAGATAATTGTCGATGTCAAATATTTATTTTTAAATTAATAATTATTCGTACATTAGTTTCCATTCACAGAGAACTTCTTAGATACACAGTTCAAATAATACATATCTGTATATGAAAATGTTATATTAGGATAGTGTATTAACAATTATTACCATGGATAATGTTTAATAATAAAATATATTGTATTGTATTATATACATATATTTTATATATTAAGTAGGTTAATTAAGAAGCTTAGTAACATATATTTGGTAACATAGTTCACTGGGATTTTATTTACAATATAGTTGATTATTATTTGTTAAATATGTAAAGATATATTATCATACCATAACTAAATATATATAGGATAAGGTAGTTGTTAAATTGACCTCTATTATAAGCGTGAAGGTCCCGTGATGTCAGTTTTCACGTGCCGGTGTCAGACTTCAAATTCCAAAGGCTGTTCAAATTGTATTGTAATGGTAGTCGGATAATATATATATATATATATATATATATTACCTATGAAAAGGTTTATTTTATATTATAGATTTTGTTTATGGATATTATTTAAAGAGAAAATACTTTAATTATTTTCATTGAATTACTTGACTAATTAAAAAAGTTAAAATAAATTGAAAAGAATTATTTTTATTTCACATCATCCTATAATATACTGCGGTCTATTATAATAGATAATAATTATTAATATGTTAATAATATGTATTGAATAACCTAAACTTCTTAACATCCCATACTTTAGTCTATTATTACCTACATATTCTATCTTAACTACATATTCTTATTACACATTGCTATCCTGAGATGATCACATCAGAAATAATTAGACAATTACAACTTTCTTGATTTCCCAAATACTATAACTTCTCCATACATATTAATCTAATAACATGCATCTATTGATTTATAATAAATATATATAATTATGATATAATTGATTATGAAAAAAATCTGATTTTGTATGGACACAGAAGTAAAAGTGTGGGTTGGTGTTTGACCAAATAAACTAATAATAGTAGGTAACAATTATCCACACTATACCCCTTCAAGATGCACTGATATTACGTACTAACCTCATAGTAATGAGTCGCGTAGTACGACACCTGATTGGAACACGTCGATAGATCGTAAGCTATCTTGTTCCAGTCTGTATCGTGTTTCTTCTGCATGTGAGGTGTAGAGTTACACTATATTATCATTGGTAAATATATAAAATAAACTCTTAGAAATATAGGTCATTCGAAGCTCCATTATTGGTTCTTCGTAAATAATATGATTTCATTAGGTAATATTAATATAAATAGTATTCTCACAACATAATGTCGATGTAAACATATATATATATATATATATATATATATATATATATATATATATATATATATATATATATATTGATTGATTGAATGTTTATTTAGACACTTAAATAAATCATAAATGATTTCTCAAAGGTGTATATAATAGAATACAAATAATAAAAGTAGGTAAACAATAAATAACAATAATAATAATACAATAAAATAGAATAAGCCGTACGGAAATTAATTAATAAAATAATAATGACAAACAATATTAATAATTCAGGTTACCACCTGAGATCAATTGTTGTATATATTTCATGAATGTTTTATGCGATTTTATGAATCTAATATAGGGCGGGAGTGAATTCCATAGCTTAGGACCAATATAACTCAGTGCCCGAGTATTCATTTTTAAGGGACGTAGAATAGGGGTAGATAGAAGGTGAGATGCATGGTTTCTAAGTGATGGAAGGGGAGCTCTTTGTACTAGAGAAGCAGAAATATATGAAGGGCAATTTGAAGAGTATATTGAGGAATGAACAATAGATAATATGCGATAAGCAGAGCGTTTGTTAAATGTGAACCATGGAGATATGTGTTGGTATGAGGAAGTAGAGGAATGATCTCGAATACGTAGGTTATATGTTGTACGGATTGATGAACGAATAACTCGATTTAAGGGAGAGATAGATGATAATGGAATATTTATAAGGATTGAGGAACAGTAATCTATGCGTGAGAGTACAAGGGAATTAACTAGAGTTTTAGTAAGAGATACAGTAATTGATTTTCGTATTTTTCTAATTCTAAATAGATGATAATTTGCAGATTTAGTGATGGCAGTAATATGAGGAATGAAGGAAAGTGTAGAATCAAAAAGTACACCTAAGTTAGATGCAGTAGGAGAAGGAGATTTACAATATTATCAATAAGAAAAGGAGGGAAGTAAGTTGGTGATGGAGAAAGATTCAACAATGTAGTTTTGGAAGTATTATAGTATATAAGTATATATATATATATATATATATATATATATATATATTTATATATATATATATATATATATATATATATATATATATATAATTATATATGTAAACGTGTATTTATACTGATACTTCTACGTATGTAGCCTAGATATAGAGTACCAGTGGTACTCTAAATCTATGGTATGTAGACATATATGGGCACAAATAATGTACCCAAATCACATACACACACACACACACATACACACATATATAAGCATACTTATTTGCTGAGTGAATACTAACGTAAGATTTGTGAAACCTTAACTTCATACATCTCGGCCACCTGGCAACTCTCTTCTTAATTCGCCTACCGGAAGTGAACATTGTTACGTAATCGTACGCGACACCACACACACCACACTACACATAATAACAATAGATACATTGTATCGATGTACACTGTACATCAATCGATGTTACTTTCCGTACACCCGCCTTAATGTGAGACGTAACATATATTTCTAAATTACCAATGTAAAAAGTTATACATATAGTATATATATATATATATATATATATATATATATATATATATATATATATATATATATATATATATATATATATATATATATATATATATATATTCATATATGAAAAAAAGTATTGTTAATAGGGATTCTAATGTGTACCTATTGCTTCATTGCTCCATTGCTTTACTACTGATTCGAACTAATTATGTAAACGAGCCGAGTATTTTAAAGGTGGTTAAAAGTATTATTATTTCATATCGGTCAGTTTTTGTTTTATATTAATTTGATTTCTTGCATATAATAATTATAATATTATGAAATTCAATTTAGAGAATATTTTATACAAAATTATAAATATTCAACTAACTATAGGTATATATATACCTAATTATAATTTCTAAATGTTCAAACAATGCTATGTCCACAAAATCTACAATATATTGATGGCCCCCATATAGCGTAATAAGCTAAAGTAGACCATGGTACAGCTTATATAGCCTATCTACTTCTTCAAAGATAGCACGAATATCGCCTATACACAATGATAGCACGATACCAGAGGATAATTCTACAATTACATCACGTGACATGGGTATTACGTAACGTGGTTGATGTAAAGGGGATGAGTCACCTATCAGTTGATTTAAAGGGGAGGAGTCACCTATCAGTTGATGTAAATGGGGAGGAGTCACCTGTCAGTTGGTGAAAAGGGGAGGAGTCACCTGACAGTTGATGTAAAGGGAATTAGTCACCTGAAAGTTGATGTAAACGGGATGAGTCACCTGACAGTTGATATAGAGGAGGAGGAGTTCCACTATAAATACCACCATTGTCTGTATATACAATGGAATACCATTGTTTGTATAGTTTGTGTAAGTATATTATGTCGACACTGTTTAGCATATAATGTATTGCAATCATTTACTATTAACAGTAATATAATAACTCACATAAACACACACACACACACACACACACACACACACACACACACACACACACACACACACACACACACACACACACACACACACACACACGAATACACGCGCATATACAACCAACCTTTCAGCTCTATGTAAGGCTTCAGCGTGTATCTATGGAGTTTTAAGTCAATATATTATATATATATATATATATATATATATATATATATATATATATATATCCTATCTTAAATATAAGCACTACTGAAAGTGTAAACATTTGAGAATTCCAGCAGTACTGAGATTTGAGATTCGGCAAGCCATATTATATGTGGCCATGGATCATATATGGAACCATGTGGAGGAGTGTCACTTATATATATATTATAGTTTATTTATTCGATTTTATAGAACTAAATTAAAAATTAAATATAATATTAGGTTACCCATAGTAATAAATTAACAAAAGCATAATATTATGTATAAGTATTATGAAACCTCTTAATTATATAAATTAATATAGAATAACCTGTATATATATGATAACCTATAGCTATAACTATGTATACACAGCGCAGACTATATATATAGTATATAGTATATATAATATACTGCAGTATATACATGTATATATCATACATATAAGTATGCAGATATTAAAAGTCAGATATAATATTGCTTTTGTTTAGGCTTAAGATAAATGACGTATATACATATATAGTCTCCCGATTACTCAGACTTAAGAGACCAACACAATATATTTTCTGAGATATCAAATTATTCATACACGTATTAAAATAGCTATACCTACATATAAAACCTAGCCCTACGTCCGGGTTAGCGGGAGTTCACTATGCGCAGGTGTAGATAATACAGGTAGATGACGTAATAAGCTAACCCTCGATTCTAGAAGCTTCTTTTGTCGGTAACGTCGGCCCTCTGCTAGTGGCACTTCTTGATGTAGGACGCTAGCGATTAGTCACGTGATTAGCATATGATAACGACCGATAGGTGGAGATACCGAACGATAGCGGGAGATATAGGGGAGAAGGAGAGACAGATAGATATACCACGTGTCGATAGAAAACACGTGATAACATCGATATATACAACGATAATAGTAATTGGTAGTACAGAGTCTGCATTACATACCCACGTGATATCATATAACGACACACCGATTATATATATATGTGTATCATTGATCGATTGATAATTTATTTAAGAAAATACATAGTCGAAAATATAAAGTATAAATATTTGCTAAATATTGACGTCGCTGTGTGAGATCGACATAGGATACTATTGATTCTGCGTATCACCGGGTTGGTACATATATGTGTATAACATTTAGGTTATTATTATTATTATTATTATTATTATTATTATTATTATTATGATTATTATTATTATTATTATTATGTTATATTTATGTTGTTATATTCAACAGGTATTTGATTAAATAAAGAACGGGCGTTTACACATACACACACACACACACACATACACATATACACATGTAAATAAGTAGGTAAGCCAACCCATTAAGGTAAAAGAGGGGTCCTGGTTCGGTAATTCCCTGAAACTCGTTATCGTCCACTTCGGCCTGCACATTGGAAGCAACAACACTTCCACATCCTACACTGTTAGGTTGCGTATTAGCAGGCTGGGCACTAGCAGGTTGTGCATTATCTGGCTTGGCATTGGCATGCTGGGCATTGACATGCTGGTTATTGGCATGCTGGGCATTGGCATGCTGGTTATTGACAGGCTGGGCATTGACAGGCTTGGCATTGAGAGTATGGACCTTGGCAGGATGGACATTGACAGGCTGGGCATTGGCAGGCTTGGAATTGGCAGGATAGACATTGACAGGTTTGGCATTCGCAGGCTTGGCATTGGCAGGATGGACATTGTTAGGCTGCAATGAATAATTCATTAATTAATAATCGAAGTACACAGTCAATTAATAAATTGATTCATTTTATATTCATATAATATACTTAATACTATAGTGTTGCTTAACATATAATATACGTGTCCATAAGTGTGTCCTTAAGGCTATGAGTGTGTGTGTTAATATTAGTTAATTATTATTAAAAGTTGTGTTAGTGTTGTGTTACGCTGTTATAAACTAATACTAATAAAACCCGTACTACATAAATGAATAATGTTATGTGGTATGTCACATCGTGAAATATCAAAAGCCTAAGATAAGTAGGATGGTTTCACAATTTACGTTTCTATAATATTCGGAATATATCATAGTTAAGAGTTAATTATTATGTGTTAAAGGTTAAGGGTTAATCGCTTACTATAATTCAGTTAATCAGGGGTTTTGGTTATTAACTTAATTGTGTATATAGATATATAATTTCTATATAAAATTCAGAACTAGATTACGAAAATAATAACCATATAAAATCACTACACAAATAACAATTATTTTCCTGTTACCATATGGTATATATATATATATATGAATGTATAAATATAATATTATATTTTAGTAGTGTTTATTGGAAACGTTAACCGAACTGTGGTTACATATACACATACACACACGAGCTACATTATACTATAGTATACTATAGTATACAAGGACATGTCATTGATACTACTGTAGTAGGTATATATACCTATATCTATATTACACTATGTAGTGCGGTGGTATAGTAGTATTGATTAGTTAATATACTAACTATAGTTATATATATATATACAGTTATGTATATATCTATATATATATATATATGTGTGTGTGTGTGTTTTCTATAGTTCGTATATTACTACATACTCTATATGTACATACCAGATCATTGACCGGAGTGTAGACGTACATTTGATCGTTACTTATCACGTGGATGTTTCTCTGATCGTGGGCGTAACCTACAGGGTATACGCCCCTTTCTACATTGCAGAGATTCGTAGAGAATTGTATGTTCTGCGTAGCGCTGACACTTGTACCTCGGTACATATATGGTGGACCTGATGCGTAGTTGTTAATGTGTAAGTAGTTTTGCTGCTGAGGGTATTGTATAGTCCCTGGTATAACCATATGTCCCGTTACACCGACATTTACGGGACCGTTGACATTTCGCCTTGAGTGTAGGTATTCTGTCGGTACGTGACCCGACCCATTAGCTCTGTTATACATCGGTACCTGGCCCGACCCAGTAGCTGTGCTATACATCGGTACTTGACCCGACCCAGTAGCTGTGTTATACATCAGTGCCTGACCCGACCCAGTAGCTCTGTTATATATCGGTACCTGGCCCGACCCAGTAGCTGTGTTATACATCAGTGCCTGACCCGACCCAGTAGCTGTGTTATACATCGGTGCCTGACCCGACCCAGTAGCTGTGTTATCCGTCGGTACTTGACCCGACCCAGTAGATGTGTTATCTGCCGGTACCTGGCCCGACCCAGTAGCTGTGTTATACATCGGTGCCTTACCCGACCCAGTAGCTCTGTTATACATCGGTACATGACCCGACCCAGTAGCTCTGTTATACATCGGTACATGACCCGACCCAGTAGCTGTGTTATATGTCGGTACATGACCCGACCCAGTAGCTGTGTTATCTGTCGGTACCTGACCCGAACCAGTAGCTGAGTTATAAGGTGACTCATGCCCGTAAACTCCGGAAGCTGCGGTCATCGCTACTTCCGCTAGAATATTCGAGATTCGGTTATCTTCAGGGACTCCGGCGGACATTGTATGAATGATATAGTGGTGACGTCTTCTATAGTAGTAGTTGTAGTAGTTGTCGTGTTAATGGGGTAGGTATTGGAAATCATGTATAAAATAAAAAATACATTAATATATATAATATTATATATATTTATTTTGTATTTAACTGAACATTGTGACATATTCTTGATAACAATGTTCAAGTATACATATATCGGTATATATGTATATATATAGCAATACCTATATATATATATATATATAGTTCTAATTATAAACAAAATTGACATTTTAAAATAAGTATTTTATTATCCTTTTACAATTGTGTTATATTTTGTATTTTGTAATTTTGTTATCAAGTTGTTATCACTCGAGTGGGAAATAGTATTTTCAAAATAAATAGTCAAGCTTTGCGCATGTGTATTGCTGAGTATTTACACTCTATCTGATTTTAATAAATATATGTATAATACATTATATCGTATGGTAATTTTAAGGTGAATATGGATAATCATTTTGTTGTAAATTTTTACAAATTTAAACTATTTTATCTTTGTAAAAGTATATATATTAATAATGTAAATTCTAAGATTTATATATATATGTATATATATATATATATATATATATATTAATATTACTATTCATATATTATTATTATTTATAATGAAACTTATCATGTTATTAAAGAGGTAATTGTCTAGACGCGTGCCTAAAGAAACTACGTTATAATTAAGATTACAATGTTAATATGATTATAATTATGAAAAGTATTGATTCTATAATTATTCGGGTATTGCCTAAATCTAATAATAATAATAATAATAATATATAGTGTGTATAATACACATAAAGTATACGAAATACATAAACTAACCTGTTTAAACAATATCTATTTAAAAACCAAGTAAAATGTAATTACATAAATGGATAATAAATAATAAATAAATGAAAAGCAAAATTAAACAAAATTTAAATTTAAAATATAAACAAAGAGAAGTAAATATTAATAATATGAATTATATAATTATCACAAGTATGTTCTTATAGTTTCCTATACTTATTGTATGTAGGACTCACATACGTTCCTATACTTACCGAGTAGCTTATTTACATTAGATTTGATTAACAAAATACATATACATATATGTAGGTATATTATATTATGTAGTAAATTGGCACGTATTGATTTTAAATTAAATAGACTTTTCATCCATCGATGCATCCCATGTATACATGAATGAATAAATCATATTTATTTTACTTGTATACATAAATAATTAATATACGGGAAATATATATACATAAAATATAGTTAAATAAAATTTTATAATAAGTACAAATGAAACCATATAATAGAGAGATGCTCTCAATAAAGGGTTCCACAAAAAAAATACAAGAACAAAAGAACAAACACAAAATAAATACATTATGGTGATAGATTTTGTTATAACATAGGAATTAAACTAATGAACCTAACTATAGTAATATAAAATAACAATAACAACAATATATTGTATATTGTGTATACACTACATATTGATACAATCTAATATGCGGTAAATATAAACAAAAATCACATAACTATAAAAAAATAAATAACATATTAATAATATTAATATTATATTATTATTATATATATATTATTAAAATGTATTAGTCTGTGCTTGTAATTTATCATTTACGAATAGTTTACATATAAACATAACATTTAAATCAACATATTGATGAACGATACCAAACCAACTTCCACTCTATAGTTGTTACTATAACAGCTGTTACTATAATACATATCATGTCAACTAAATGACTTCACTAAACGCCTGTTAAAACTAAAATATATTTAATAACTCTGACTGAATTGTATGAATTGTAATTGCTCGAAATTACTAAGGTAGCACACATAATAGTCGGGGCAATTTCCCACAAAATACCCATTAAAAAGGGCATTGGGTTATATAGCCTATAGGATATATATCTATAAATGAATATATGATATAATATAATTATAACTCTATAGAATCATTACGTTTGTTGTACTAGTATACTAGTACATATATGTACATAGAATTATTTACTAATTATGCTTATCTCACTATTTACCTACAACAAAATACGCATTAATAAAACTTCACTTTTAATATTATATAATCGAAATACAGGTGCATAGATTTATAGTAACGCCAATATATTAGAGAGACATTGAATTGCATTACATTTATTTTATGTAATCTATATTATAGAGTCAAATGCATGTCAATCAATACTCCGTTTGTGCACAATAATCTGTTAGCACATGCGCTGCATTTGTATTGTATCTCTAGAGCGGAAGTCACTAATCCCATTGATGTTATTTTAATTAACATCAATTCAATTACCGCGTTATCTTTACTCTTACTATGCTGCGTAATAGCATCGAATAATGGTACTGTGAATGTATAGGCTACTGTGAATGTGAATGCATAGTATTGGTAAATATAAATTCTTGTATATGCACTGGATCTCGAATAGTATACAGTGTATACTATTCGAGATTATATATATATATATATATATATATATATATATATATATATATATTATGTAATACATATATCAGTGTGTATATAAGTATTATCCATAATATTATGATAACCTATTATGTGTACTCATGTATGATGTACATTGTACATTATAATTGTAAAACCATTGTAAACTGTTTGGTTTTACAATTATAATCATGTTTACTGGATATTATTGTAACTTTTCAAGTAGAACTATATATCTATATATATATATATATATATATATATATATGTCTATATATATATGTCCTCTGCAAATATAATAAGAATCATACATAGTATGTTATTGACGACCAGATACCAAATATCTCTAATGTTAAAGGAAAGGTTATGCATATATGCATGTATATATAAGCATATATGCTTATATGTGTATTCATCTATCATATTAAATCTATAGACTACATTATGTTTTTAAATCAGAATAAGTGTCATGTAACTTCACAATTCATAATAATGCAAAAGCTAATATTAGTTAACCTACAGTGTAGGTCCTATATGTCAATAAGTAATATTAAATAAATAATGTTTTATTTCTTATAATTATATCATTATTATATTACAGTGTATATTATATAGTGTATTCAATACACTATATTGTACACTTTTTATTCTACAGCGTATACTATACACTGTAGATTATACACTTATTATACACAGTAGTATTTTAATAACAATTACCATCAAAGGGATTAATGATCATTAATTGTCGACTCCATTCTCGAGATACATATTGTATCATACGATATAATCATAGATTTGTAGTTTACCATAACACTATAAATATACTAATACACCTAAATAACCGCACACTGTGCGACGCATACACACGATATAAAGAAAGCTTTCTTTATATCGATGATACACCAAGTGTATTACACATCGTTTGTTAGCGTATTTGTATTATTGATTGACATGTATTAGATTTATAGTTACGCCTACAATGCTTATAACTGAAAATACATTCAGTTCTATACAAATACTATCTGGTGTGAGATATCTGTGTAGATGTTACTATAAATATATGCTCTGGAAAATCTATTATACAATATTAGATTATATTATATAATTTATATACATTAGCTAACACGAAAAAGGTAATATATAATATGCTTTTAGTAATATCAAAGTCATTTGGTATTATATAATATACACATTAATTTAAATTCATATACATTTAAATTCCTACTGTATACTATACAGTGTATACAGTAGGAATTTAAATGTATATTAATTTAAATTAATTTGTATATAATATATGTAGGTCCTAGTCATAACTTATAACATTATTTTTGTTGGGTGTTTTATTGTTAAAAATATAAAATATTATTCTTATTAAACCATTCTAATAAATAATGTTTAAATCAGAAGAAATATCTGAATAAACAATATTATATTATTGATAATTAAATATTTTTTGTTTATTAAACGTATAATTAATTTATTAAACTTATACTTATTTATTATATATTATAAAAAAACGCACGAAATTTCAAACGTCTAAACTCAATATCGATACAAATTGTTCCATGGAATGCATTTATAAGTTTGAATCCTACATGAATATATAGGAATACGATATATTTATAGTAAATATTATATATTATTGCTATCAACTATAAAATAATTTGTATATTTCAAATATTATTTGTTATTAATAATATAATATAGAATATTTAATAATTATATAATTTAATGGTTATATCCGCTGGATAATTAAGCGAATTCTAAGATTTAAATTCGCCATATTGTAGAGTTGTAGTATAGTAGTAATATAAAATAACTATATAAACAAATAATCTGGTTTATTTTTATTAAAATTTAATAATTAATTGTGTATAAATTTAATAAATAAATTGAAAATTCAAATTTGAGAAATAATTGTTTACATTCTTGGATATATCAAGTACATTTTTACATTATAATAACTGAATATAACCGTTATAATTTTTAAATTATCACAACAAATAATTATCCATTGATATATTTAATGTTGTGTTATATAAATTTAGTATAATATTAATCATATAATTATTTAATAATTTTTATGTATTTAAAATTAAAAAAAGGAAGTTTATTGTTTATCTGTCATCTTATTCCGGGATTTTATTTTTATTTAGTCATACATCATTTTATATTTTTCGGTTTGTTTATCTTATATTATCATATCTATTATTTATCTTATCTTAAAATCTATGATTATAATTTATTATAATAATACAAAGCTGACACAGTACACCTACATATCGTGTGCAGATGTTCATCTAAGTAGTTGTACGTTTATCAAATATACACTACAAATGTCAACTTTGTAATATATTTTATTAGAAATCATAAATTTATTTAAAACTTATTTATAATTAATATTTAAAAATTATAATAATAATAAATTATTTATATATAATATTATTTATATTTAAATCAATATTATAATCTAGTGTTATTATATATTAAATTTCTATAATGCATACAAAATCTTAATGAGATTTAATATCACTTAATTTTAAATTAAATTTATCAATTACTTATTTAGGTATACCTAAATACCTAAAATGTGTTTGCTGGGTATATATATATATATGGTATATATAAGGCATACCTATATAATTATATATAATTATATATATAATTATTATATAATATTAATAATATATATTAAAATAGTATGTTTTATATGCTAAACCAATATTGAATATAGTTATAATCTAAGTTAAAATATAATAACTTAATATGATAGTGAATAAACAATTTAGATTTAATCTAAATTATTTATATTAAATAGATTTATATTTATATATATATATATATATTTATTTAATATTATATTATATTAAATAATATTATTATTATATTAATTATAAGTGAAAATAAAGATCAGGGTATATTTTAGACAATAAGGAACTAACATTTTTTA
Organism: Osedax fenrisi; assembly: GCA_964019155.1. Lineage (NCBI taxonomy): Eukaryota > Metazoa > Annelida > Polychaeta > Sabellida > Siboglinidae > Osedax > Osedax fenrisi. The sequence goes on along the minus strand of OZ025246.1, from coordinate 1,857,012 downwards.
AATTTTTGCCCTCAAAAATGTTATAAACTGCATTCTTATCTACAGTCTGTGATTGAAAGCAGCAGTTGGCTACACATCTACATTAGTCAAAATATATACAGTAAACAAATCTTTTTTTTAACTCCAGGTTTTTGAGTTTTATGTTTTTTTCCTAGTTTTTAGTTATTTGGTAGTTTTATTTTGTCAATGATTTTTGGTTTTTACAAGTTTGTAGTTTTTTTTATGACTTTTTGGTTTAATAATTTTGTTATATAATTTATATATGTTAATTATGTATATAGATTTTAAATTTAAATATTATATATTTAATTTATATTAATATTTTATTAATTGATAAAGATAATTAATAAAGGAATACCAGAAAATTCTGACCATGTAAAATCGAACCACTTTTGAAGTATACTCGTACAACTTTTAAAATAACTATATATATTATACTTCTATAATATAATATACTTTAACCAACTTTCACTTTATATAATTATATTTACATTTATTTATAAGTTTATATAACAGTTACATGGTTACGATCAAAAAGCTGGATGAGTTGAGTTGCAAACGTTAAATTTTAAATGTGAAATCAATTTGTATAAGCTCACTATGGGATGTAATGCAGTTAAAAAAACAAGCAGGACAAAACTAAACCAACTAAACCAAATGACCAATAAATATTAATACAAATAAAATCATACAACAACATATAACAATATATTGTCATGTATTAATAATTCATGATAAAAATTCAAATTGGTACACAATTACATGTTATATAATTACAGCTAGTTTTTTTACCTTTAATATTTATTTACATTATAAATATGTATAATATCAACACAAAATTTAGAATAAATGTATACACAAGTTACATATTTAAATAATTAGGTTTTCAATCATATTTTGTTATTTGAATAATATTATTTAGATTTAAGCATATATACTATTTTAACATATATATTTTCTATCGTATGTAGATTTAAAGTCAAAGGCAAAGCCCGGCCATGATTCAGCCGCCCATCATACCGAACTCGAGGAAGAAAACTTCAAATTGATAAGGTTCACCAAGACTAGCTAATAAACATACATAAATATAGAGCTAAACTATAGAGTACGCACCTATTCCTGTCGATATCGTTAATATTATATGTCAGATTATATATTATTTACTTTATTAAATCTATTTATTTAATATTATATTAATATCCTAATATTATATATTATAATCTTATAAGTTCGTATTAAGTTAGAATTTTCATACATTGGATTGATTATTTTTAGGAAATTTAATAAAATGATATTGTTAAATGTTAACAATTAATGGAACTCCGTATTTTAACTTAAAATCTTAATATTAAGTTAACATTTAAATATATCCAAGTAGTAGAAAATCTTATTGGTTTCATTTAGAAACTGTAAGATATTACTAATGAATAACATCATATAAATATCAATAATTTAATAAATATGTATACGTATAATATAACTATGTCTATAATATACCTATATACCTACGTCGAAGTTGCAAAATAAAGTAATTATCTTTGTGTCACGTTAATTGGTCATTAGTATACGGTCAATCCGGCATAGCATAGCTAATTACCAACAGTTCCATAACCTCGTTATTTCTCTATTCAATACGTTCCCTTCATAATCACATGTTTAGTGTATTCTCTAAGTGATCTTTTGAGCAAGAATTACGCAATAGTAAAAGTAAGTCTTTTTTCTGCGATGATTGCACAAATAGATTGCTCATGTGAACACCCTTAAAATGATTAATTTAGCAGACCACCCTTTCCCGATAGTCATAATCATACATTATTCTAGCTTGTATATCTATCTCACGTTTTGTAATTACGATAACAAATAGTTTAATGATGATGGTGTGTATGATGAATGTTTCAGAAATGTAGTGATAAAATATAATACCAGCACACAATGAATTAATATGAAACCCTTAAAGTATAATAATTATTGAATAAACGTAGAATATAGATAGGAGATCTTACAAAATAGAATATAAACATATTCATATAATGTTATTACACTTGCATAGCTTTGAGAGACTGTGTTAATATCTGTGTGTACCACTAAATAGTGACAGCGATATCTGATCGGACTGAAGGGCTCACCTACACCTGACAGCTGGAAACCCATGGCAATAGTCTCTAGTACAGCGTTAGTGACAACTTATCAGTATTCATTATTGATCCATTTCTTAATTTTTTTTTAAATATAATTTGTAATATTTTTTTATATTTATTGTATTTTTTAAAATAATTTTTGTAATTTATTTGAAATATTTTTCCACTAATTTTTGAAATATTTAAAACAAATATTTTTCTACATTTGTTTGTATTTTAGCTACAATTTATTTAATGTATACTAGCATTGCAGAATCGGGAATAGCTATAATTAATAAATAATGATTTATTATAATAAATAGGCAAACAATCACAAACAGCGATGATGACAATCATCAATAGTAATAGAAAATATCAATAAACAAATTCCAAGTAATAATATTATAGATGATTTATTCACTTGTGGGTAAGTGTTAGGAATTTTACTTAGTTGTTTATTTATGGTATTATTGGTTTTAATTATGCTATCTGTTGATGTTATTAATATGTCTGGTAAGATGGGGTTTGTGAATTGATTATAAGTTTTTTTATTTCGTTTATATTTTCGTTGAGTAATTTCAAATAAGTTACGTCATTAACACAACTGTTTGATTATTATTTATTATGGGAATATTTATACATGAAGTTCAATTAAATGCAAAATGTACTACTTAGTATATCCAGTACAGCTGAGTATGGATTATTATTGTTTATAAATTTTTTGGAATACATCTGGCTTATACAGACAGATATAATGAATATATAGATTACATTGGTAGCAGGGGCGGATACAGGAATTTTTCAAGGGGGGGGCTGACATTCAATTAAAAGTGTATTTTTAAAATAAGACTTATTTACTATGATAATATTCAATTGAATAATATGTAGGTATATATAAATTAAATACTATATTAATTAAATAGAATAATATTTTATATTTCATTTAATAAAAACTATTAATCCAATAAATTAATCAATTGTATTCTTCTTGGAAATTTGGAAATAATATAATCACAATCGATCTATATGTCTTTATGTATATATAATAAAGAATGTCCATTTAGTCGATCTACACTCATAGTCGAACGTAAATATGTATTTATTGTTCTTAATCGGATAAATGAACGTTCACAATCACACGAGGTAATTGGGATAGCATCAATCAATAAAAGCATTTCATAGATATTAGGAAAAATAAACCTATAGTATATATATAAATTATATATTATTAATATATATATATAATTTAATGTAAATTCAATTTCAATTTACCTTGACATGTTATTAAGAGTAGGCTAATTGCTATCGTATTAGGTAAATATTTAGTCTCTGTCCATTTAACTTCCCAACAAATTAATTCTGTTTTTATTTAATGTATCTTTGGTAAATCATATTTGACTTATTCATAAAACTTTATAGAATATATTTTCGTTCCATGAATCCTTGTTTTCATTTATTACTTTTGGAATTAATAATGCTCCAAAAGATATATACAATATGTTTTTATTGAATCTTTCTTTCATCTCCATTATCAAATGATCCAATAATGGAATAGATATTACTTTTTTTAAATACTCTTAAGAGTTGAATTCAGCTGATATATCAAGTGTATTTGTTTGTACGATGTAGCTGTCTTTTATTTAACTTTGGTAAATAAATTACTTGATTTTAATATGATAATAAATGTGATGCTTCTTCATTCCATTCTAATTGTACTTCATCAATATTATCTCTACAAAGTTGTATCCCTTTAATTACACTTTGAATATTTTGAGTTGCCTTATATGCATCTATTGACCTACTCTGGAGAGCAGTTGTTAATTTTTTTATGAATTAAGTGAATTATTACATACAATTGTAATTAATTAATTACATAATAAATTGTGTATTACTCATAGAATTGTAAAGATCGTTATCTGTTGTTATACTTTCTGAATTCCATGTTTTATCATCATATATGTCATATAACATTATTACAATATAGCTTGATACAGTTCTATGAATACTCGCAAAGCATCATGTCTGGCACAAATTTGTTTAATATTTTCTTCTATTAAATCATTTCCTCTTTTTGCCTCTTAGCAGAATATTTAAAAAATATGCAGATTTCTAATAATATGACCATCATATTTTGAAATAACGACATTTTGCATGTATTTACTATTGATAGATTTAATACGTGTGGTCTACAGTTTACATATGTAGCTATAGGTTACTTATCAGAATTATAGTTGACGTTCCTTTTACTTTGCCAAATATGTTTATATGCATATATGTCAAATATTCATATGTCCTGCTCCATCGTATTCTTGCACTCTTAAATTTTCAAGATTTAATTCAACTTTAGTTAGTGTATCCATAATCAAGTTATCTATACTTTCTCCACTAAGATTTTCACATTCTATGAAAGAAATAAACTTTTCAGTGATACACGTAGGTATTACACCTACTATCAAAATATCGAATTGCTAAATCCATTTGTTTAGCATTAGGTATATATGTGGTTTCATCAGCTAGTACACTAAAATATTTAGATTTTTTTATTTCATAAATTATTCTTTATTTAATATATTCACCACATTCAAATATCAATTCATTCTGTGTTGTTTTTAGGTGTATTTAGCATCTTTATTACACATTAAAAAGTGTTCTTTTAAGGTACCATTTCCATAGCTTATAAATAGTTTTAGAAGTGCATTGACATTTCCTAGATTAGAATTTGGATCAGTAGAATATTCATTATTTTAATATCTTAATATATTATACCTACCACGTAATGAAATATTTTGTCTTTTTACAAAGAATGATTATATCTAATATTCCTATTATAATATTGCTCTGTTACATTCAATGTGCTTAGATATGGACTTTTTGACTTGAATTATAGATGATTGCTTCTTATTTTCTAGCACTGCAATACAATGATAATTTTCTTCCAAAGAATTCTTTTGGTAAATATTAGATTAATATTTTCTTAAATTCTTAAATTTCGGCAATCGCACCTTTAAATTTAATCAAGGGCGAAGTGGCAAATTTTACAACTTGATTGTGATTAATTGTTAAATGAAAAACACATGGTGTACACAATACGCCATTTACAGATTCACTGTAGGATAACCAAGAGTACGTGTGTATACACATGGTTATAACCGAGTATTTCCATTTTCTTTATGATGTTTAAAAACGTGATCTTTGATGGATTGTTGTGCGAGTATTTTTTTAGCAGAAGATACTTTTCTTGTTGTTTTTTACTTGTTAATTCATTATAAATAGTGTCAATATCTTTAAATTATATTACAATTAATGAATATATAAAAAAAATATGTATAAACCTACCTATAATTGACATTGAAAGTTTTTCTGATTTAACCACATCATCTATTTTACAATCATGAGGGGGGGCTAGAGCCCCCCTAGCCCCCCCCTGTATCCGCCCCTGGGTAGCGTTACATTGGTAGCATTCCAGGATAATATATAATATTATTGTGTGTATAATAATAGTTAATAATACTTAGATGTATTTTTGAATATAACATTATGATATCAGATAGTACATCATGTAGAGCGCTAATATTATTCAATTACTATATATTTATATATATATACAGAGCTGGGTACGATACTCGAAAAATGTATAATAGATACAATTACAATTACATACTTTTTTCTTATAATAGATACTACTACAATTACTTTAAAAAAAATCATAGTAGATACAATTACAAATACATAATTTTCTTAGTAGATACATCTTAGTAGATATAAATGCATTATAATTATATACAATGTATATAGTATATAGATATCAATTATATTTATATATATATATTCATCGATGTCGATTTGAAAGTACATATCAAGGAACATTAAGGGGGTATCCCACAACAAGTATTTTAACTTTAAAACTATATTCTATAAAGTTAACTGTATTTTTACTGGGAAACCCCCTTACTTTCCGGCAACTTGCCTGAAATATAATAACTTTATAGGGTATCCCATTACAACTTGATAAAAAATGGTTTTAAAGTTATAATATTTCCGTTAAGTTGCCGGAAAATATTGTAGTGGGATACCCCCTTTATACGGAAATAATGTCCGGAAATGTTTTATAGAAAGTAATTTTCTAGCAATTTGTATTGGGAGAATCCCTATAAAGTTACTATTTTTCCGGAAAGTTGCCGGAAAGTAAGAGGGTAACTCACTAAAATTGTAGTTAACTTGCTAGAAAATAACTTTCTAAAAATATTTCAGGACATTATTTCCGGAAATACTGCTTGTGGGATACCTCCTTTAAAATGACATATTACATATTTACACCTTATAACGTGTTCTTCAATAGATGATATAGAATACATTTGTTGATATTTATTGACATTTAATGATGCCCACGATGAATATGGTAGTGTACTAGCGTTTATTTCATCTTAAATTATACTATGAGCCATTACAGACTATAGAGAAATATACATTATTACAATATAGGTGCAATATACCTACTATTTTTCAACTAAAAATAATCAGCGAATTTACTTTCGAATGTTAAACATGAATATAGTAAATTATCAATTATATAACAAATAAATTATTAATATATTATTAATTATTATTATTTAGAATAATCATATTTATTAAAATGATTTTATCTTTCTATATAATATATAATTTTGAATTATAAATAAATTATTATATCAAATATATTATCAAAATAATGTCTTTGTTTTCAATAAATGTATATAATGGTTTTTGAGAATAAATCAATATAATTGATATATCATAATTTTTAACAATGAATTAATTTAAATATTTACAAAAGATATTTTATTAAAAACTATATATATAATGTATATATATATATTAAAATGATATTATAAAATATTGATATAAAATAAATATAATGACCAAATGATATATTATTTAATAAAATGTATCTGTTTAAATAATTGTTTTAGTAGATACGTACCGTAGATACTATTTATGACTAATAGATACGATTACAAATACGTTTGTAATTTTTATAATAGATACAAATAAAAATGTATCTACGATTTGTTGCCTTAATAGATACTGTATCGGCGATACTGCCCAGCTCTGTATATATATACATCAGATATTAACTCCATATTAAATACACATAATATTAACTATCATATGTATGCCGATAATATTTAATTATATACATCACTTACTATACCCAGCAACTATAACTAAAATAAATAAACTAAGTTTATGAACTGTGCTATAATAACACATTTCGCGTAGTTTTACGATCCGTTAACGCCTATCGTATCACTAAACAGTGTCTGGTATACAGGAACACAGGGGCTGAAACAGTGTTCTAATGGGTGGCAGCCACTCTGCTATCAGGTTAATCAAACCTCTATTACTACTATCTGACTACTACAACTATTACAGTTACAAATAATATTACTCTTAATACCACCACCACCACCATATAGACTATACTAGTAATATTATCCTCCATTGCCCTTATAGGTTCATATACGATATCTAGAAGTCTATCTTATATAACTATGATGTAACTATGTATTATGATATGTAACTATTATTATAATGTTGAACATATGTATCATAATATAGAAGATAATAACAATTAATAATAAAACCAAAACAGTACATGTATATTTAATCCAATCCTAACTCTATAACTAATTAGCAAAAGGTTACTGGTTCGGTATATTGAAAGGCCTGCCATCACAGCTCTAGTTGAACATAACATAGTAGCGGTTGAACTGCTGCTAAACATCATGCAAGGATGAAGGTTGCAAAACATAAAGTCACAGATGCTAAAGGTAGGTTGTTATTCTACTTTAATGAGACGACTCGACAGTACAGTTTATTTCACTTAAATTTACGAAAATCTTACTAAATCATATATAATAATTATCAGCGAGCGATTTAAAATACTCCTCAAATAATCATCGTTCGAAATTATAAAGGGGTGTTGGTCTATTGGGTAAACTCCAATAGGATAATTTATTTCTCCAAACAACTGGTATCAGATCACGATGCAGATAATAAAGATTACTATTACAATTACAAATACTACTATATTACTTTATATTTTACTAATTATTCACCTTCATAATTTTTGTTGTAATATAAACTATGAAATAACCTATAATAAATAGTTACCCATAACATGTATCATTATAAGTTAATATAAGTTATTAGGTCACTAGTTTAATTCAGTTATATTAACCCTATTTAAAAAAATTATATAAGAAAAACTATAATATACGTTCTGGTTTATTTATTATAAATGTTGATCTAGATATAATATATATTCCAATTGATAAGGTTCACCAAGACTAGCTAATAAACATACATAAATATAGAGCTAAACTATAGAGTACGCACCTATTCCAGTCCATATCGTTAATATCGTATGTCAGATTATATATTATATACTTTATTAAATCTATATATTTAATATTATATTATTATCCTACTATCACATATTATAATCTTATAAATTCGTCTTAAGTTAGAATTGTCTTGGATTGCTTATTTTTAGGAAATTTAATAAAATTATATTATTAAATGTTAATAATTAATTTCACTCCGTATTTTAACTTAAAATCTTAATATTAAGTTAACATCTAAATATATCCTAGTAGTAAAAATCTAATTGATTTCATTGAGAAACTATAAGATATTACTAATGCATAGCGATACCACATCATATAAATATATTTAATTTAACAAATATGAATACGTATAATATATCTACATACCTACGTCGAAGTTTTATAATAAAGTCATTATCTTTTTTCACGTTAGTTGGTCATTAGAATACGGTCAATCACGTATAGCATAGCTAACTACCAACATCTCCATAAGCTCTTTATTTCTCTATTCAATACGTTCCCTTCATAACCACATGTTTAGTGCATTCTCTAAGTGATGTATGTATTCGTATTGGGTCCTAAGACTAAGGGGTGTTCACACGATCAATCCTTTTGAGCAAGAATTGCGCTATCGTAAAAGTAAGTCTTTTTTCTGCGATGATTGCACAAATAGATTGCTCATGAACAACCCTTGACATGATTAATATAGCAGACCACCCCTTCCCGATAGTCATAATCATGCATTACTCTGGCTTGTACATTTATCCTAGGTTTTATAATTACGATAACAAATAGTTTAATGATGATGGTGTGTAGTGATAAAATATAATACCAGCACACAATGAATAAATATGAAACCATTAAAGTATAATAATTATTGAATAAACGTAGAACTACAGATAGGTGATATTACAAAATAGAATATAAACATATTCGTATAATGTTATTACACTTGCATAGCTTTGAGATCCTGTGTTAATACCTGTGTGTACCACTAAACAGTGACTGCGATATCTGAGCGGACTGAGGGGCTGACCTACACCGGACAGCTGGAAACCCACCGCAATAGTCTCTAGTACAGCGTTAGTGACAACTTATCAGTATTCATTGTTGATCTATTTCTTCATTTTTTTTAAATATATTTTGTAATATTTTTTTATATTTATTGTATTTTTAAAAATATTTTTTGAAATTTATTTGAAATATTTTTCCACTAATTTTGAAATATTTAAAACAAATATTTTTCTACATTTGTTTGTATTTTAGCTAAAATTTATTTAATGTATATACTATGCAATACAGCAATGCTGAATCGGGAATAGCTATAATTAGTAAATAATGATTTATTATAATAGGCAAACAATCACAAACATCGTATGGGTTTGTGTTTTTGACATTTTTTGTGACATATTGTGTAATATTGTGAATATTTTTTGAAATATTTTTTAAATATATATATATATATTTATATATATATCTTTATATATTTACACATACAATATATATGTATTTATAAATGCAATTTACACATAAATTTTAATTAAATAGATTTTATTATGATTTTAAAAATAGATTTTATTGCATAATAAAGTATTTTACCTTGTCGTACTCTTTTGATATCGAGTGATTTCCTCATAAATAAATTACTAAATATTGTAGCTGTTATCGTAGTGTAATGAACTTAGATAATGTATATGGAGAGTTTAATATATAATTTCAATATCATTAAAATTATATTTTACTTTAGTGATTATGGAAGTGTCTAGTTGTAATAATAGCGAATAAATTATCTATAATATTATTACTTGAACTTTGTTTATTGATATTTTCTATTACTATTGATGATTGTGGGTAAGTGTTAGGAATTTTATGTATTTTTTTATTTATTGTTTTATTGGTTTTAATTATGGTATCTGTTGATTTTATTAATATGTCAGTGTAATATGGTGTTTATGAATTGATTATAAGTTTTTTCATTTCATTTATATTTACATTGTGTAATTTTAAAGAAGATACATCATTAACACTCTCAGTTTGATTATTATTGATTATTTGAATATTTATACATGAAGTACATTTAAATGTAAAATGTACTATTTAGTATATCTAGTACAGCTGAGTATGGATTATTACTGTTTATCCATTATATTGGAATCCACCCTGCTTGGTACAGACAGATATAATGAATATATAGATTACATTGACTACATTCAATTTTATTGAAATTATCTGAAAGATTACATTGGTAATCCATGATAATATATAATATTATTGTGAGTATAATAATAGTTAATAAGACTTAGATGTAATTATTGAATATAACATTATGATATCAGATAATACAACATGTAGAGTGCAAATATTATTCAATGACTATATATATACACCAGATATTAACTATATATTAAATACACATAATATTAACTATCATATGTACGCCGATGATATTTAATTATATACATCACTTACTATAACCAGCAACTATAACTAAAATAAATAAACTAAGTTTATGAACTGTGCTATAATAACACATTTCGCGTAGTTTTACGATCCGTTAACGCCTATCGTATCACTAAACAGTGTCTGGTATACCGGAACACAGGGGCTGAAACAGTGTTCTAATGGGTGGCAGCCACTCTGCTATCAGGTTAATCAAACTACTATTACTACTATCTGACTACTACAACTAGTACAGTTACACATACTACTACTACTAATACCACCACCACCACCACCATATAAGCTATACTAAAAATAATATCTGGCATTGCCCTTATAGGTTCATATACGGCCGCCAGGATTATGGCTAGATCTCTAGAAGTCTATAATATATAACTATGATGTAACTATGTATTATGATAGGTAACTATTATTATGATATAGAAGATAAGAACAATTAATAATAAAACCAAACCAAAAAGTACATGCATAGTTAATCTAATCCTAACTCTACAACTAATTAGCAAAAGGGTTACTGGAGCGGTATATTGAAAGGCCTGCCATCACATCTCTAGTGCAACATAAAATAGTAGCAGTTTCATTGCAGTGCAGTTATCAAGCCCATGGGCTAAACACTGCCGCTAAACATCATGCGAGGATGAAGGTTGCAAAACATAAAGTCACAGATACTGAAGGTAGGTCGTTATTCTACTTTAATGAAACGACTCGACAGTACAGTTTATTTCACTTAAATTTAAGAAAATCTAACTAAATCATATTTAAATAATTATCAGCGAGCGATTTAAAAGACTCCTCAAATGATCATCGTTCGAATATCTAAAGTGGTGCTGGTCTATTGGGTAAACACCACTAGGATCATTTATTTCTCCAAACAACTGGTATCAGATCACGATGCAGATAATAAAGAAATAAGGATCATATTACAATGTTTGTGTAAAGATGTGTCTCAAAATTTGCCTACAATAATGTTAACGATAGGTAAATAATATTATTATTTATTAATTTAAATTTTAAATTAATACCTTTACCCCCATAATGATCCACAGTTAAGAATAGGAGCTCCCTACCAGTTGCAAGTGTTACACCGCGTCAGTATTGTGATTTCAGAACTGAACACCCGCATTACCTTCGCACTGGACAACCATAGATAAATGTGAGATAAATTGGGAGAATGATACGCAAGCTACAGCAGTATTCAGCACAGCAGTTCAAGGTTAGCGTTAGAGAACTGCCTTGAGGTAATCTGTGAAGGGATGTCCCATAAGCACTTCTTATTACTATAGTCTATCTATATCTTCTAACTATATTAGTATTATTGATATCGTTATTTAGTAAATAATGCGTAACTTTAACTGATCGCCGTGTAGGCCCGTACCAACTTCTTTGTATGCAAAGACACTAAAGAATATTTGATGGGATGTATACTTACTTATTTTATCTAAATTATTACGAGATGTTCACTCTTTTACTTACCTTCTCCCCCAAAATACATACAGCTGAGGAAGCGTTGAATGTATTGAATACTGTACCTGGTACCATAAGAAAAGACCCCAACAATATATATAGATGTAGGGCCTATATCTTTCCACATGCAGAACAAAGCCTAAGATGAAGAGCTATCCAATACAATAATTAAAGCACTGGAGTCTTTGAAAAAAGAGAATGAATCCATGATATCGGAGAATTTAATACATTGATATGACTAATAAAGGGGACATTTATTATGACCACGACAACAAAGAAATCAGGATCAGATTACATAGCTTGCATAAGTTTCAGCAAATCATGATTTTTGAAATAAATTATTAAAAATTATATTATATTAAAATCAGTAAATTTAATATATTACCTTTAATATAATATAGGTTTTAATGCATAAAAGTAAATATTAATGTGATAATTAATTATATATAAATACATCCGTATACAATATACATTAAAATGAAAAATATTTATTTTTAAAACTGATATTACTGCTCTTTATTTTTAAACTTAATTTTGATTCTTTGAATATCCGCTACTTTTAATCTACTTGATATATATATATATATGAAACTTTCTGAACTTAATCAACATAAATATATCTTCATAAATATTAAGTATAAATTATCATATACTTCTACATAATATATATAAACATCTAATTATGATTAATTAGACTTAACAAAATTTAGTTTTCTCTTATTTAAGGATTTATCGTACTTTTGGTAAAAAAAATCTCATATATATTCACCAAGTTAAAATTCATATGTATTGCCGACTCTTAGGTAATATAATAAATATTCATAAATCTATATAATATATTATTTATTGATATTTGTAAACAACATAAAAGTATATCACCATAATTATTTTCGACAGTGATATAATATATACTGTATAATATATGACATATATAATATAAAATAATTTATGTTTACATTTAATTTTTATATTTGTGTTGAATGAATATTTTCTGTATAAATATAATTATTTGTAGTCAATTTAAATGCTGAAAATAATTCACATATGTAAAAATATATTCATTTAATGTTAAGTAATATAAATATATTTATAATCAGTTTATATATTGAAAATATTGCACATATGTGCCAATATTTTCATTAAATTGTAAGTAACTTTTCATATTATAAATACATTATACGAATATAACTTAAATATATAACCCACTTAAATACACCGCAGTTATACTTTTCACATCTAGGAATCTAACCTTACATGCGTTACTCGGAACATTTGTAACTTCTACAGATTAGGTTAACTCTAATTATTACAGAATCGATGATTCATCATTACATAATTATGACATCACTACAGTGGTGCCTATTCTCATTATTATTATTATATTAATTATGATACAGTGGTCATATTTATTGTTATTAATACATATGTTACATAGTTATTTGACCATTAATTATGACACCTATATGATAATAAAGGTAGAGGGGGTGTATATCTATAACTTAGGACAGTGGTTCCCAACCTATGGGTCATGACCAAAATTTGGGTCATTGGGTTTTTTGTTTGGGTCATGAGCTAATTTATAAAAATATTTATAATAATATTTATATCCAATATATTATAGTTTATATTATTCGTTTACGATTACGTTTAATAATACAAAAATAAAATTGTTAATTGGGTCATGGTATATTTTTAAATTAAAAGTTGTCAAAAAAAGGGTCATGATGAAAAAAGGTTGGGAACCACTGACTTAGGAGATGGATCGTTATCAGTCATCTCTGAACATTGGATTCAAAAAATATATATTTTAGAATATATTTAGTTATATAGTTTAGCTGAACATTCATGGTGTCATTGACTGTCACTACTGAACTTCTCATACAAAGATAATTATAATTGTAATATTTTATGTAAAAATAAACTATTTTTCTAAATATATGTCTATTAAATCTAATCCGCAAATACTTTCATTCCGTTCTTTTAGATAAAATGTGCAGTATAACTTACAAAGTACAAACCAATTTAATAAATATGTGAAAGTATACCTGCAGGTGGTTAATTGAAATAACCCATCTTTAGAGAGGTTAATGGTTTAGTGAACTACATACTAGATCAACTACTAATATTTTTAATTATTTATTATATATATATATAATATTAATGTAATTATAGTAAATAGTTATTAGATATATATACAACTCTATTATTCCAAATTATTAAATTTAAACAACATTTTAACTTTTTATAAAGTTTTATTTCTAAAAAAAATGCAGCTTCATAGTTTTTAAAATATCATAAAAGGTAATTTCAATTTAATAAATATGGATAAGGTTAAATACCATGCAGCATATTAATCAAAATACAATAGCATAAGTTAAAATATAGTACCGGTCAAACATCTAATAAATAGTAATACAACAGATTTTTCTAAGGAAATATATAACACTCTTATATTTTAAATCATATAATTCTATATCACACAAAATATGAAAAGCGCACCTATACTACCAATATACAGAAATGTCTTTATATCGATGACCTATACAAGTTATAACTTTGGATAGATGACTAAATATTAATTTAAATTTAAAAAATAAAATTTCAAACTATAAACTTTCAAATGTAAAAAAATATTTTTTAAATTATTATTTATATAATGAAAGTTAATTGTTCATTACTGATTTTATAACAAAACACATATGATATGATGGTTTTAAATGATATACATATCAATGAATTGATTAAAATCTAACTTATATTGAATAAAAGCTATATCAATATAATAATGACAACATTGTTGTATAAAAACCATGTCAATCGTAAATATATTCACAAATTCAGGTAGCAATAGGGGTTTATATTAATCGTGTTAGTTAAGTATGGGGTATTATATCTTTATTTCGAAAAATATTTCGTAATGTTATCGATTAATTTATATCGTATATTTATATTGAATAATTTATAGAAAAAAACTTAATATTATTCTGTATTCATAAATAATTATATATCTTATATACGAAATAGAATTTAATATTACATTATCAATAGGAATCATATTTACATTTAATAAAACATCATACTGTATGATTCATATTTTATTATACTATTTAAATTCTATAAAATATATAATTATAAAATAGTAGTTTAATTAATTAAATTAATAAAAATGTCATGAATATTTATCTACAAATTAAATCAACATTCAATTAATAATATCATAATGATTCAACATACAACGTATTCACATGTATACATACAAGTATGTTAGTTGTAGAAATAATCACACTCTTCATTCCCCACAGCTTCAAGAATGTCAGATGTTATACCGAACCATAATACGAGGAATGTGACAGTTATAATTATCAAAGAGCTTATTCTACCGGATATCTATGAATAAATAAATGTAAGAACCATTTATCATAGAAATATATATATATATATATATATATATATATATATATATATATATATATATACAGTATACTCTCAATTTAACTGATTCTCTATATCTTAGAAAAACCGCTAACTCAGAATTTTTACAAATGCTAGTTTGGTTGTGTACATATGTAAATAATAGTTTAAAAGAATAATTCGATATCTCAGACATATTTCTTCAGTCTATTGTGAATTATGATCAATCGTGAGTTAACTAAATTATGAACATTCTATATATTCGTTTAACATTTATAATTAAATCTCGTATAGTAACAAACTAAACAAGCATGCCGTGCATTACAGCACACCTACACATGACACTAAACCACATCGCATCATAAGTAATGATCATCTACACATCAATGGTCATTATGAACAAGTGTGAACGTGTATCTCTGTAGTATCGTGTTATGTATTGTACAGCTATTGTCAGTGTAATCATTAATATTGGTATTACTAATACGTATGTAAATACACTATTATATTAATATATTCATATATTTAGTGGGCCATCAAAATAGAGGCTGGGTAGCCCATCATTGTAAATTGTATATTATACAATACCATATTATTTAATTAAATTTCTATTGGTATATAGAGTAGTTTAGTTACAAAAGAGCATGTAATATCGTGACATGTATAAAGACTAGGCTTAGATCTAGAATTAATTTGATTGTATACATTCATTAATATTAGTTAAGTATGAATTATAAAATATTGAATTCAAACAAACAATACATTTATTCATACATAGAAATACTTGACGGAAAATCTCAATGTCATCAATTCATAGCGGTGACAGGCATCTATTACATCTCTATATCGACTTCGATTTCTCTCTGCTATCCGAGGTGGGCCGCGAATATGATCACCCAGTATACTCTCTCAACATGAAAGGAAGCCAATCGCATTTCAGCATGGATCAGAAATCTGAAGATAATGCATTATTGCAAATGGAAAACGAAACTATTAATGAAATGGAACGTGATATAGCCGACATTGAAGCATCCCTTAAATCGTGAATGAATCATTGTGTGATGAACACATCGAGTGAGCATGAGAGGTAGAGTATAGTTATAATGCATATGTAACTCTATTTTCCTTATGTTCGAATGGGAACACATTTATATCTGTACAAAAATTAATTTAAATAAAATTATAAGTACTTTTAAATTTTTAAAAGCTTGTTTATGTAAATTAAGAATTTATATTAACTACATTGTCTATAATTAACTTTTAACAACAATTTATAAATATTTAAATCCTATAAAAGAAATAATCTGATTCATTAATTAAATTAATATTTACCAGTTGATTAAAATTTAGTATTTTATCTATGTCTTGAAAATTATATTATACACAGGATAAATATGAGCTTAACTAGAAGATAATATATGTAATGAAAAGAGTATATACATATTAAAACACATCCATCATAAAAAGGAATAAACAATTTAGTTATCAAATAAATTCTATATATGTAATAATTATTCAGAATAATTATTTTACTATTTTCACTCAATCATTAACTCATTCAATGTTTTAAATTTTCAAATAATTACAATTATTTTAATTTGATATTTAGTATACCTTAAAATATTCATAATTTTATTTTCAAAATAATGTTTATTTACTATAGTAAATACTTACGTAAATACTATATTTACTATAGTTATTTACTATAGTTAAGATAATTTATATTATCTTTTAAGTTCTATATACAATGAAATAATTACATCTATATTATATATATCATTGTGTTAAATATTATAGTGAATAAATAAATAAAAATAAGTTAATACCACTATTATTCCTAATAAATACATAACACATATATTTATAGAACAGAGTTTGTACCCTACCCTTAAATAACTATTAAATAATATTAATTGAATACATATTATAAATGATATTTGTGACAAAACTCAAAATATAACTAGTATAGGTGACAATTTAAATCAATTATTATTATAGAATTAAAAATTATATTAGTTTAAAATTTTAAATAATAAAAATTTTAAATAACAAAATAAAATAAATTTTCAGTATTAAATTAATTAAGTACCTCCATCAGAATTAATATTTTATAAATAATATAAATTTGATTATTACAAAATATATAGAAAATGTAATCAGTAATTAAATAACTAGAAATATTTAAACTTCAAAATAATTAAACTGATGAGATTGAAATTGAAAAGCTTAAAATATACCTTCATTATATATTCAAATGATATAACATTATCTTC
Source organism: Osedax fenrisi (assembly GCA_964019155.1). Taxonomy (NCBI): domain Eukaryota; kingdom Metazoa; phylum Annelida; class Polychaeta; order Sabellida; family Siboglinidae; genus Osedax; species Osedax fenrisi. Next base: position 1,838,919 of record OZ025246.1, on the reverse strand, counting down.
ATCATCTTACATAGTATACATACAATTTCACACATTTAGACATATTTAACAATATGTACATTTATGTTGAAATTTAGTTATCAAAAACCTATATTGAATAGAATAGAAACATATTTCAATGATCTAACCAAAGATTTTCCGAAGGAAAGATATAACACTTACACGAAATCGTGTAATTCAAATTTGTATACAAAATACCCTGGTGCCACCTATAGCGGGTTACTTTTAGGAACTATGCGTTGTTTATAATGTAAATTCGTATTTAACTATACATTTTTAAAATGTTAAATAATATGCTTTAAATTAATATTTATATGATGAAAACTAAGTGTTCATTACTAATATATAACAAACAAATATGATATGTATGTTTTAAATGCTATAAGTATATATTTAGTGAATAAAAGCTAATTTATATTGCATGTAATTTAATAGAGCAATGAAAACATTGTTGTATGCAAACAGAGCCGAACCTAAATCTATTTCAGTGATTTCGATACTACTGCTAGCAGCGGTTGGGGCTATAACTAAATTACGTTGCATGCATAGGGAGTGTTATATCTTTGCTTCGCAAAATCTTTGATCTAACTAAGAAATTATACATATTGTCTAATTTAGACTTTTAATAGTGAAGTCAGTATTTTCTTACATTTTCTATATAACTTACTAGTATATATATATTTATAGATGTTTCAAATTTCCATAATTTAAATATATTAGTGAATAAATATCTATAACTAATAGTTTATAAACTATTATATTGATTAAATTACCATCATGTGAAGGATATCAAGCTTTTTAAGTTGTTTGATACAAAGTAAAGCATTCACATGCTAGCATATTCATGAACAGAATTACAATTCGACATCCATTATAAGCAGAGATGATATTAATATATTATTAATAAATATAATAGAATATATGACTTATATTATGTAGTATATATCCTTAGTTTTGTTTTTATAAGTATTATATTCTAGTATTTGTAAGATAGATTATTTTATTGTTAATTTCTTTTAATCAAAATGTCTAATAAATTTATTTTAAATGATATATACAAATCAGTATATTATCAGAATATTATTGTTATTCTAAATGATAGTAAGCAACATAATAAAGTTAGTCTTTTCAACCATATTGTATGGGGTTAGATAATTACTAGTGTTAAATCAATATTATATCTAGCTTGTTCTACTAGATTGTAACCATGGTCCATATATATAACTATATATAATTTTTTTTATTATTTATACTTATTATATATATATATATATATATATAACAAAATAAGTCAACATCGAAGAACGTTTAATTATTTTATTAAAATATAGATACAATTTCTTCGACGATGTAAAACCTTCCGATTATTTTCAGAGGTGTCATGTTTTCCCCAATGCCAGCGAACACACCCAAGCTGCAGTTTCAGTGAATATATATATGCATAGGTGAGGAATTGTCATCTAGTAGTAGTAGTAGTATACAATTAATGCATTCAAATATACAATAGTATGGTTATCTATATTACAATAGGCATTGTTCAACTAAAATACATCTATAAAATCTGTTATTTGTATAATGATAGTATAATATTTACAATATAGAACTGTGCCCCTTGTATCAATACCTCCTATAACCTCTATATAACGAGGTTATAGGAGGTCTTGCTTGTATATTTATACATTTGTTTACATTTATATTATGAAAATATATTTTTAAATTTATAATGTACATACATTTTGGACACATAAATATAGTATGTATGTTTATATATATATAAAGAGGTATATGATTTAACACAATATCAAGTGTCTAGATAAATAATATGTATTAGTTCTAAAAGCATAACTACCTTCACAAATGATATTAAGTATTCTCACAAGTACAGATATGGCACCCTTCTCTGGCTGATAGTAGACATTGTTGTAGGCAAATACTTTGAGGGGGGAGCCCCTCACAGTCTGTGGTTGTAGGTACACACACTGAACATGCAATGCTGTATTTGGTCTGCTACACCTTGATATTGATATTCACTGTTGTCACCTGTAGATGTTTAGGTTGGGTTTACTGTAGGCTAAATGTAACCTATTTATTAATATCACACATATTTACAATGTTAATAAATGTTAAAGATAATCTTTTACTAGAATGAAAAACTGGCTGTAACTATATTAATATAACATGTAGTAGTTATTTTATACTATTTATTGACATGTTATCATGAATCAATATATAATTATAATAATATTAATAACATAATATTAATAACACACTACATAGAAATGTAGTGTGTTTTAATTTTATCATACAACTTGTATTCTAATTAAAAATCAATATTCCCACAAAGTGTTGATGGATAAAAGATACTTTGAATCGCATAACAAACATGGTTTTATTATTAAATGAATAATGTAGGTTACTGTACCTACTTGTATTAATCCGGGTATTAGGGTATTAATGTATTAATGATGTATTAATGATGGTATTAATAAAGGTATTAATGATGGCACCAATAATTAACATTATTATAATAATTATTTATATATATATAAATTAATTAATTAATATTTAATTTACTTTTAAATAAGGTTTGTAAATATTAATTAAAACAAAATAATAGAATTAGGGACATTTAAAAATAAAATTTCATATATTCACTAATAGTTAAATAATTACAAAATTAAATAAAAACGTTGTAGCATTGGTTTTTGTAGCTGCATTACATCCCAAAGTGAGCATATACAAATTTAGTTAGCATTTAAAATTTAATATTTGCACCTCAACTCGTCCCTTTGATCGTAACCCCAATTAGCTACTCCCTTATATAATACAAGTTTGTTCACTAATTCAAATGGCGTGCGCGGTGCGCCGCGAGCTACCGCCCGCCATATTACATCTAGCTATTAATAATGTGGCACTCCGATCGTATCAATGTTCCTTTTTTCAAGGTTATTCCATATTATAGTACTAATCGAACTTATTAAATATATATATAATATATAAAAATAAATAAGTAGTTACATAATTTATAAGTATATACATTATATATAACGAGGCTACAATATTATGATAAATAATGAATTTAATATAAATAAATTGAAATCGTATTAATGCTCTTCTTTTCCATTGATTTGTATTGACCCAATTATTGGGCCAAGACAAGTAAATGTTTATGTTTTGAGTTTCTTCTATATCATAGTACTAATTGAACATATAATAATGATACAATAATATGATATATAATGAATTTAATGTGAATAAATTTAAAATAAATGGACAAATTAAAGTTTACTATCAATAAGCTTTGTTTATAAAAAATCTTGAGATTTACGTAGAAAACACGTAGATCTGCACATATTATGTGTACTATTTAACTATTGAAATGTATCAGTATACCTACATAACTTAATAAAACAATATGATTGGATTTTATTGTTATTAAATTTAAAAAATTAAGTGTGTAATAAATAACTTGAAATATTAAACTAAAATTTGAAAATTCATTGTTTACATTATTGGATACATAAATGAGATATGCACTTTATAAGAACTACTTGTGAACATGTCAACTATGTTTACATTTTCAAATTATCCTTATAAAATAAATATCCATTGATATTTGTAATGTTGTGTTATATAAATTTATTATAAAATAAATCACATAATTATTTAATAAATTTGATATATTTAAAATTAATAACAGGAAGTTTATTTGTTTATCTGTCATCTTATTCCTGGAGTTTATTTTTATATTTTTATATTTTTCTGTTTTTTATCTTATATTATCAGTTAAATCTATGATTTAATAATACAAAGCTGACACAATATACTTGGATGTATCATGTGCAGATGTCCATGTAAGTAGTTATACGTTTATCAAATATAATTCTCTACAAATATCAATTTTGTAATATATTGTGTAATATTAGAAATCATAAATTTATTTGAAACTTATTTATAATTTATATTATAAAATTATCATAATAATAATCAATTATTTATATATAATATTTTTTATATTTTATATTTTAAATCAATATTATAATCTAGTGTTATTACATATTAAATTACTATATTGCATACACTCAGTGAGATTGAATCGTGAGATTGAATATAACTTAATTTATCAATTAATTATTTATATATAATTATTAATTTTTAAAATAATTTAATATAAATAATTAATTGATAATAATTTATTATATAATAATAATTTAAATGTTATTAATTATTATTAATAATATATAATATAATAATAGTATTTATATACTAAACCAATATTGAATATAGTTATAATCTAAGTTAAAATATATTAAATTAATATATTGAATGAACGATCTTACTTATTTATATTAAATATATTTATATTTATTATAATTGAAAATAAGGATCAGGGTATATTTTAGACAATAAAAACCTAACATTTTGGACATTTTTACACTCAAAAAAAGTTATAAACTGCATTATTATCTACAGTCTGTGAATGAAAGCAGCAGTTTGTTACACATCTAAATTAGTCATAAGATATCAGTATCGAAATATTTTTTTTAACTCCAGGATTTTGAGTTTTATGGTTTTTTCCTAATTAGTTTTTGGTAGTTATTTTGTTGGTTTTTTGGTTTAATAAATTTGTTATATAATTTATATAAGATAATTATGTATATAGATTTAATTAAATATTATTTATTTAATTTATATTAATAAAATTACTTTTGATAAGGATAACATAATAAAGGAATACCAGATAGTTCGGACCAGGTAAACTCTGAATACTTTTGAATTACACTCGGACCACTTTTTAAAAACAAAAATATTCGGAATACTTTAAAATAACTATATAGTATATACTACTATAATATAATATTCTATAATATATTCTATTCTATAATATAATATGCTTTAACCAACATTCACTTTATATAAATATATTTACATTTATTTAAAAGTTTACCCACTACAAGTATTTCCGGTAAAAAACTGCCGGAAATATTTAAACTTTAAAATGACTTTCTATTAAATTAACTACAACTGTAGTGGGAAACCCCCTTACTTTCCGGCAACTTGCCTGAAATATACTAACTTTATATGGGGTATCCCATTAAAATTTGATAGAAAATGGTTTTAAAGTTACCCACTTAGTAACTTAAATAAGTAAAGTTTAAGCATGAATTAATATATATATATATATAATATAATATTATTATAATATATGACATTTAATTTATATTTAAGTAAAAAGCATTCATTAAAAAAACAATGTAGCTTAATTAACTACTATTTAATTAAATTAAATTTTTTAAATAAATTATTAATTAAATTGTAGATAATATAATAGATTAAATTCTATATCCCTCGATATATCCTTACAGCATACATTCTATCTGTTTAGGTACATATATGTCTTTATATATTGGAAATAAAATAACCATAATTTGATCAATATACCTATTAGTGAATATATGATAGGTTTTAAAATATGTAAAGGATCTTATATAATTGTGTATACATTAATGATTGATAAAACATATTTAAACTAATAATTAAAATCATTGATGTCTTAAAATAAGAGTAGTTTCTAAGTGACATTAGAGCAATTTGGTTAATACATTAATGTTATCCAACTTCCGTAATTATTTATATATAAATTTACAATATGTTTATAAATACTATTAATGAAACAAGTTTCTAATATAATCATCTAAAATAGCCAAATTACCAAGTCATCTTGGATTACTTTTTAAATAAATCAATGTTACATAATAAAAAGACCTAACTTTTATAAAATTCAACTAATACATCTACAGGTGACAAGAGTGAATATCAATATCAATATTTAGCAGACCAAATGGAACTTTGCATGTTCAGTGTGAGAGCCTACAACAATGTCTACTGTCAGCCAAGAGAAGGGTGCCATATCTGTACTTGTGAGAATACTGAATACCATTTGTGAAGTTAGTAAGGCTTTTATAACTAATATATAATATGATATTATTTATCTAGACACTTGATATGTTTCTATCTCATGTATCTATCTTGTATACAAAATATGTATGTATGTATGTATGTATGTATGTATATATATATATATATATATATATATATATATATATATATATACATATTTACACACACTATGTATATATTTATAAATGTATTTTACAAATTAATATTCATATAATACAAAGATAAAAAAATACATAAATGATACTATTGACCCAGTTCTATATAGTAAATATTATACTATTATTATAAATAACAGATTTTCCAGATGTCTCTTAGATTAACAGCACCTATTGTCATGTTGATACCCACACTATACACTATTATTGTCTAGTATTATCATAAATCTTTCTCTCTAGCTCTATGAGTATCATGTATACTTTTATATTGCTATTGATACTGCTACTGCTACTGCCACTGCTACTGATACTGCTAATTCTACTGCTACTTCTACTACTACTGCTACTGATACTGCTACTGCTACTGATACTGCTACTGCTACTGCTACTGCTACTACTACTGCTACTGCTAGTTCTAATGCTACTGCTACTACTACTGCTACTGATACTGCTACTGCTACTGCTACTTCTACTGCTACTGCTACTGCTACTACTACTACTACTACTACTTCTACAACTGCTACTACTACTGATACTGCTACAATAACTGTTACTGCTACTGCTACTGCTGCTACTACTGCTACAATAACTGCTACAATAACTGCTATTGCTATTGCTAATGCTACAGCCACTGCTACTGCTACTGATACTGCCACTGCTACTACTACTGCTACTACTACTACTACAATAACTGCTACAATAACTGCTACAATAACTGCTACTGATAATGATACTGCTACTGCTACTGATCTAATACTGCTACAATAACTGCCACTGCTACTGATACTGCTACTGCTACTGCTACTACTAATACTAATGCTATTGCTATTGCTACTGTTACTGCTACTGTTACTGATACTGCTACTACTACTGCTACAATAACTGCTACAATAACTGTTACAATAACTTCTACAATAACTGATACAATAACTGCTACAATAACTGCATATTTATAATTATATAAATATTAATATTATTTATTTCATTAAAGTATTGTTTGTAAAATTTAAGATATAAATATAAATATATTCATGTATCTATATACTATATTAGTTATTAATATGTGTAAAATAACATTAAACAAAATTACATTATACTTTAAATGTTAATATATATTGTAAATATATGTAAATATTGTCATTAAATTTTAAGTAAATTTAAATTATTATAAATATATTTTTTTTAAATTAAATATTATGAATCTAACTTAACAATATAGTAAATTACTATTAGTAACCCACTTTCAATATACAGCAGTTTTAAATTTCACATCTGATAATCTAACCTTACATATGAATATATGTTCCTCGGAAATTGGTGACTTCTACAGATCAGGTTAACGCTCATTATTACATAATTAATGACTCATAATTATATAATTATGACATATTATGTATAGTTTATTAATTATAATATAGTGGTTATGGTGATTGTTAATAATACGTATGTTACATAGTTATTTGACCATTAATTATGTCACCTATATGATAATAAGTGTAGAAGGGGTGTATATATATATAACTTAGGAGATAAATTGTTATCAGTCATCTCTGAAATTTGGATTATAACTTTAAAAATAAATTTAGTTGTATAGTTTAGCTGACCAACCATCATAGTGTAATTGACTGTCACTACTGAAAATCTCATAAAATGATAATTATCATGTAATATAAGTGTAAAATAAACTATCTTTCTATTTAGATGTACACTAAATCTAATACGAAAATACTTTCATTCCATCCTTTTAGATAAAATGTTCAGGATAACTTACAAGCAAATTTAATGAATATGTGAAAGTGTGGCTGCGGTTCATATAACAACCCCGATTTAGAGAGGTTAATAGTTTAGTGAACTATATACTAGATCTGCTACTAATATTTTTCATTATATATATATATATATATCATATATTTAATAAAAATATAATTGTATTAATGAGTTAATAAATATATTCAAATATATTATTCCAATTAATTAAATTTAATATAACATATTTTAAATTTTAGTTACAATTTGATTTAAAAATAATTAGGTTTGTTAAGTAGTTCCTAGTTTTAAAAATATAATTAAAATTTTTTCTATAAATTTAATAAACAAAATTAAATACCATATAGAATATTAATCATAATATAATAGCATACGTTAACACCTAGTATCGAGATACATGGTCAAGTAATAACTGTCAAACATTTATTCATGGTATAATGATTTATTATTAAGACATAACCATCTTGAATTGGTCATATTTATAAATTTCTTTGTTATTATTTACAATTTATTTTAATTTATTATATAATATACAATTACATATATATATATATATATATATATATATATATACATTAAATATTTACAATTTATAATCAATATTAGATATAATAATTATTTCAGATTCGTATAATTTTAAATACTTGTACTAAAATAATGTAGTATATTATCAATATTTTAATATTAGTTTAAATTTATTTGCAAAGTAAACATTTGAATATATAATAATTGATATACATTTTATGTATAGTTATAAATATAAAATAAATATATATATATGACATATTTTATTATCAATGATATATTTATATAATTTTTAATAACATTGATAGGTTAATTTGAAATATATTTTTATTAAAGAGCTCATTATCTGGATATCTATGAATCAATAAATGTAAGAATAATTTCCTATATTACTTATGTAAATACATGTAAGAATAATTCTATGTCACAGAATTTCTATTTCTCAGACACATTACTTCAGTTTCTTGAATTATGAGAAATTGTGAATTATTTATTATTAATAATATTATGAATATTTTATATATTTGTTTATCATTTATAATTAAATATCGTATACTATTAAATTAAATGATTATCTCGCATTATAGCACAGCTACCAAGTCACATGACACTACATATCATTTAATAAGTATTGGTCAAGTCTACAACTAATTGGTCAGTATACAGGTATGTACAAGTGTAACACTGTATTTTGTATATTTCATAGCTATTACCAGTGTAATTAGTATTGCTATTTTCATTACTAAAATATTTATAAATACCCTATTATATTCATATATATATATATAGTGGGCCGTTATAAAATTCAGTATATACCCCAGTGTTAATTGTATATTGTACAATGATATAATATATTTTAATTAAATTCCTGATGCTGTGACGAAGTAATTTAATTATTTCTAAAAGACGACGCAATGTAGGTTGATATTTATAAAGATTTAGCTTAATTCTAGGATAAATCTGATATCAGAATTAATATTAGCCAATATTCATAATTATGAGATATAAAATATTTAATGCGCACAAATAATGCATTCATTCATACATATAACCTTGAAAAAATCTCAATTTCAATAAATATATATATATATAAACCTATTATTACTGTACTTTTAAAATGTCCATATATATATATATATCAAATTTTCCTCCTCAAATAAAATTATTATAACGGCCCTATATATATTATTCTAGCATTATAATTTGTTGATTTTACCATACAAGTTAATTTCTTTATATTATTTAAATATTGTACCTATCACATGACATTGATGGTCGAGTTGAGGTATGTCATGTATTATAAGTAAGCGGTTATTAATACAAAGATATTTCTATACATCGATAATCTAGTTAAATTTAATACATCAAAGTATGTTGATAACTTTTAAATATGAACTAGCTTAAAATATATATCTAGTAAATAACCAAGAGTTTGTACGTATCTCTGATATATCATTATCCTTACAGCAATAACAAGTCCACGTTGATTTGGCACAGATGCACATTGGTATTTAAGATATCATGGTCTACATAGAACACAATGGTTTAGGTTAGTAATATTTACTTAGAAGTTATACAATTTTAATTTAATTTAATTTTTTATTATAAATATTTATTAACATATATAATATCTATATAAAATATATATTAGTTATTTTTATATCTATTGTAGTTTCATTATATAATTTTAGATGATATCTAACAATGAAATCACAATAGAATATAGACTTGTACGCTCAATATTGATTTTATAATTATACTAAATAATTTTCTAATAATTCAACAATATATTACAAAATATATTTATATTAATATATGCAAGAACATGATTAATTCTACAATATTAACTTTATTATATGGATACAATTCTGTATTTTTGTAATCATAAATATAGTCTTGTATGCAATATAGTTTACTTTTTAATGATTAATCACAAAAAGAATATATTTTATACATTTTTAATTTATCATATATACTCGTAATCCATAATATAATGATAACAAAAATTAACTTCTGAAAATTCATTTATAATCATAACTGGTATTTAATAACTTTAATAAATTAGTTATTAGTAGTTGACTTGTGATATGGTTCTATGACTTGACTCTTGAATTTTAAATTAATAAAATCAACATATAAAGAAGAATATATTATATAATCCAATATAAACTATTATTTATAATAAATAATATTATATAAATTTAAAATTAATAAATAATTTACATTTTAAATACTATTTACCGAAGACACATCGTAGACATTTTTCGCAAATTAATCGCAAATTTTTAAAGTCATCATTAAGTAAGACGTGTAATCTCAACCTTATCTATTTGTTGTCATGATTATAGTAAACATCTCCTTTATCAGACATATCTAATTATTATATTTAATGACTCCGATATAATTCTCATTTTTTCAAAGACTCAGTGCTTTAATCGTTGTCTTGAATGATTCTTCATCTTTGTCTTCTAAGTCTTTTAAGTCTTTCTTCAGCCTGATAGATGTACTGGTCTAATGTTGAGGTTATTCATCACTTCTCTAGCTGTGGGTAGTATTGGGAGAGAATGTAAGTAAGCGAGTAAACATCCCATAAGAATTAAGAGAACACAAGTAAGTATGCATCCTACAAAAACTACATTTCGATTTACGTTAACTTGGTAATGTTATCTTTACTTCAGTACAAATTGAAGAATATTGCGGGATAATATCGTATGATCTATGCAATTCATCTATCCCTATACTTTGAATTCCTTCTTCTTTATGCTGTAAAATAATGTCACCATTACAACATTGTTTACATGTGATGTCTTATTAGTATGTTTATTAAATCTTCTTTTTTGCTCTCCAATAAGTCTTTTCTTTAGATCACTTTGGTAGTTGACTTAGTATTTTACTTGTGACTTAATTCCATGATATAACTCTTGACTCTCAAGGTGGTTATATCCTTTGCATAATTCGTTAACGGGTCATAATTAAATGCTGCATTTTTCCATACAATGATGTCCGATCTCAGTAAAGTTCATATTTAGCTCTATTCTTCGGTTTCGCATGTCCTTAGCAATACCCTGTACGTATTATCCTTTATTTTTGCAAAATAAGTAAGCTGTGTAATTTCAACCTTATCTCTTTGTTGTCATGATTATAGTAAATATCTCCTTTATCAGTCATATCAAATTATATTTAATAACCCGATATCATTCTATTTTTTCAAAGACTCCAGTATTTTAATCGTTGTCTTATATGTTTATTCATCTTTGATAAGTATTTCTTCAGCCTAGATAGATGTACTGGTCTAATGTTGAGGTTATTCATCACTTCTATAGATGTGGGTAGAATTGGGAGAGAATGTAAGTAAGCGAGTAAATATCCCGTAAGAATTAAGAGAACACAAGTAAGTATACATCCTACAAAAACTACATTTCGATTTACGTTAACTTGGTAATGTTATCTATAATTCAGTACAAATTGAAGAATATTGCGGGATAATATCGTATGATCTATGCAATTCATCTATCCCTATACTTTGAATTCCTTCTTCTTTATGCTGTAAAATAATGTCACCATTACAACATTGTTTACATGTGATGTCTTATTAGTATGTTTATTAAATCTTCTTTTGTGCTCTCCAATAGGTCTTTTCTTTAGATCACTTTGGTAGTTGACTCAGTATTTTACTTGTGACTTAATTCCATGATATAACTCTTGACTCTCAAGGTGGTTATATCCTTTGCATAATTCGTTAACGGGTCATAATTAAATGCTGCATTTTTCCATAAAATGATGTCCGATCTCAGTAAAGTTCATATTCAGCTCTATTCTTCGGTTTCGCATGTCCTTAGCAATACCCTGTACGTATTATCCTTTATTTTTGCAAAATAAGTAAGCTGTGTAATTTCAACCTTATCTCTTTGTTGTCGTGATTATAGTAAATATCTCCTTTATCAGTCATATCAAATTATATTTAATAACCCGATATCATTCTATTTTTTCAAAGACTCCAGTATTTTAATCGTTGTCTTATATGTTTATTCATCTTTGATAAGTATTTCTTCAGCCTAGATAGATGTACTGGTCTAATGTTGAGGTTATTCATCACTTCTATAGATGTGGGTAGAATTGGGAGAGAATGTAAGTAATCGAGTAAATATCCCGTAAGAATTAAGAGAACACAAGTAAGTATACATCCTACAAAAACTACATTTCGATTTACGTTAACTTGGTAATGTTATCTATAATTCAGTACAAATTGAAGAATATTGCGGGATAATATCGTATGATCTATGCAATTCATCTATCCCTAAACTTTGAATTCCTTCTTCTTTATGCTGTAAAATAATGTCACCATTACAACATTGTTTACATGTGATGTCTTATTAGTATGTTTATTAAATCTTCTTTTGTGCTCTATAATAGGTCTTTTCTTTAGATCACTTTGGTAGTTGAGTTAGTATTTTACTTGTGACTTAATTCCATGATATAACTCTTGACTCTCAAGGTGGTTATATCCTTTGCATAATTCGTTAACGGGTCATAATTAAATGCTGCATTTTTCCATAAAATGATGTCCGATCTCAGTAAAGTTCATATTCAGTTCTATTCTTCGGTTTCGCATGTCCTTAGCAATACCCTGTACGTATTATCCTTTATTTTTGCAAAATAAGTAAGCTGTGTAATTTCAACCTTATCTCTTTGTTGTCATGATTATAGTAAATATCTCCTTTATCAGTCATATCAAATTATATTTAATAACCCGATATCATTCTATTTTTTCAAAGACTCCAGTATTTTAATCGTTGTCTTATATGTTTATTCATCTTTGATAAGTATTTCTTCAGCCTAGATAGATGTACTGGTCTAATGTTGAGGTTATTCATCACTTCTCTAGCTGTGGGTAGTATTGGGAGAGAATGTAAGTAAGCGAGTAAACATCCCATAAGAATTAAGAGAACACAAGTAAGTATGCATCCTACAAAAACTACATTTCGATTTACGTTAACTTGGTAATGTTATCTTTACTTCAGTACAAATTGAAGAATATTGCGGGATAATATCGTATGATCTATGCAATTCATCTATCCCTATACTTTGAATTCCTTCTTCTTTATGCTGTAAAATAATGTCACCATTACAACATTGTTTACATGTGATGTCTTATTAGTATGTTTATTAAATCTTCTTTTTTGCTCTCCAATAAGTCTTTTCTTTAGATCACTTTGGTAGTTGACTTAGTATTTTACTTGTGACTTAATTCCATGATATAACTCTTGACTCTCAAGGTGGTTATATCCTTTGCATAATTCGTTAACGGGTCATAATTAAATGCTGCATTTTTCCATAAAATGATGTCCGATCTCAGTAAAGTTCATATTTAGCTCTATTCTTCGGTTTCGCATGTCCTTAGCAATACCCTGTACGTATTATCCTTTATTTTTGCAAAATAAGTAAGCTGTGTAATTTCAACCTTATCTCTTTGTTGTCATGATTATAGTAAATATCTCCTTTATCAGTCATATCAAATTATATTTAATAACCCGATATCATTCTATTTTTTCAAAGACTCCAGTATTTTAATCGTTGTCTTATATGTTTATTCATCTTTGATAAGTATTTCTTCAGCCTAGATAGATGTACTGGTCTAATGTTGAGGTTATTCATCACTTCTATAGATGTGGGTAGAATTGGGAGAGAATGTAAGTAAGCGAGTAAATATCCCGTAAGAATTAAGAGAACACAAGTAAGTATACATCCTACAAAAACTACATTTCGATTTACGTTAACTTGGTAATGTTATCTATAATTCAGTACAAATTGAAGAATATTGCGGGATAATATCGTATGATCTATGCAATTCATCTATCCCTATACTTTGAATTCCTTCTTCTTTATGCTGTAAAATAATGTCACCATTACAACATTGTTTACATGTGATGTCTTATTAGTATGTTTATTAAATCTTCTTTTGTGCTCTCCAATAGGTATTTTCTTTAGATCACTTTGGTAGTTGACTTAGTATTTTACTTGTGACTCAATTCCATGATATAACTCTTGACTCTCAAGGTGGTTATATCCTTTGCATAATTCGTTAACGGGTCATAATTAAATGCTGCATTTTTCCATAAAATGATGTCCGATCTCAGTAAAGTTCATATTTAGCTCTATTCTTCGGTTTCGCATGTCCTTAGCAATACCCTGTACGTATTATCCTTTATTTTTGCAAAATAAGTAAGCTGTGTAATTTCAACCTTATCTCTTTGTTGTCATGATTATAGTAAATATCTCCTTTATCAGTCATATCAAATTATATTTAATAACCCGATATCATTCTATTTTTTCAAAGACTCCAGTATTTTACTCGTTGTCTTATATGTTTATTCATCTTTGATAAGTATTTCTTCAGCCTAGATAGATGTACTGGTCTAATGTTGAGGTTATTCATCACTTCTATAGATGTGGGTAGAATTGGGAGAGAATGTAAGTAAGCGAGTAAATATCCCGTAAGAATTAAGAGAACACAAGTAAGTATACATCCTACAAAAACTACATTTCGATTTACGTTAACTTGGTAATGTTATCTATAATTCAGTACAAATTGAAGAATATTGCGGGATAATATCGTATGATCTATGCAATTCATCTATCCCTATACTTTGAATTCCTTCTTCTTTATGCTGTAAAATAATGTCACCATTACAACATTGTTTACATGTGATGTCTTATTAGTATGTTTATTAAATCTTCTTTTTTGCTCTCCATTAAGTCTTTTCTTTAGATCACTTTGGTAGTTGACTTAGTATTTTACTTGTGACTTAATTCCATGATATAACTCTTGACTCTCAAGGTGGTTATATCTTTTGCATAATTCGTTAACGGGTCATAATTAAATGCTGCATTTTTCCATAAAATGATGTCCGATCTCAGTAAAGTTCATATTCAGCTCTATTCTTCGGTTTCGCATGTCCTTAGCAATACCCTGTACGTATTATCCTTTATTTTTGCAAAATAAGTAAGCTGTGTAATTTCAACCTTATCTCTTTGTTGTCATGATTATAGTAAATATCTCCTTTATCAGTCATATCAAATTATATTTAATAACCCGATATCATTCTATTTTTTCAAAGACTCCAGTATTTTAATCGTTGTCTTATATGTTTATTCATCTTTGATAAGTATTTCTTCAGCCTAGATAGATGTACTGGTCTAATGTTGAGGTTATTCATCACTTCTATAGATGTGGGTAGAATTGGGAGAGAATGTAAGTAATCGAGTAAATATCCCGTAAGAATTAAGAGAACACAAGTAAGTATACATCCTACAAAAACTACATTTCGATTTACGTTAACTTGGTAATGTTATCTATAATTCAGTACAAATTGAAGAATATTGCGGGATAATATCGTATGATCTATGCAATTCATCTATCCCTAAACTTTGAATTCCTTCTTCTTTATGCTGTAAAATAATGTCACCATTACAACATTGTTTACATGTGATGTCTTATTAGTATGTTTATTAAATCTTCTTTTGTGCTCTATAATAGGTCTTTTCTTTAGATCACTTTGGTAGTTGACTTAGTATTTTACTTGTGACTTAATTCCATGATATAACTCTTGACTTTCAAGGTGGTTATATCCTTTGCATAATTCGTTAACGGGTCATAATTAAATGCTGCATTTTTCCATAAAATGATGTCCGATCTCAGTAAAGTTCATATTCAGTTCTATTCTTCGGTTTCGCATGTCCTTAGCAATACCCTGTACGTATTATCCTTTATTTTTGCAAAATAAGTAAGCTGTGTAATTTCAACCTTATCTCTTTGTTGTCATGATTATAGTAAATATCTCCTTTATCAGTCATATCAAATTATATTTAATAACCCGATATCATTCTATTTTTTCAAAGACTCCAGTATTTTAATCGTTGTCTTATATGTTTATTCATCTTTGATAAGTATTTCTTCAGCCTAGATAGATGTACTGGTCTAATGTTGAGGTTATTCATCACTTCTATAGATGTGGGTAGAATTGGGAGAGAATGTAAGTAATCGAGTAAATATCCCGTAAGAATTAAGAGAACACAAGTAAGTATACATCCTACAAAAACTACATTTCGATTTACGTTAACTTGGTAATGTTATCTATAATTCAGTACAAATTGAAGAATATTGCGGGATAATATCGTATGATCTATGCAATTCATCTATCCCTAAACTTTGAATTCCTTCTTCTTTATGCTGTAAAATAATGTCACCATTACAACATTGTTTACATGTGATGTCTTATTAGTATGTTTATTAAATCTTCTTTTGTGCTCTATAATAGGTCTTTTCTTTAGATCACTTTGGTAGTTGACTTAGTATTTTACTTGTGACTTAATTCCATGATATAACTCTTGACTTTCAAGGTGGTTATATCCTTTGCATAATTCGTTAACGGGTCATAATTAAATGCTGCATTTTTCCATAAAATGATGTCCGATCTCAGTAAAGTTCATATTCAGTTCTATTCTTCGGTTTCGCATGTCCTTAGCAATACCCTGTACGTATTATCCTTTATTTTTGCAAAATAAGTAAGCTGTGTAATTTCAACCTTATCTCTTTGTTGTCATGATTATAGTAAATATCTCCTTTATCAGTCATATCAAATTATATTTAATAACCCGATATCATTCTATTTTTTCAAAGACTCCAGTATTTTAATCGTTGTCTTATATGTTTATTCATCTTTGATAAGTATTTCTTCAGCCTAGATAGATGTACTGGTCTAATGTTGAGGTTATTCATCACTTCTATAGATGTGGGTAGAATTGGGAGAGAATGTAAGTAAGCGAGTAAATATCCCGTAAGAATTAAGAGAACACAAGTAAGTATACATCCTACAAAAACTACATTTCGATTTACGTTAACTTGGTAATGTTATCTATAATTCAGTACAAATTGAAGAATATTGCGGGATAATATCGTATGATCTATGCAATTCATCTATCCCTATACTTTGAATTCCTTCTTCTTTATGCTGTAAAATAATGTCACCATTACAACATTGTTTACATGTGATGTCTTATTAGTATGTTTATTAAATCTTCTTTTGTGCTCTCCAATAGGTCTTTTCTTTAGATCACTTTGGTAGTTGACTTAGTATTTTACTTGTGACTCAATTCCATGATATAACTCTTGACTCTCAAGGTGGTTATATCCTTTGCATAATTCGTTAACGGGTCATAATTAAATGCTGCATTTTTCCATAAAATGATGTCCGATCTCAGTAAAGTTCATATTTAGCTCTATTCTTCGGTTTCGCATGTCCTTAGCAACACCCTGTACGTATTATCCTTTATTTTTGCAAAATAAGTAAGCTGTGTAATTTCAACCTTATCTCTTTGTTGTCATGATTATAGTAAATATCTCCTTTATCAGTCATATCAAATTATATTTAATAACCCGATATCATTCTATTTTTTCAAAGACTCCAGTATTTTAATCGTTGTCTTATATGTTTATTCATCTTTGATAAGTATTTCTTCAGCCTAGATAGATGTACTGGTCTAATGTTGAGGTTATTCATCACTTCTATAGATGTGGGTAGAATTGGGAGAGAATGTAAGTAAGCGAGTAAATATCCCGTAAGAATTAAGAGAACACAAGTAAGTATACATCCTACAAAAACTACATTTCGATTTACGTTAACTTGGTAATGTTATCTATAATTCAGTACAAATTGAAGAATATTGCGGGATAATATCGTATGATCTATGCAATTCATCTATCCCTATACTTTGAATTCCTTCTTCTTTATGCTGTAAAATAATGTCACCATTACAACATTGTTTACATGTGATGTCTTATTAGTATGTTTATTAAATCTTCTTTTGTGCTCTATAATAGGTCTTTTCTTTAGATCACTTTGGTAGTTGACTTAGTATTTTACTTGTGACTTAATTCCATGATATAACTCTTGACTCTCAAGGTGGTTATATCCTTTGCATAATTCGTTAACTGGTCATAATTAAATGCTGCATTTTTCTATATAATGATGTCCGATCGTCATGAAGTTCATATTTAGCTCTTTTCTTCGGTTTCGCATGTCCTTAGCAATACTCTGTACGTAGCATCCTTTCTTTTTGCGAATATCTGTCTCGCTATCACTCTCGGATATCAATTCATATTAGTACAATATTTGTTATTGACATTTCTTGGTTCTATAATTAATATGGGCTTTAAATATTTTAGATAATAGTGGGAAGTAGGGAACTACCCATCTATTATCAATGATAACTTGCATGCTGCTTCTTTTCTTCTCCATATTAAAATCTTTGACGTCTGCATTTGGGATATCCATCCTCTCCAGCCTGAGTAAACTTTAAGAAATCTTTCGGAAATACTTAGTACACCTACCATCTTTCATACATGGTGATTTATTATTGATAATACTGCATGGACCATGGATCATTTGAGTAGTTACTACATCATATAATTCTTTATCCAGTGATTCAATTAGAATTTCAGCAGAAATAAATTCATCAATATTTGAAGCATGAATGTTTTATTCACTAACCATATCAAAATATGTGCCTAGGGTAAACCCCTTTTATGCCATTCCACGGTATACATAAAGCATCGAACTTCTCCAAACATGCAATTTATTAAATAAATTCATTTATTTAACTAACTTTTACTGGAATATTCTGGCAATAATATCGCTACTATGTTGTCTTCTGATTATTTTCCAATTCTTTCGTAATTTCGATCCATTTAGGATTGCAAGTAAATGTAATAAATAAATCCGGAGTTCAGAATTTCCGTACATATACCATCGCATCTTGTGTTCGTTGTTGCATATACGGAGGACTGCCTGTAAATGATGAAGGTAATATAATCAACTTACCCATTTCTTCTAGATTTCCGTCATTATGAATCGTGTCTTTTAGACGATCATATCTCTTTTAACTTCCTTTGATTTAATCTTATATACAACAATTTTTCAGTTACAATTTTCACATACATATCAACAATAAATTGATTAAGTAATTCCTTAAATTGATGAATATAAATTATGGAATTAATTCTGATCATAATATAATAACAATACATTTCCCTAGAAGTTAACTTGGATATGTTGTCTTTAGGTTTGAGTAGAATATTATATCCATCTTGTCCTTTCTAGAAAATCAGAGGATATTGCAGAGCGTCATATGATCTATGCAATTCATTTATCCTTTGCATGCCTTCCTCTGTGCTGTAAAATAATATCACGATTACGACATTGTTCACCAACCACTAAAACTGCGATTTCGTCATTGTCGGTTCATTAAATCTTCTTTCGTATTCTCCAATAGGTCTTTTCTCCGCATTAATAACAACTTTATAGTTTTCTTTAACCTCTTGTTGGGCAAACTTAAAAGTCTGTATTAAATTATTATGATCATGTATCATATGTTATAGATTTAATACAATAGACTTATTTAATTTTCCTGTAGACAGATGATCGATTCTTCTTTTCGTTTCTTCTTCGGTGTCTCCCATGAAATATTTTGAAACAATTTTAATTTGTGTATCCTCTTTATGCAGAGCATAATTCGTTAATAGGTCATATATTATGACTCATAATTAAATGCTGCATAAATAAATATCTCCTTTATCAATCATATCAAATTATTATATTAAGTGAGTCCGATATCATTCTCTTTTTTCAAAGACTCCAGTGCTTTAATCGTTGTCTTGTATGATTCTTCATCTTTGATAAGTCTTTCTTCAGCCTGATAGATGTACTGGTCTAATGTTGAGGTTATTCATCAATTCTCTAGCTATGGTTAGTATTGGTAGAGAATGTAAGTAATCGAGTAAACATCCAATTTACATTTCGATTTACGTTAACTTGGTAATATTATCTTTGTGTTTCAGTAGAATATTGTATCCGTCTTGTCCTTTCCAGAAAATCTAAGGATATTGCGGGATATGATCTATGCAATTCATCTATCCTTTGAATTCCTTCTTCTTTATGCTGTAAAATAATTTCACCATTACAACATTGTTTACCAACCACTAAACATGTAATATCTTATTATTATGTTCATTACATCTTATTTTGTGCTCTCCAATAGGTAAATAGGTTAACGGTTCGTAATTAAATGCTGCATTTTTCCATATAATGATGTCCGATCTCTGTGGAGTTCATATTTAGTTCTTCTTCGGTTTCGCATCTCCTTAGAAATACCCTGTACGTAGCATCCTTTTATTCTGCGAATATCTGTCTCGCTATCACTTTCGGATATCAGCTCATATTAGTACAATCTTTGTTATTGACATTTCTTGTATCTATCTCGACATCATTTTCGCATTCTCTTCTCCTGGTAGAACAAACGTTAGATGACTATGGTAGTTGACTTTGAATCTGCTATATGAGCTGTTTCATTTATTGATAGTGCCTCATCTGGTTGTGATTGGATGGAAGCTCGTGTTGCCTGGGCCGGTACTGACACCTGTAACGGTACTGTTAATACGGGTACTATCACTGGTAACTGGTAGGGAGATCCTTGTATTAACTTTAGGAGTATTAGGGTGGTAGAGGTCATGTGAAATGCATATGTGTGCATATCTGTATATATATATATATATATATATATATATATATATATATATATATATATATATATATATATATATATATATATATATACCTAATGCAATGTAAATGCAATGCGAATGTAGGAAATATTTTACATATTATTACAACGGAAAAATGTATAACATTTACAATACATATAAATTAATGTATTACCAATTTAACATATATTTTACTTATGCATATGATGTATATAATGTATAACTAGATATTACTGTGGATGGATATATTACATTAACAGTTGAATTATTTGTGTATAAATAAGTAATAATAATAATATTTAAAAGAATTTTAATTTTTTTTCTGTTAAATTATAATGATATTTATATAATATTTTCTTCTAAAAGGCTTCAAAATAATATAACTATTTTCTGTTGTTCTTGCCCATCAGTATGATAAGCTTCTCGTCTTCTCCATCATCAGCATCAGTTTCATCAGCTGTTACATTATAGTTACGTTGCTAGCTGTTCCAGTTCTACCTCTACCTCTACTATGAATTGTTATTGTATTAGCTATATGCATACACAACACATGTAAGTGTAGGCATGTTATATAATCCTGGGTGTAATGAAATAAGATTAGTTTATTCAATTATAAAATTAATAAAATATAATTAAGTAAAAAATCCACCTAATATTATAAAGTTTATTTCTACTATATGTGTATATTTCTTTAAATAGGATTATAATAAGGATATTTCCTTGATTATATCCTTAATTATTTTTTACATCAAAAAATCAAACATAAAATTTATATATTTATATTTTAAGAATTATTTCGATATGAATGAAAAATAAAATTAGTTATAAAATATGTATTATATAATATCAATGATTGGTTATAATTTGTAATAGAAATTCAATAGATCAAAACTTTCATTTTAGATTTTAAATAAAAAGTAAGTTTAGAAATTCATAATAATAATTAAGTTTATTGCAATTAATTACACTTTATTTATTATAAAGCTAACTTAGCTTATCTCCAATATCACACCTGAAATTAGTGAGATTTTTACTATAAATTAATTTTGTGTATTAAAAATATATTCAAACAATTATACATTTAAAGTATTAATACATTTTATAAATATATTTGTTAATAATAAAATGTAAAATTTAGGAAACTATTATTTATTAACTATTTTCATTATATTATTATCAAAATTTTAACTTTTATTAGTACAAATTAAATATATTAATATTCATCTATTATTTTATTTTGAAATACGAACACATTTTTTTATATCTATAATTTTTACTATAATTTTAAATAATTCTTTGTTTTTTAAATGTATATTCATTGTTTATTTCAATGTAATTTATCTTTAGAAAATATTTTAATTTTATACATTTGATTTTATACAAATGTGCAAATAAAAATTAATCATTTATATAAGTGTTTTAATATGTTCTAATGATATAAAAATGACAACAATGTATATATATAATATTGATAAATTTAATGAAATATTGAGCGTACACATTCTATTGAAGACTACAACTGGCCTATTACCATGCTAAGGTCAGTAGTTTTAATTTATAAATAAACTTACTATTAATATTATATTAGAATAACGAAATGTTCTTATTATATAAATATCAACATTGTTGTTATGAACTCTATAGGATTAGGTACTTTTTTATATCGAGATTAAATTTAATAATAACTAAAACAAAATATATGAGAACAATGTTATATTAATATCGTATAAATATTCATTTTATTTATTATAATAAATTTGAAAATATTACAATTATGTTTACATTTAAAATAGCGATTAAATTGAAGATTATACAAAAGATGATATGCTGGTTTTGTAAAGATTTTTATTAAATATTCGCAAACGAATGCATTTGAGAAATATAATGAAGATTTATTGAATACAGATACAGTTAAAGGTTGGATTTATCACAAAAATGCATACATTTTATCTTTTAATTGAATTTAGCGATTTTATATATGTTAGCTATGAAAACAATTTTCAAACCGATCAGTGTAGTATAACATAAAAATGATACAATTAGTATAGTATAACATATAAATATATATTACACTATTTTATAGGTTTATTATATATATTTTTATATAAAAGTAATAATGGAGTGTTAAATAAAGGTAAACAAAAACTACTTTTTTGTTAAATACAAATATAATAAGTAATAGGATAATTTATATATGGATAATTTCTAATATATCATTGTTATAATACTAGAAAAATTCATACAAAAGTTAATATTAATTATACTAATGTAATATTTTATAAATAAGGTAATATTTTTTTATTAAATCAAATAAAGTTATTAATTAAAATATTTTTTATATAAATTTTTCAATGGATACTAATAAATTAAATTTATATACTTGTAAATATATAGAGTAAATAGGGGGATCTGCACTATAGCCGGCGAATTCACAAGAGGTGGGACTATAGGCGTGGCTATATACTACTTACTTTACTTAGTCGAGCTCTCGCTCGACCAGATCTTGACATTTTCTTCCATCCAGCACGATCCATCATCAATGAACGTATTTCGTCTTCATCTTCGCAGTCACAGTCGTTCTTTAGAATATCTACAAATGTTTTGGGTTGTCATCCTCTGTTTCGTTTACCTGTCTTTGGTGTCCATAATATTAGATTGTGCGCTATTTCGTCATTGTGTCTTATACAATGACCTGCTAGTCGCACTCTTCTTTCTTTAATGACATCGGTAATCTTTGGCAGTCCTCTATAGAGTTGAACGTTGGTTATCTTTTCTTTCCATGAAGTATCGGTCGCCAATCTTAATAATCTGGTATAGCATCCGTCGATTTTCTTACGTAGACTAGCATCTATTATCCAGCACTCGCTTCCATATAGTAATATTGGCTCGATTGTCCCTTTGAAGGTTCTTATTTTCAGATTTATGTTCATTTTGGATTTCCAGATTGACTTCATTTTGTGGATTGCTGACCACGAAAGTACTTTACGAATTTTGAAGTCCTTCTGTGAGCTCAACATCCACGCACCCAGGTATTTGAAATTGTTAACGACGTTTACTATTTCAGTGCAGTTTTCTAGTTCAATGTTGACTGGTGTGTTGTAGTTAAAGGACATTATTTCAGTTTTCTTTGCATTTATATGGAGACCGATTTTAGCGACTTCTATTTCAATATTTGTTAGCACGATTTGAGCTTGTTCGACTTCTTGGGATACTAGAGCTATGTCATCTGCGTAACTGAGATCCGTTAATATTGTTGCTGAATGACGTCTACTTTGTTTCTTTGTGATTTCGAATCCGAATTCCTCTTCGTGTCCTCCAATGGCTTGTCGCATAGCGTAATCCAGTGTTATCACAAATAGAAATGGTGCCAGAGTATCACCTTGTAGGACACCTTTAGTTATTTCAAAGTTTTTAGTTTCTCCGTCGGGTGTTATTACTTTTGCGTGTGTATCTTTATAGGTTAGGGCGATCGTTTGTATTATTACTTCGGGTATACCATAGGCTTCCTTAATATGTAGCATTGTAACTCTGTTTATGCTGTCGAATGCTTTCTTGAAGTCAACGAAAATTATAATAGCCTTGAGATTGTGGCTTTTCACTCCTTCGATTAAACGTCTTGTGTGCTAAAATATGCGACGTCGTGGATCTTCCAGTTCTAAATCCGTTCTGATTCAGACGTAGTATCGGATCTATATGAGGTTGAATTCGATTTAATATCATCTTGTTCGTCATTTTTGCAGCTATTGCAGAAAGAGCAGAGCTATATGAAGAGTGGCTATATTAAAAATACTATAAACGCTAATTCGATTATATAATACTGTAGATAGTTTTTATAGAGATATTTAATTTAATTTGAATTGCTAATTCGATTATATAATAGTTAAAAATATTATATTTATTTAATTTATGTTATTTATTGTATTTGCATGCATGACACGTGTTTATTTAAATGTTACATGTAAATAGATAGGTGGAAATAGGTGGTCTTTTAAATAAGTTACTGGTCACTGAATATTGAATATTTTAATTAATTTTTAGTATAATATATTCACAACATATTGCTCTAATTTATTCTTATTATTAAAAAATCTAAAATTAACCTAATATATATTAAAAATAAGTATTAATAAGTAATAAATATCTATATGATTTATGACAATTTTATAAATTTAGTATATATAGTACTAATAGTTAAGGTTAGTATCTAATTTAAGTAAATAAGATAAAGATTCAATGTTATAATCTTTATTAAATATATATATAATATATATATAATATATATTATATATATATATATATATATATATATATATATATTATTTATATAGTATAGTTATATAGTATTTTGAGATTTCATAGTATTATTATTTTATTAAATATACTTTATATATATATATTTATATTATAGCTATTATATATTAGTGTGAAACCCGCTTTCCTAACGTTTTTTAACTATATATACCAATATATATATATTATTTATATAATTATATAATTATATATTTATACACTTATATAGGTAGTATATATGTAGTATATAATATATACTAAATTTATAAAATTGTCATAAATCATATAGATTATTATTAATACTTATTTTTAATATATATTAGGTTCATTTTAGATTTTTTAATAATAAGAATAAATTAGAGCTATATGTTGTGAATATATTATACTAAAAAATAATTAAAAATATTCAATATTCAGTGACCAGTAACTTTTTTAAAAGACCACCTATTTCCACCTATCTATTTACATGTAACATTTAAATAAACACGTGTCATGCTAAATAACTCTAACATTTTAACTATTATATAATATAAGTAAAGATTCAAATTAAATTAAATAAATCTTTAAAAAAACTATCTACAATATTATATAATCGAATTAGCGTTTATAGTATTTTTGTTATAGCGCTTTTTACGCTATAGTCCCACCCCTTGTGAATTCGTCGGCTATACCCACTGGTAACCGAGTAAATATATAATAAAAACTTTTTTGAAAGATATTAATTATATAAAAAAGTGAAGATAAGGTGTATTCTTAGAACTAAAAATAAATATATATATATATATATAATTATATATATATATATATAAATACGAAAATCAGAAAATTATAAATAATTAAATCAAAATATTAGTTTCATATTTATATATTATTTATACATATTTATTATGAGTAATAACTATACGGTTGATTATATTTATATAAATTTATATAATCAATATTATAGTTAATATAATTTTCATTCAGAAGGTGTCTCATAATACTGACAAGCTTCATAGAATCATAATCTATAGGAAGGCTTGCCTCCTCCTCCTCAATATACTGATGAATATTGGCTTAGGTATGTATTATAATACAATATTTCTAATAAATAAAATGATTAATTAATTCAATATATAAATTAATGATTAAATAACTTTACAGGATAAGATGTTGTGAATTGTGACTATTTGAAAAAATATATTTTAATTATATAAATTATTTATATTTTATTTCTGTGAGATGAATATATTGATAACAAGTTATCTGTTCTTTCGCTGTAAATTATTTGATTCCTATATCGATAAATAGAAATAAATGATTATATATATAAAATGATTTAGATTATTTTAAACAAATATAACAAATGAAAATAATTTAAAAAATTAATATCTAAACTTTTCAAAATATTACAATAGATAAATATATTATTATTATGTGAAGATTATTTATATACTTTTAGTGTATAACTTTTAATACTATCATATCTACTATTTTTAATAATATATTTAATTCAACTAAATTCAGGTAATTTATTACCAAATTCTTTTTTAATATTTTAATTTTATTATATCAAGATTATGGATTTAATTATTTGTTGATTGAAAATATTATTCTAATAGACTTATGAGTGTGCTTTATTATGTGAATTGTATGTATATCTAGTTTATTTATTTCATTGATTTAACAATAAGCTTACACATACTCAATTAATACATAATGGTAACTATAAAATGTTCTATATGAATAAATAATATATATTACTTTTATAAAATAATGAATACTTAAAACTAAATGTAGGTGTAATATTTATAACATAGTTAAATTATACATTACTATAGTACTTTCTACATATAATGTAAAAAATTCAAATATCTTCAAAAGTATATAATTTTGTATAATAGGTTTATTAATTTCAAATGCCTCATACTATTAATTTTAATATTATTTCTTGTTCTATTTTATAACTATTTTTATAAAAAATATGATAAAATATTAATTATATATTATACATTATGATGGATAAGAAATGTGGTGGCAGCCTTACTTTAAATTATTAATTTGAATATAATAATTTAATATTATAAATAATATATTAATTTAATTATTACACTAATCCTCTTCATGATTTGATGAAAGATTTGTAATTTATAAACATTTAACATTTAAATCTGAACTAATATTTAGTTTTTATTAATTTATTATTTATATAATTTTAAAATAAACTACAAATATCAATGTTATATATGTCCATCAATATATGCATATAGAGTGTGGGATTAAGAGACGGATATTAGGTATTGAAGATATTAGTGGGTCATTATTTAAGTAGTGATCCAGGTTTCTGTGAAACACAGTATATTTATTTTATTGATTATTTTGTTAATTATAACTGAGTGAAACATGTCAGTGTGGGTATTTAGTGTTGAGAAGATATATAAATAATGTAGTTTATTAGGTAAACAAAAATATGGAAGACAATTTCCCTTACTGATATTATTTATAGTAGCACCTATAATTATTTGTCAACAATATCCACTTTTAAATAAATTGTTCGGAATCGATATATATATATATATATATATATATATAGTATGATGTAGGACCTACATTGTAGGTATATATATATGTATAAATAGATATAGCGACATCAATAATCAAGTTGTTACTATTTTAAATGAAATTGATTCTTTGATGTATGTAGGAAGTTTAGTTTGTATTGCATTATATATTATATGTAGAGTTTTAAATATAAATAGATCTGCGTTTAAAGGTAAGTCATATAACTATACTATTATAATAATTTGTTTGTAGTATGTAGTATGTATTCATTTTAGTATTTTATGATATCTGGTATTAAAAATGCAGCTGAGAGGTCAAGTAGTATAAGTATAACGTAATGATTATTTTAGATATTTGCGGATATATATTTAGTTGTCAATTAGTAAATCATCATTATTGTGATTTGGTGTATAGTACTTTATAGTTCCTTATGCACTTTGTCTTGCATTATTTAATGTATTATTCATGATATATTGGGCAAGGTGGTTTGCAATTATTTGTTTATATTATATTTGATAAAAAGATACATTTTATAAGGGTTATCAAGAAGTGATTATAATGATGTTTTTCAGTATTGTGATAATGAGTAAGTGATTTTATTGTTGATGGTTATTGCTGCATTGGGTACATTTATATATATATATATATACAGTGATGGGCACGATCACGATCGTCGATCGTCGATCGTTAGAAAATGATCGACGATCGTCAGCAACTGATCGCGATCAACGATCGTGAAAAAAAAATTAAACATAATTTATATATATTTACATCAAGAAATAACAAAATAGTGGATATAATAATAACTTTTATTTATGAAAATGTTGAAATACGATCAAATTTATAATAAAATAATATTAATATAATAAATTTGATTTCAATAGAACTAACAATGCAAATTTAGTATCATTTAGTTTATTGCGTTTCGGTTTATTTATATTGGTAGCAATACTAAACATTCTTTCCACCGGCGCGGATGATGGGAGTATAGAATTGTATTTTATAAATAACATTTTTATAATAGGATAATTATTTAGCATATATAAATTAGTATTTTTACTATTTATATAATTAAGTATTTCTATTTCTATAGAAATAGGTATACCGTTGATTTAGAAGTGGATGATCCATTATCATCAATAACATAGAATTCATCTGAATTAGTTTTGCTTTGTTCTGGTGTAGTTATATAAACCTCGTTATCTGGGATATTTCTATTAACATATTTCTTAAATGTAGATAACAACATATCTTTTTCTTCTACGTAATTACTTAACCAATTTAACTTAAATTGTGGGTTAGATATTGTTACTATAATGGCACTATTAATAGAATACTCAAATGAAAAATAATCGTTAAACCTACATTTTAATCCTTCCTTTAATACATCTAATAATGGTTGACAATAAACTAATTTAGTATCCATTTTTAATAAGCGGGATTCTATTGAAAATAGTGTTGGGAATAAATCTCCATAAAAACTGTCTCGCGCGGTAACATATTACGATTACTTAGTAAAAAAGATACATTGGTATATTTATATATATATAAATATATTGATATGACGGCGTCAATGCGTGAGTAATCGCTAGTAATGCGTGGATCATTAGTGGTTCATTCAGCAGCCCGTAATTCATACGCTTATATAATAATACGATCGAGATCCACGATCGGCGATCGATGATCGAGATCGCGATCGACGATCAAAATAATTACACGATCGACGATCGACGATCGTTAAAAAATGATTGAGTAAAAAGATCGACGATCGACAATCGTTAGATAATGATCGACGAAATTGATCGACGATCGGCGATCGTGAAAATTCGTGATCGTGCCCATCACTGTATATATATAAGTTAAGTATATGATAGGCAGAATAAATTTATGTTTTTCCTTAGTTGGTAAGGTGTGACATTGTCAAGGTATATACATATTTTAAAATGTGTTATTATTATAAGTTTTTCAATATATGCTAAGTAATATTAGTTATTGGATTTGATATAATGTATGGTTTACTTAGTTTGATCTGAGAAGAGTATATGTAATACATTATATGTCTTCGTAAATTGTTTTTATTTGTAATGAAAAATATAGCAAAACTACCAGAATCAATGTTACACTCTGATTTTTTTTAAAGAAGTTTTTAAAGGTTTTATATAGCAATTTCAAGTCATGCTTTTGAATATTATTTAAATGGTATTTTATATTGGGATTTTTAATCATTTAATTTCGTTGACAAATAATATTATATAGTTAGTTGTAATATTATATCTGTAATACTTTTATCCTGTCTCCAAACTATTTATTTTTCTGATCGTTCGACGTAAATCGGATAGTTGTGGTGTCCATCAAGGGTTATGGAATATTTGTTTGATCGTGATAATTTAGAGAGAGGCGTGTATCTAATATATGTATTATAAGTGTTAATTTATATTATGTATTGAAATTTCTATCAATGATTATTAGTTTATATACGTTATTTGTATAGTTTTGTGGATATGTGGAGAGTTCATATTACTCGACCCATATTTCATCATCTTTATCCGAAGCGATACTTGATGAACTGATATGGTGGTGATAACTACAATCCACTGTCTCCCCAGGTTGCGGATAGGGGAATGGTCATTAGATATAATGGTTGGCTGCGAATAACCAATAAGCTGTGCCGGACAAAATTCAGGTTGCCCCCTGGCAAGGCATATATACTATAGTATTTGTTTAGCCACCCGAGCAGGGTTACGAAATATGTATGGAGTAGCGACCACACATTTTATCTAGCTATAACTATATTGTCGATTGTTTTGTCATGTTTTTCCTTCAGTATAATGAAAGCAAAACATGACAAAACAATCGAAAACATATCCATCCCGCATCGCTCGTCACGCGGAACAAGGAGCGCGTACTGTAATTCCATCTTAGGTTTTAGTCGATAAGTCAGCGACTGATAATAAGAAAAATAAAAATAAAAAACCCCAACTTATAAAGGCTAGTACGACCACGATAAGCACATTATACACTCAAACACTTAAACAAAATATGGAAAATACTAGAATGTATAGACTTAGAAGTAAGAATTCTTACTGACTTATTAATAGGTCAATATGTAGTATATTATATACTGTATATATATAGGTTCATACACGAAAATACTATAATAAAATAACATAAATTTAACAAATGGAAACTTATAAATTGCTCGACATGGAGTAAAATCGTAATGCTGCCACAGGAGGTATTGAAATAGATGACACTACTCGTGAGCTTAAAAGCTTATAATACATTAACAATAGTTGAAAAGATAACTTCACGAATAATGACGATTCCATGGTAACCCACAAACTACAATAATATAATTGTACAGTCCAACGAATGTCAGTGATGAAATAGAGACATACGATTTATATACATATCTCACAGAAATAACGATAGGTACCTACAGGTTCCTACAGGTGCCTAAACATGACATACTTTTAATCGCTGGTTATTTTAACGCATACCTTGGTCAAGTTGAAGGTTTCAAATACTTTTTTCACGATTTCACCTACCACAAATTGAAATAGCAATATGCTTAACAATTTTCTACATACAAATAAATTGATATGCTTAAACTCGCTATTCCAGAAGAGATCAGGTTAAACATGGACTCATACTTCGCCTAACAACTTCAAATCACAAATTGATTTTATAATCATTAACGAAAAGTAAAAAAGAGTGCAATCAGTTTAGCCTCGGATCATCGCATAGAATCAGCAAACATAAAGCTGAGTCTTAGAAAAAATATCAAAAAAGTAAGTAAAACTAAGCTATACGATATTAAAATAAAAATACTTTCATTACCGAAGTGAAAAATAGATATGCAGCTCTAACTCTTCAATACGAATCAATAAAACTATTATTATCTGCTAACTCAAGATATGAAAATTGTGTATTAGCGTGAAAACAAATTTCTGGCAAACTGATCCCTTTAAAGCCTAAACAAAAGAAACGCAACCCCTGGGAAACGCTTGAAGTATGTGAAAACCGTGCATCTCTACAATAAGCGGCACGATTAAAAATCAACCAGCCAACGACCGAAAATATTAGAAATTATACAAGCTCAGAATATGCTTGTAAATTCCTACGAAGAAGAACAGACACTATATATTCAGAACAAGATAAACGAAATTAATAATGCATTTAGCATTAACAAATCGGCGTTACCATGGAGAGCAGTAAATGAAGTAAGCGGTCGAAAGAAATCAAATAAGGGCAAAATAAATGGTACCAGTAAAATTTAACGCATACAGAAGTGGCATAATCACTTTAACGGGCTTCTTGCAAGAGTAGATATCCATGGATAAACAATAGAACAACCAAACTCCAACAATAACGGGTATACTGATTATGAATCTAAACGAAAAATGATTGACATAGAGACAGACCAATTAAAACCGGAAGAACTAAAAGAACACAAAGTGTACAAAACAGAAAGGCTACCGGACTAGATAAATGCCTGTCAAAGTATGGAAACTAAATGAATTTCAGGACTTCTAACTTGATTCGTGTAATAATGTATATATGCAAAAACCAATAGAAAGCTGGACAAAAGGATGCATACAACCATTCCCGAAAAAAGGATAGTTATCCTTAACAACTAAACTATAGGGGAGTCACTTTAACATCAATAGCTACGAAGATATTTAAGCTGATGCTACTAAACATAATCTGTCTGCATGTTAATCCTTTATTAAGGAAAAACTAAAACGGGTTTCGAACATATAGGTCGACTATACCTAATTCGACATCAGAACAGATTCTAACAGTTCGAAACATCCTAGAGGGAGTTAAATCCAAAAATCTACCGACGAATCTATTATTTATTGATTTATCCAAAGCCTTTGACTCTATAAATCGCATAGAGATGAATCATATTCTAATCAAGTATGGAATTCCAGATAAAATAAATAACGTAATCATGATGCTATATAAAATTACACAATCTATGGTTAGATCCCCTGATGGAGATACATACTTTTTCAAGATCACGGCTGGGATAGGTACTACACGGTGATACCTTAGCTCCGTTTATATTTATTTTATATCTCGACTATATATATAGTAAAACTATAGTAAAATAGAAGATACAATAAATAGAAACAGAGTTAAGGTATAACGTATATATATATATATATATATATATATATATATATATATATATATATATACGTGTGCGTATACGCCTTAAAGAAATTACTGGATATAAACTCAACTCTTCGATGCACACTCTCACAAAGAATAAGTAAACACAGCTTTGATATTGATTACATAACCGATATTGATCACACCGATGATATAGCAGTAATAATTTATAGCTTAAAAGCCGTAATAATAATAATAATAATAATAATATAAAGCGTACACAGGTTTAAAAGCATCTAACAATATGGTATATATATTAACATATATATATATATATATATATATATATATATATATATATATATATATATATATATATATATATATATATATATATATGTATACATATTATGTCATAGATTTAATAATGAATAGTATCACATTGAATATAGAAATAACTATATTTCATGTAAATTATGTCAATATTGTTTTAATTAAATATGTAAATAAAGTGACGTAAAGGGAGTATCCCACTACAAGATATACCGGCAACTTGTCGGAAATATTGTAACTTCAAAACCAGTTCCTATCAAGTTGTAATGGGATAGCCCCCATAAAGTCATTACATTTCAGGTAAGTTGCCGGAAAGTACGGGGGTTTCCCACTAAAATTGTAGTTAACTCGATTGAAAATCGTTTTAAAGTTAAAATATGTCTTGTAAATACTTGTAGTGGGATGTGACCCCCTTAATACCCTATCAGTATATTAGATTAGAAGTAAAGTATGTATTTAATAAGTTATTATACACATCGTATGTATATGGATGTGCTTAGGTGTGTGTGTGATGCAGTGTGCTGGTATACACATATATGTTACCTATAATATCAATGATTAATATTGTATGGTTGGTTGATAACTCTATTGTTAACGATGTTCATGTAGTAATAGAACAATGACCGTTGTTTTAAAGTGATCAACTAGTAGGCCCGCGGGCTATAGCAGGTATAACAATAGACGTTATGTTCTATATATATACTTCTATATAAACATTCTATATACTTCTATATACACGTCTAATGAAGTGTTTCAATAAAGAAATCTCGCGAGTCGTAAAAATACCTGCGACATCGTCTGTAGGTAGGCGATAGGCCGTCAACCCGAGCCGAGCCGACCCGACCCAACCCGAGCCGACTAGATAGACTCGTTACCCGAGAGGGCATTGTTCTAGTTGTGATAGGTGTCGCACGTCGTGCCAATATGAATACCCCCGTGTGTTTGATCTCGTTTTTAATTTTAATAGGTAAGTTATCATATATATATATATATATATATATATATATATATATATATATAAACACGCAAACATATAATATATTATATAATATATATATATATATATATATATATATATATATACGTTTGTAATACAAAACACGTCGATCATAAATTATTTATTTACTTTACTTATACTTTAATTATTATCCATAACTGTTAGAGTTCATATCGTATTACTATAGTATACTATATATATATATATATATATATATATATATGTATATATATATATATATATATATATTATAATTAACACATATATCTATATGATTTATATATTATAGTAAAATAATAAAAATAACCATTTTTAAATACATTTTCTAATAATTATACAAACAAATGAAATGTACAAGTACGATTTAACAATAATGTACATTTAATTTTGAATTTCATAAATATTGTATACAGGTATAGGATATGACTATTTGACCTACATATGAATATTTTATTTGTAAATGTTGTTTTAATTTAACATATATGTGGACACTAAAATCATATTTTATATAAAGATATCTATAGATATATATATTAATAAAGATATCTGTCTATATATTATATATTTATGTATGTTAATTGTATATATATATATATATATATATATATATATATATATATATCAGTTGTATATATATCAGCTAATTATCTATGCCAAGTATTACAATACAGTATACCGTAGTAGATGTATATTGAACTATTAATAGAATCATAATGATGTTATATAATCACACAAAGCGCCGTATTATTTACGAGCTTCTATTTTTACTTTATTTTCATTTATACACACATTTCATTATTTATACTATTGGGCTTTATTAACGTTTTGCATTAATGAACGTGCCCCTCACAATTATATTAGTAGTACTAATTTAGTGCCATACATTACGATATATAACCTATAACCCGCAAAGTAGTACCTATATATTGCAGGTACCGATATATAAACCATAGTTAGTTATAATATCAATACGCGTTGGTTGAAGATGTTACCCCATATATAATTAGCACATATAACAATGTATATAGTGTTCATAAACTACAATATTATATATAAATATATATAGAGCCATATATGGTTATAAGTGAAAACTTCATCTACGTTTTGGATGGAATGAAATATCTCAACCAGATAAAATAAAAATAACAATACCAATATATATATATAACAATGAACATGTTGTTCTTATAACTTTATTAACAATAAAAATGTGGAATAAAACAACATAAATATAACAATAATAACAACAATGACAATATATACCAACTCGGTGATATGCTGAACCAAGAGTGTATCAATATCACCGAATGGCGTTCCTTTTATAGACAAATAAATGACGCGAAATTTACAGCTGATACAAATATAAAATACAAAACGAATAACAACTCATACAAATGTATAATAAATTTAATTATAAACATATACATATATACATGGCTATGCCACCAATCGAGCGTGAAACCTAAAACAATTTATGTATGAAAATATATCGATTACGCAATTCATTGAATTAACGAGTTGGATTTAATTCATTTCCATATAAATATATATTACATTAACCGATATATCTGCAGACTTTAGCCTATGCATATTCACATATAACAAACACACTTTAAGAAAAAAGAATATTCCAGTTTCCGTTCAAATCTTTAATACTATATTTTATAATATATAATATAGTCCATTTCCGTTTAGTTTCTAATTGATAATACATTAATAACTATTTAAAAGAAAATTAAATGTAGTTATAAATGTTAAAATATAATTTAATATTGTTTATTTAAAGTTTAGTATAATATATGATTTTGTTTCCTATCAGCTATATATTCATACAGATGATAATTTAATCGAAGGATAAATCTATAATACTTTAAAAGAGTTATAAATCACACACAAATTTAACTACTATTGATTTTAGTAATAATATATATATATATATAGTTTGATAAATTAAATACTATAAATACTATAGTATATTGATCAGAATTACTATATTAATTATTATAATATTATATTTACATAGTGTGCAACCACTTTGTTTCAGTTTCATGAACAACTAAATAAATTGGTAATTTCACTCATTGTACATTGGCACTAGTGGTACTTAATAAAGTTAATTTGACTCATTATATTGGTATTCATATTACTACATTATACAACTATCTGCATTTTTCAACTTGTCGGTATTCACTATTCATTTGATTCATCGTTTTATTAGGTCTTACATAATACTGGTATCTCTCGTATGGACAAATTTGTCTATGTATATAGTATACTGTATTGATTATTAATATATTGCATACGAATATATGCATACATATAAATAAATAATAATCTTTTTGATCCATTAGAAAGCGATTTTCGTAAAGGTCATTCGACCGAAACAGCTCTCCGCCGACACAATATGGTCTACCTTAAATAGCAACACGTGTTGCCAGCTAATCCTTCTCGACCTCTCATCTGCATTTGACATCCTAGACCAGTGGTTCCAAACCTTTTTTCATCATGAACCTTTTTGTTGATAATTCTTAATTACAAAATATAACATGACCCAATGACAACTTTTATTTGTTTAACTATAATTGTATTACATTTTTTTTAATTAACATTTTTAGATAACAAATTTAAAAATTTAAAAATTGGCTCATGACCCTAACAAAAAACAAAATGACCCAAGTTTGGGCCGTAACCTATAGGTTGGAAACCACTGCCCTATACCATAACATATTAATCTCGCGGCATATTATGACAGGTAGGTCTATATCTGGATTAGCATTAAAATGGTTTACTTCATATCTGATAAACCGTGTTATCTCTATTATGATTGAAAAGTATTAATTAACTATTTCTCCGCTTAACCACGGTATATAAACATATATATATATATATAGATAGGTATATCTCTAATCATTAAATCACCCAACTTATTATTTTTGTGTCGTGTTATCTACAACATATTATTATTATCGAATTATTATTTTCTTCACGCAAGAGCAAACGTATCTATATGCACATGGATATGGTCCATATTTAGTGCCTAATAAACCGTATATCATCATCATCACATACACACATACACACATACACACACACACACACATACACACACACACATATATATATATATATATATATATATATATATATATATATATATATATATACATAGAGTTGTATTCGATTGAAACATACATACACATATAAATAAAACATAACACAAAATAATTAATAATATTGTACGAATAGGTTTGGTAACCTTATTGTATTGTATTAACGTATGCTTTATTATCTTCCTAGAAAGTATTTATATTAAAATTGGAATAATATTTCATCAAATTAATTCTCTATTTATTGTACTGAAAATTTATAATAAAAGGTCAGTAATACAATATACTATAGGACTCTATAGAAACACTAATGTTATTAGGTATAGAATATTGATTGTTCTAATATAATATACACGTGAATACCTATGTATATCTTATTGAGGAAAATGTACAAATATGCGAACGATATCGAAATAACTGATAAAACTACAATGAAGACATATCTCTATACGAATTATAAATAATAATTAATTAGCTAAATATAGTAGAATGTATTTTAATTTTGGGACATTGACTAAAGACAAATATATATATATATATATTATATGCATTAATTTATTTTTTATTTATTGATTATAAATATATAGATTGATGATATTATTAAGATTGATATACTTAGGTGTTTAAAATCTCTGTAAACATTTAAATGTAAACTATCCACGTACCTATTAACATTGTAACCTATCATCCCTTTCCCTTCATTTGTATTGTACTTTGTTTATTTTATTTTTGTTTCCTCCTCATGACGCCCATAACCACCACGTGTTTTATAGTCAATAAAACATTTTAAAATAAAATAAAATAAATAATTGTAATTAGACAAACAAATGCTCATATAGCGGTATATTATAGTATGACTGTCGGCATGATAAGCTTAATTTCTTGTAATTGTTGCTGATTAATAATCTAGTATATATATATAAAATTATAACCATACTTGAGAATTATATGAATAATATTATAGTTGTATGTATAACTAATATTTTTTTAAATAAGTATTCCTTGTTTGGAAAGTCAGTAAAGTTTCTTACACAAATTTAGATTACATCGACTGTATTGTAGTTATATATATATATATATATATATATATATATATATATTATATAATATTCATGCAGATTTATAATTAATGTGAAATTATACCATACTATAACATGTGTATTGCAGACGGCATTGTGATAAAAGTCTAATATATATAAAAGTCATCATATAAAAGTAATCGATATAACACATGTTATATAACAATGTTATTATTAATAATAATGTTATTAATAATAACACATTATTATATAATAACTTATCATAGTTGATGCTGTATTAGGAAATGCAATGAATTACCATGGTACCATCTAACTTTGCTAAGTTTCTGTAAAACTAGTTGACGAGATGTTGTTTTAAACGCTAGTGATGTAAATGATACCGAGCTTTTGATGCCGAACCGAGAATTTTGGTTTTTAATGCCGAGCGAGACTTTCATTTTCGGAAAAAAACGAGCCCTGAGCCGAGCCGAGACTCTAGCCAAACGATCCCGAACCGAGTTGAGACTTTATGTAACTT
Organism: Osedax fenrisi; assembly: GCA_964019155.1. Lineage (NCBI taxonomy): Eukaryota > Metazoa > Annelida > Polychaeta > Sabellida > Siboglinidae > Osedax > Osedax fenrisi. The sequence goes on along the minus strand of OZ025246.1, from coordinate 1,799,967 downwards.
AGACTGAGACTGCATAATGCTTTTGATTTGATATTCATTTACTGCATCACCTACACGCGTAAATTATCGATATGGTATACTAAATATATGATTGTACGTAATAATGTTGTTTCTTTATTATATAAAATACCGTATTAATATAAAATATTTGATATTAATATAAATTAATTATTGATATTATGGATTAAATATGTTGACTAATATATATATATACATATATATATATATATATATATACATATATATATATATATATATATATATATATATATATATATATATATATTAAATGTTATATACGTTCCATTGGCATGATGCCAATATTATATTTATTTATAACGACTTTTTAAAACTAATAAAACTAATAAAAATATTTCACATTACTCTGATTATAATTATATTTATTTAATTATATAATAGTAAAATCATTATAGTAATTATAATTGTACTATTATATACTATATATATATATATATATATTATCGATTTAGATCTCGAATGTAAAGGCTATGCAATCATAGAAAAACCCACCTTATTAGAATATAACTAGTATACGTAACTATATATATAGTTAGATCTATTTTACTCTATTATATTAAAGAGAATTATCAAAGTACATTATTCAATATATCAAATATCTATATTTATAAATTAACACCGAATTATAATTGCTTATATTTCATCTAACAACACGCCCACTTTTCTTGATTGTATTATATTCAATTCGTTATCTAAGTTAATCGTTCACTATATTTGTCTTAAATGTTATTTATAACTAAATATATTATGTGCATGTTATCTAAGAGTGTGTGTACAACCCAGCTAACAATAATAGCCTCATAATAGCAGAATAATAGCATACATAATAGTCTCAAAAGTAAACATTATGCTATTACGTTGCCATTAAAAGTCTATTATGCTGATATTATATTGCTATTATTATAATATCAACATACTAGCAGTATAATAGACTTTTAAAGGCAACATGATAGCATTACAAATTAACAACAGCATAATATACTTTTAATGGCAACACAATACCAGCATAATAGCACAATGTAAACATTTGAGGCTATTATTTATGCTATTATAATAATAATAATAATAATAATCAGATTGGTTCGTCGTAATAAACGAGAATGAACCCAGGTAGATATAGAAGTTCATTGAACTTATCGAGATATCTACCTGTCAGCAAAAGGAATGGAAAAAAAACAAACAGTAATAAAATTTACAAAGATAAAATAAAATTGGAAATTAAAAGTAAAATATAAATATAAAGTAAAATTTTAAATATTAAAATAGTTAAAATACAAATAAATATTATATATAAATAATAATAAAAATAATAATAATAGATAAAAATAACAATAAAACAAGACGTGTACAAATAAAGAGGGAAAAACAACACATATATGTTCAACTATAGTTCATAAAACGACCACAACGAACGAATAGTATAAGGCTACCAACTTTCAGTAAGGATGTGCCAAGTCCTTAATACCTTGAGATGATCCCCGTCACAATCATACCGGTAAACTTACTACTCGGCATATAATACACCACCATAATTATGCTTCTATTATGAGGCTATTACTGTTAGCTGGGAAGATAAATATCTACGATGATATCGTGTAAATTACCTACATTCGTCGTAATTATATGACGTATATGACCTGTATGACCTGTATGACCTGACCTATATGACACAACGACACGGTGGTCACGGATTTGAATACGTGATGATAACATCAGCAGACGAGAATATTAGATGATTATATTGACCGTGTAAACGAGACATTATACAACCTACAATGTATGACTTTATTTCATATTTAACAATAAGATCGTTGCGAACATGTCCATGTGCACATATGAACATCTTTATATTTGACAATAGTTTGTCCTACTTTCTCATACTACTTTGTCCTCCCTTTTCATCCTATTTGACAATAGTTTGACCACGACTTACCGATAATGTTATTCTATTAAATGAGATATTGCGTTTTCAAAACTCCACACAAGATCATCACCGTATTCGTCGTTTCAATTGTAAAATAATATATTAAATTCGAAACCTATATATAGGTTTAAACTTAAATATAATTTTTCCCCTAGGGAAATATATTTTTGATAAGTATATATATATGTATATTTAAGTTATAACCATAAATAATTCATATTGAAAAATATAACGAGGAATGGAACTGTATTAAATACTATACCATCAACTATATATTGTAATATATATATATATATATATATATATATATATATATATATATATATAATATATATATCTAATATATTGATATATTAAAAATGCCTGTGTATCTCAGTTGGCTAATACATCACATACACGTATGTATATATATATATATATATATATATATATATATATACAACTATAATTATATGCGGGTATTATAATATTTATAAGTGAATTTATATAATTGTGTATACATAAATGATCGGATCTCGTTAAAACTATGTATGCCTAACAATAGACGGGTCGTGTGTCTGCATTGAGGACACGACAGCTGATCTATTCTATAGGCGTGGAGAACATAACCATAACAACGTCGGGGTCTACGAACTATATAGCTAAACCCAAACCCAACCCAAAACCCAACACACTCCGTTAGTATAACGATATAAAAACACGACTACCCCGCCCGCCCGCCCCCACACCCACCCGCCCTTAAAGGATTTTTGGGCCGAGCTGCATTTGGGTTTGGGTTTAGCTATATAGTTCGTATACCCCCGCTTCGAAGGGACATTAGAGAGCCATATATGGTTATAAGTGAAAACTTCATCTAAGTTCCTGTATGTGATAAATTAATTAAATAAAATAAAATTGTTTTTAATTTATATATTAATATATATATATATATATATATATATATATATATATGTATATATGCGTTCTATATATAACCCCACCCATAACTACTGTCACCAGTTGTCAGAAGTCAGACAACAACGACGACATCGGCAGCGAGCACAACAACAACATCCGCTGTAAACAATGCTACCACTACCACAACGTCCGGTTACACTGACCCCTGCGGTCTGGGAGCGGCCAATCTGGCTAATGGTTAGTGCTAAGCTGTGTATGTGCTGATATAGGATATATAGCGTACTTAATATATATATATATATATATATATATATATATATATATATATAATAATAATAATATCAGAATTTAGGCATGACCAAGGTAATCGAAGAAGCGCAATGCTTATCTATTCGTTTACCTGAAACATATTCCTAATTAACAATTATGAGGATCCTCATATCGAGAACAAAAATAAAGTAAATGTATAAATTATATTTAATTTTATAAATCTTATAAGAATCATAAGAATATATAATTATAAATCATAAATATGATATATATATAATAATAATATTTATTATTGAAATTTCATATATAATTTCATATATACATATATTGAATTCAATAAAAATAGCGGATACAATTGTATGTTTTAATGTACCCATCGAGAAGTCATAGACTTATACATGTTATAAATAACTGTACACCTGAACCAGGACAATACAATAAAAATAGTACAAAAACATGCTTGTGTTATAATTAATCATTTTAAGTTCCTGATAAACACAAAGGAAAAACAAGAACTGCCTGAAGTCAAACTCAGGACATCTGGCTTACTAGCTTTTGGTTCTCCCACTGAGCCATATACCCCAGCCTATAATATATATGTGTATATAACCTGCACACGGTGGACCTCCCTTACATCACCACTGTAAATAGTTATCAGAAGTCATATAGAAGCATAAATATATATATATATTAATTTTACTGATAAGTTTATTTAATTTATTTGGTATTATATCTTCTATATACCCGAGATATAACTATGTTATTTGGCTTGAATTACTCATTTAATTCTTATTTAAAATCTATAAATATGCACTAGCATCTTAATATCCCAATCAGCACATTCACGTACTGTTTATAAACCTGCGCATGACTCATGAGTCATGAGCCACGAGTCATGACTCACGAACGACGACCTATTGATAAGTACACATTAGTCACGTATTAGTCATCGATTCAAGTCTTCCAGTTCTAATATTAATTAATTTCAAATATATTATATATTCGTATATATTATTAGATGTATTATTTTCCAATATAAACCACCAACATAATCTATAGTTCACAATAATATTACACAATAGTATCTCTACTTCTATTCCCTATTATGTTACTAACGTAGTCCCTACCGTTAACGAATGCATATCAGAGACACTATAGTGTGTACATCTTCATAACGATTACAATACTATGCATAGTGGGATCGACGCTTAATATTAATTACATAGATAAATCAGATAATACCTCAAGTTATATACTACTAAGAATACTTTATTGTTAAAAAGTACATTGTATTAAGATTGCAAACAGAGAGATATTTAATTAAAACTATATCTTCAAGTCAGACTAGTCCGAAGTCTAGATTATATTATATACTAATAGTTTCGACGATTGATTATTCTGACACAAAGATTCGTTAAAATTAATTAAATTTCATTACATTATTCGAAAAATATATCCTATATTTGATTCAAAGTTATTACTCTTCAAATCTCAATATCCACATTACCATTAAGAAATAGTATTATTGCCCAATTCCATGTTGTATAATTAATTATTATGCGACGTGTACTATGTTATACAATGTTTATCTTTACCACACTCACTTTATTTTGGATGCAAATACTACAAAGTTATATATGTGGACAACTTGTCTCGAATACACTTTAGATCAATGGGTAGCATCATTTCTTATAGAGTAACTCGGCTTATTTAACTGTTTTACAGTATAATATAAATCCTCGCCATCTGATAAATCATATTATATAAAATTTACAGTATATGACCTAACGACATATCACTTATATATAACAAGTAACTTGAGTATGTTTATATAAATAAAGTTAAATGGGCGATATTACAGATTTATTAATATTATATGTTTTATGGTTATGACTAACAAATGCTGGACATTAATCTATTAATACTTGAAAACCATTCAATTAATATTTTAAAAAATATTTTATCATCAGCATTACAAAGATTATTTATTATATTACCATTTAAACAAATACTTTTTTTTGATTTTATACTGTTTATTACTCATAGGATAATATATATATATATATATAATTGTGTATAAATAAATGATCGGCTCTCGTTAAAACCATGGATGCCTTAACATGAGAGCGGCTTCGATGGGACATTAGAGCCATATTGTTATAAGTAAATATTCATCTTAGTTCCTGGATGGGATGAAAGGACTCCATAAAATAAAATAACAATAACAATAATATATATATATATATATATATATATATATTAAATAATGGTGAATGGTGAATGGTGAATGATGAAACCTAGCAATGGTGAAATAATTTCAACCTGACGGGTAACATTTGTTATAGGAAAGCTATCCAATTCATGATCACCATTTTAATATACATTATCTGATTTCTATACCGAAAAGTTACAAAGTTTATTATATATAGAGGAAAATTGTTATATTAGTTCAGCCTATATACATATTTTTAACCTAAAAAACATACACATATATTAACCGTATTCTCTTTGAAATCCCTTATATATTTCTTTAAGGGAGCGTAAACCTACATATTTAAGTTTCAATACTTACAACAAAAATAATAAACTAATTGTCTAGGGTTAAAATTAAAATGGATATCATATAATAAATAACTTTCTAACGATGCTACATACAATATTTCACTTTTATATATATAACTTAATAATTTAAATAGTTATTTATTAGTTAGTTTTATTTGTAAAAGGTCAAATAAAGATAGGTAATATATATATATATATATATATATATATATATATATATATATATATATATATTAGTCATTTGGTAGATATGAATGAAGAAGTATATTATAAATTGGTAAAGCTATTAACTTATTTATAATTGTATTATAAATAACAATGTGTTCGATATAAATTCTATCTGGATAAATTAATAATAATTGCTTTTCATACATTGGTTACATTTGTAATCAACTAGATCTCAATTGTATTTGTAAAATGAATTGAATTTATAGGATAAATAATTATAATTCTGCAAAAATTAGTCGTATTAAAACTTAAAACTTCATAATATAACAATAATTCATTTACATTTTTTGTTTACCTTTTTTACCTATCCCATAGCATTTGGATGCCATAGGCCCTACGCCGTAGGGGCGCAGTAGATTTCATCACAATTTTTTTCCATCCCTCTCTATTTTCTGCAGCTCTCATCGCTTTATTTATGTCAAGACCAGTCCATTTCACGATATTGTTTTGCCATTGCATTTTTGGCCTACCTCGTCGTCTTATACCTTCAATAGAACCCTGAAGAATTGTTTTGGACATGGAATTTGATCTTATTACATGACCAAACAATCTCAGTTTCTTCGTGATGACCATTGCTAGTAGTTCCGAATGTGGACTGATTTCTTTGGTAACTCTATTGCGTATTTCAATGTTAGTAATTCTATCTCTGAATGATATGTTCAATAGTCGTCTTAAGCACCGCATTTCTAATGTTGTTATTTTTCTTTGCAGTTCCTTCGTTATTTTCCATGTCTCACACGCATATAAGAAAATTGAGTTAACTAGTGACTGCAGTAGTCGGATTTTCAGTTTCAGTTTTAGTGTTTTATCATACCATATAACATTTAGTCTAGATAGAGCTGCAATCGTCTGTCCGGTTCTAGCTAATATTTCAGCCTTTGAACCTTTATCGTCGATGATTGCTCCTAAGTATTTAAAAATGTCAACTACTTATAGTGGCTCGTTATTTATTATTATTTCTGATGTGAAACTACCTCCAGAATTTGCCATTATTTGTGTTTTCGTAGAGTTTATTTCCATTCCATATGCACGTGCTGTATTGTCGATTATTTTAATAAGATTGGCTAATTCAGATTCACTACCTGCTAATCCATCTATGTCATCTGCGAATCTCAGATTTGTGATTATTTTACCACCAATACTTACTGAACCTACATGATTATCTGAAGCATCGTTCATTATTTGTTCAAGCAAAATATTGAATAGTATGGGTGAAAGTAGACAGCCTTGCCTAACTCCAGTTGTTGTTCTGAACCATTCTCCGATTTGACCGTCAAAGTAAACTGCACTTTCTGATTTATTGTATAGATGTTGTATAGATTCTATTAGTTTTGAATTGATGTTGAATCTTTTCATTGCCGACCATAGCGCTTTGTGTCATATTCTATCAAACGCTTTTTTGAAATCGATGAAAACTTGATATAATGGTTTACTATGCCGAGAATATTTCTCTGAGATTACTCTTAAGTTGAATATCTGTTCGCTAGTACTTCTACCTGTTCGAAATCCAGCTTGCTCTTCAGAAATGAACTCTTCCGTGTAATGTTTCAATCTGTTTAGGATTATCTTTAGCATTATTTTACTAGAGTGTGATATAAGGCTTATTGTCCTATAATTTTTACATTTCTGTTTGCTTCCTTTCTTATGTAAACTTATTATCATTGATTTTGTCCAGTCTGATGGCCAGATTCCAGTTTCCCATATTTTGTTACATATATCTAGCAAAATATGGGAAACTGGAATCTGGCCATCAGACTATTTAAATTATCGTTCATTAATTCACCACGTAATAGCTATTGTTCTCACGCAGGCGATGTTGTTTACCTCACTCCTTCCGGTAATGCCACCTGTCGGATAGTTCTCAGTAATCAGGCCGGAGATGGAACCGATCTCGAGCTAGATATCTCCATCAGGTTTAGCTATGTAGCCCTATGTAAATAGCTTTATGGTACGTTCAGTAGTACAGTATCCTATAGGATATCCGTACAATCGATACCAATCTGTAACGGAGAAAATACACTATTTGTGTTATTATTATTATTAACAAATTATCTATTTTAATAAATATATAAATTTCCATACATTTGTATTCAATGAAATAAAATTCAGTATTTATAGCAAATTCAATTTAAAGTTACGAAATAGTAATTATTATATGAGAAATACGTTTGTATAGTGAATTATATTTACTAATAATGTTTATGTATTTACGTACTACATTTATTTATATTACATTATAACTTATATAAATTATAAGTGGTTTAATGTTGTTAATTACTGATATTTGTGAAATAATCGAATTAGGAATATAATCCTACTTCGAATAATCGAATAATCGAATTTAATTCTACTATTATTTAATAAATAAAATAGATTTATTAAAATTTGTGAAAAATACCTACTTTGATTTGTTGTTTGTTTTGAAAACTAGATCATTGTGATGTGATTGGTTGATTAATATTTTGAATTTATCGCACCAGTAATCCCAGACTGGCCACCGACTTGTCCTCCCGTATAAACACTACGTCATAAGCACTAACGTATACGCCCCGCCCACAGCGTTATATCGCTGAACAACTCGGCCTCCTCGTTTCCATGCCAACCCTACGCCCACATGAAATGGCTGTCCGCGAGTATGTACTTCTGCGCCGCAGCCTCCACCACTACCTCCCGTATGACGGTGGATCTCAAGGATGGTTAGTGTACCAAGTTCCCGTTATTGGGAAATAGCGGATATAGCTAAGGATTGTTATAGGATTATTATAGGAAAATAATCAGAATTACGGAGATTAAATCCTATGACACTTTTTGTCTCCGAATAATTGGGCCTAGTTGTTCTGAGAAAATAAATTGTCTTGAGATTATTCCAGATCAATATATAACATTACGATGATAGCTATGCATTCAAGGCTAATCTTATAGGGAAATTTATCTTCTCGGAATATCGGTACCTTGATCCCTGGTGAGTTGAATATTTATTAGGGTGTGATGTTTGTAGCATGGACACTGTCCATTGGACAGTTGTACAGTTGGACAGTTAGACAGTATATTTATTTATCAGTATTCATGTATGTTTATACATTTATAATTAAATTATTTATTAAACATATTTAACCGGATATAATAGTGGATCCGTATGACCTAAATAATCTATATTTAAATAATGACTAATCGTGACGTAATACGGGCGCGTTGTTGACATGTGTTATTGTTCGTCGTAACTTACACGTATATCTCTAACTATACTATCTATACTAAATGTAAGGACAGTTATATTATCTGTGCATTTAGGTGATATATCGGGTATACCTATCTATAGATACAATGGTAGATTACCAAACTTTCTAATTATCCTTGATATACAATAACACTCTAGAAGTACACTGTGTTAAAATACTCCAATGTAGTATGTATAGTTAGTCACTATATTCTATATATCATAATATAATAGTTATATATATATATATATATATATATATATATATATATATATATATATATATATATATATTATCGAAACTTATAAGTATACTACTCCACTATGAATTTTTATAATTAAAATTCCTATTAAGAATTTATTTAGGCATTTATACAAAAATAAAAGTAATGAAACAGCTATCACTCACTTCTCACTCAAGTTTATCTATCAGAATCTTAGTACCCTATTGATCCCAATACACGTATGCATAGCCTGTTCAGTGGACCGTGTCGGGTATTAAGGTGATAGTGTCAGGTGGACTAGGTTTTCACCACCATTATCGATATTATTAGAAATAGTATTACAATTATTGGTATCAATTAACCATTTGTTTTATATAATATTACTACCATCTATACACTGTATATATCGTGCATATTTTAATGATACTTAATATAATAATTTACCACAACACAGGTATGTCTGATGTCTTGAATCTGTACGATGTTTATTCAGTTGGAGTTACTTTTTCTCTGCAAATTTTTGGTTATATATACACCCATATATACATATGTAGAGTATCATATTAATAATAGTATATTGATTTATAATACTAATAGTATTAGCATGTGAAATATTATTATAATAGTGTATATACTAGTGGAATATTGAAATACTTAATTTCGTCATTTTTGTTTTTTAAAGATTAATTTAAAACTTTCTCTCTTCATATATCGATAGTCTTCAAAACAAGACTCGGGTCTTATCGGGTATTTACCGATAAATATGAATAATTAACATGTCGACGAAGTTCAGCCGAGTATGATTCTCTAATGTCTAACTTTAACCTACTTTCAGGAGCTGGTGGCTCATCAATGACCGCTACAGGCCAGTCGATGACCTTGCCGGAGAATATCACGTGCCCTTGCAATACTAACATTCCTTCCGGTCCTACCTCCACCGGAAATGGCACTACTACCGCTGTTGTCTCTACTCCTAATGGTCCTCGCGGACTTTCAAAGACTGAAAGTTAGTTAGATATCTATAGATGCTACTGTAGTAACTATAGTTAATATAGTAACTATCGTGACCTCATTAACCTCATTACCTCTATTAAACACACCTACCCCTACTAACTACCCTCATATATACTAACTACCCTGACCCATACTAACTATCGTGACCTCATTAACTCTCGTTATATCTACTAATTACCCTGACCTCTACTGATTATCATGACCTCTACCGCAGTTATCCTGATCGCGTGCAGTGCCGCTTTCGTGTTGCTCATCATCATAGCTGCTATTGTCGCCTCCATTATCTATTTCAGACAGTTCGTATTCACAACTAGTATTACTATATATAGTATACTTACTTAGTTACTTATTCCCGTGACGTAGGCATCGTAGAGGGAGAACATGACAATGTTTTAAATAACTTTTTCCATCTATAACGATATTTTGCATAACTAAAAGTTGCTGAAGAGGGAGATTAGAGTATTCAAAAATATCATTTAAACAATTTGTCTTTGTTCTTCCTTTACCTTAGACATAGCCTTAAATAATTGTTTTGGACATGGAATTTAAGTATTACTATAGGGATAGTTATATATTGGATGTATATATATAGTATAAGTGGAGAATACCTGTATTTGTGTGTGCAGATTACGAGATAGTACCTGGTATATATATATATATATATATACTCTTCTTCGAGCAGAAATTGTATGTGCTAAATTGTATTTGAATTCCGAACTCAATACAATACTTTCAATTAAATTCAATATGTATATATATATAGTTATTGATTTTTTAAATGGATTACATAAATAATGTCATAGAAATATCTAATTAAATTAAATACGCACTTACCGTTAACCCTCGCGAAGTGCACACATATGATGTAACACTGCAGTGGTTATATATTATCATTACCATCATCATGTTAATTACGTACTTATCATTATCATCATCACCATCAGCATCACCATCATCAGCCTCACCATCATCATTACATTATTGTTATCATCATCATTATCACCACCACAATCATCTTCATCATCATTATCACCACCACCATCACCATCATCACCATCATCATCATTACATCTTCATCATCACACCACAATCATCGTAATCATTATCATCAGCATCATCACCACCACCACCACCATCACCACCATCACCATCACCATCATCATCATCATCATCATTACATCATTACATCATCGTTAACATCGATTTCTAATTATTACGTCATTACTTTAGCAGGAAGAATAAACAATCGGGAAATGATCAAACCGATAATGGGCAGCCTACATTTCCGCCTACCAATACTACATTCAAAGGTTGTATATATATTATGTGTATTTTATAACTTTCGTTTTCATATATTACTACAATTTTAGTTTTAATCAAAATATTAATATTAATATTAATATATATATATATATATATATATATATATATATTACATGATACATTAGGGGGATTGCGGAGTAGCAAAATAAAAATATAAGATTAAGAAATTTTATCGGGTGTCGCGCTCGTCTCATAAAAATTAAATGTCAGTGTAAACGAGAACCTATTTTTCAATACGAATGTGTACACATTCACAATAACCTATACATTGATTACCATTATTAAATGTTATTACATAACTTCATAACTGTAAATATAACATTAATTTAATATAGGTAATAATTATAATATTGCATAGATACTAACTTTATATAAGTAAGTATTATATATATATATATATATATATATATATATATATTATAACTGACTGTGAGGCAGTTATATTATATTATGTTCATATTTATTATAACTGCTCTGTCAATTTATTAAAGTCGCCAGACACGCAATAAGTAGGACGTGAATAGTATTGATAAATATAATTATATTATATAATTATATAATTATATAATTATATAACTTAAGTTATCGCATGCACCAGCATGTAATGATCATGCAACGATAGAGGAGCTCACCACACTTCCCAATGTTATACCAAGGACATGTCATACAAACCATGTCCTTGGTTATACTACGTTGTTGCTACTTCGCATACAAACCTATAGGTTTCATATATGATATACATACATAGGTGAATTCTAATTAACTTAACTAATATAGTACCATTAACATAATACATAATCAATAACAAAGAGGTATTAGAAGAATTTGTTACAACAAACAATTATTATCGTGTATAATACAATACGTTTGATTACACGTATTCTGGTTCTTACCTCTTCTAAACGGATCCAAACATAACACACTTTCATATATTCTCTTGTGTACCTATAGGTGTGTACCTATATATAGGTATGGCACAAAGTACACGCGTGAGAGTCAATTCATTATTTATTTAAATTTTTCTTATTTCGTGTCTTCTGTTATTAATTATCTTCCTTTTTCTACGTTTTTTTATTAATATTGTTCAGTAATTTAATCGAATGTCTATATATATCCAGTATATAGTATCTAGTAACGATAGGTATTAGCTAGCTACATCTCTACACCTTAGCTCATTACCGTATTGTGCCCACAGAAAAAGCCAACCCTAAAGCGGCATCTAAACCCCAAGAGTCTACCCTGTCATCCATTAGCAGTCTATTGGTAAGGCTGGCAAGTATTGCCACCAGTAAAGAACGCAACTTGAGTTAGTACGCCTATATTTATTTTAATATTTACACTATATATATGTCTTCTATCTATATATTTATATATGTCTTATATCTATATATCATATAGGTGTATTTTACTTATACATTATCTATGTATATTTAATATATATACAATATATGGTTCTTCTAAATATTCGTATATATATATGAATTTATATATATATGGTTCTTCTAAATATTCGTATATATATATATACGTCGTAGACGTCGATTTTTATAGATTTATTATGAACATTATTAATAAGACCACTCCATTAGACTGTCATATAATTATAATATTAGTAAACAAATATGAAGCATGCATCACTGGTAAATGAATAATTAAATATATGTGTCATAATTTATAATTTAAAACAATATAGCGCAATTTTAAATGTATTTTTAAATATATAGCGCAGTCCGTAATGAAACAATTAACAACATAGAAATGATTTACAAATATATATATATATATATATACTATAGTGTGACTATAGTTTGATCTATAATCTATGATATATCATATTAATATTAATGTAACCTATATTCATGACGTAAATACAGGTAACATGTTCAACATACGACATACCATATTATTATTGATGTTGTTGTCATTATTTGTTAACACTCCAGATTAGGTACGATACCCGTGTATGTGTATGTGTACACTCCACCTCACCGGTATAAAAACCACTCCAGCGACGACGCACACTTATTAACAAATTCCTTTAAATGGTCGCCCCATACTTTTACAACACACTCTATTTTGATCTAAATACAACATCGTTCCAGAGCCCCAAGATGATGCCGACATTAATACTAATATGACTACGTATCTCATACTCTAGCGTACAGTAGCGAAGATGTCAGACGAGATGAACGACGAGGTAGTCATGGCAACAACAACTGCGTAAACAACAACAACAACAACAACAATAACGGAGCTCCACTACGAAACAGCGCTGATGTTGGGGTAATTATATAACATTCAGCATGTTAACCATCATCAGCTTAACCTATGTAACTATAGTTACAATCGTAAACCTATTTATAAACTAAACCCATTCACCATCCGACGCATAACCTCGGTAACAGATTATGTCTAAAGTATTGTTCACAACAACAAATATAGCCCGATGTATCGATGTATATCCTATGTGGTTGGATTTTAAATAATATATCTGCTGTTTCTGATTATTTGTTTTAGAACATTTAACAAATATCGGGCAAGTAATTTAAAATGTATTTTAATACTTTGAAAGAAATAATAATAATATATGCGTAATATGTTACCTATGTATAATAATATGTATACTCTTCAATTTAATTGTCCGATATTTAGTAAATGTTTTTAAATAAAATAGCTGAAACCCACTATCTGGCTATTGTATTTATTGATATGAATTTGGCTTTAGGCTAGTTATATATATATATTAGCCTAAAGCCGAATTATATTTATATATAAATCGATATTATGAATACATTATTATTAACCATTATATTTAGTACCATATTTGATTTATGATAAATAATGACATCTATAAATTGAAACGTCTAGTCTTATTATATATATATATATATATATATATATATATATATAATATCAGTGTATGAACTAAATAATGTTTAACATGATATTTTAAACATTGCCTACTAGTGAACTATAATTTATACAGGTATACCTGAATATATTCAATATAGGGGAAATGAAAATAATACGGACACCTTAACAATAAATGGTCTTAACATTTTATGACTCATTATTTTTATTCAAAAATTACAAAATATTAATATTATATGATTATAGATATTATTGTGATTTTAAAATATTATTTAATCTTTTAATTCCATAGATAACGGAGGTGTCCGTATTCTCATACGGACACCCTATATATATGTGGTATATGTGTGGTATATGTGTGGTATATATTGTGGTATACCACAATATAAACTATATATTATTGATGAATCAATCAGATAAATTAGATTATTTACAATTACATTATTTATAATTAATTTTATGAATAATTTATTCTAATTTAATTAGTTAATTTATTTTTATTATTTTTTTAATAATACAATTTAAGTATCTAAATAATACAATATTTTAGATTTAGTTTTATTGGTGGTATTAATATTATAAAGCACACGATTTTTATGAAAATCAGGATAGTTTATACGCTGCGCGCTGATTGGTTATAGAGTGTCCGTATTAAGACATCTAGAGTGTCCGTATTAGGGACTTATATGACCTCTAGATATATGTTTATAATTTAATGAATATTTGATAATAAATATAGAAATTATATAAATATTTTTTAGAATACTTTATTTTTTAATAATATAGTGTTATATTTTTAGATCGATACATTTGTATATTCTTGAGATGGTTTTAAGTTGACATTTTTTTCATAAATTTAAAAACGTAATACAAAATCAGTTTATTGGATATATCAGAAATATTTTGAATAATTAAAAAATAAAAATACTTTTTAGACTATTTAATTAATTATGAATATTTTTCATTAACAATTTTTTTGTAGGATTTATGGTTTCTTAGATACCGAGAGTGTCCGTATTCTGGCACTGTCCGTATTCGGTTACTTTCCCCTATTCCTATTCAAACCGCTGCTGTGATTAATACCGTTACCTCATTAACAGAACAATCAACAACCGATTCAACAATCTTCCCCTAACCTGAAGTCTAATTATCAACACGATCAAGGTTTGTAGACTTTGTGTACTTTGTATACATATATGTATGGTAGACTTTATGATTAAATACTATATATATATATATATATATATATATATTTATATGGATGTGTGTAGTACACACTGTGTACATGTAATTACAATTTAAACATATAAATATGACAATAAAATAATTAATATCATACATTACGTACCTTAACAATTATTTAAGATAAGTATTACATATTTAATTTAATTAAATATATATTATATATAGAACAGTTTATTGTTTAGAAAAACGATTATAAACGTCGTTAATTAATAATAATTATTATTATTAGAAAAAAACAACAAGACTATTAAAATTGAAAAATAAATATAATAAAATACTTAACTAGTTAATCAGAAACACATATTACACACACACACATACATACTCACACATACACACATACACACGATTAGTTGATTGTGTATAGAGGAACATTGTTATCTTTGTTTAGCCTATAATATGCATATTTTGAACCTAAAAAAGATACACATATATTAACTGTATTCTCTTTGAAATCCCTTATATATTTCTAAGAGAGCATACCTATTTAGTTCCAATACTTACAAAATAAATAATAAACTAATTTTCTAGGGTTAAAATAATAATAGATATCATATAATAAATAACCTTCTCAATCACGTTACATATAATATTTGATATATATATATATATATATATATATATATATATATACATATAGATTGCAAGCTATCACCGTATCCCCATGGATGATTCATCACCGTAATAATACTTACCACTATTAAATGATCACCTCATCACCCTACCTATCTACAGCCAGTGCCGCCAGCAGAGACTCGGGCTTTACTACAGACGGCCAACAAGAACAACAACAACAACAACAACAACAACAACAACAACAACAACAACAACAGTATACGTATGGTAACGCCACCTATAATGGCGCCAGCTATACCACGCCCGGTTACGCCCCCCAAACAGAATACCCCAGGTAAATATTATATATCTATAGGTGTATTATATATAAGTATATACATTATTATTAAACAATTATATATATATATATATATATATATAATTTATTATCTGACACAATCGAACAACAAGTATAATGCAATGAAAAATGTATATAGAATTGTTGTTAATTTATATTTTTAAAAGCTCTTTTATAATACTTATATCTCTAGATATTTTCCGTATTTCCGTATAATATAATCGCTGATCTATAAAGCTGATTCATATGTTGTGATCTATTAATAAAGGGGCAGCGCTCATTAGGCGAGCATACCAACATCGTGACCTTGCGCATACCCTACACTGTTAAACATTAGGGTACAGCGAGTGCCTTTGTTAGGGTTTAAGTAATGTCAACATAGCTAAGTAGGGTACAATTTGAATAAATACGACCAGTACCCAAAAAGGATCAAACTGTACCCTAAATAATTGTAGCTGGTTGTACCCTAATTATATGATACCGTGTATCCTACAATGTTAAAAATAATAGCGTTCAAAACCCTTTACTTTATAAAATATCAATAAGTAAAGGGTTTCGTTTCAGTTTATTTACCAAACCCTTTACTTGTATTTCGTATATAACTAAAGGGTTTGTCGAAACCCTTTAGTACTTTAAATATGCACACGTAAAGGGTTTATATTTATCCATACAAAATAAATGCATTCAAAACCCTTTACTTTATAAAATATCAATACGTACATGGTTTCGTTTACCAAACCCTTTAGTCGTATTTAATATGAAACTAAAGGGTTTGTCGAAACCCTTTAATACCTTAAATTTGCATATATAAAGGGTTTCTATGTATGAGTTAATATAATAGCTTTCAAAACCCTTTACTTTTGTAAAATATAAATAACTAAAGGGTTTCGCTAAACAAAACCCTTTAATCGTATTTCGTAGATACTAAAGGGTTTCACGAAATTCATAGTGGTGATTCGAATAATTAGTATATACACAATTATTATGCCAATATTATTAATTATTCTAAGTAAAACTATATTATTTTATAAAATGTTCTCTATTTTAAAATATTTATTTAATTATACCCTAATAAAAATTAGTAATCAATTATTATTTTTATTTTATATTTAAGGTAATATTCGTCATTATATAAATAAAATGTTATTTTAAAATTGAAATTTTAATAAATAATCAATATTTCTATTCACATTTTATAATTACCTAACTCGAATTAGGTAAACCAGACCTTTGTATTACATTGGAAATTAAGTATATTAATTAAGATGATACGATGGGAAATCATGTTTAATTAAATACTCAATATTGGATATATAACAATTATACGTTTATTAAATATTATGTATAACATAACATTTAAAACATTATAATATTTAATTAATTAATTATTTAATTAATTATAATAATACAAATTAAAATACAACTGATAATCAATTCAATAATATTTTATTAAATTCTATCATTTATTAGATATTTTCACGAAACCCTTTAGTATAAAAATAGCTTAACTAAAGGGTTTCAAACCCTTTAGTGGATATTCGCACGAAACCCTTTAGTATAATAAATGCGTAACTAAAGGGTTTATAATTTATTCTACCAAACCATTTAGTTCGAAAAACGGCATCACTAAAGGTATCCAAACCCTTTAGTAGATAGTCGACCTAAACCCTTTAGTTCGAAAATAGACTCCACTAAAGGTTACCAAACCCTTTGGTTAAACGGACACCTACTAAAGGGTTTAATTCACGCAAACTAAAGGGTTTTTTTAACAGTGTAATGCAATTGTATGATATGTACCTTAATTGAATTGCATGATATGTAAATATAATAATCAGGTACCCTAATATTTAACATCGTTGTACCCTAATAAATATATAGAGTGTATCCTAGTGCATTTAACAGTCATACATGACTACACTGTTAAAAAAAACCCTTTAGTTTTCGTGAAATAAACCCTTTAATCGATGACCGTTTAAAGAAAGGGTTTGGTAACCTTTAGTTAAGCTTTTTTTCAAACTAAAGGGTTTAGGTCGACTATTTACTAAAGGGTTTGGAAACCTTTAGTTATGCCGTTTTTCGAACTAAAGGGTTTCAATCGTATCATCTTAATTAATATACTTAATTTCCAATGTAATACAAGGTCTGGTTTACCTAATTCGAGTTAGGTGATTATAAAATTTGAATAGAAATATTGATTATTTATTAAAATTTCAATTTTAAAATAACATTTTATTTATATAATGACGAATATTACCTTAAATATAAAATAAAAATAATAATTGATTACTAATTTTTATTAGGGTATAATTAAATAAATATTTTAAAATAGAGAACATTTTATAAAATAATATAGTTTTACTTAGAATAATTAATAATGTTGGCATAATAATTGTGTATATAATAATTATTCGAATCACCACTATGAATTTCGTGAAACCCTTTAGTATCTACGAAATAGGATTAAAGGGTTTTGTTTAGCGAAACCCTTTAGTTTTTAATTTTTAATTTTTAATTTACCCTTTAATTTTATAAAGTAAAGGGTTTTGAAAGCTATTATATTAACTCATAAATAGAAACCCTTTATATATGCAAATTTAAGGTATTAAAGGGTTTCGACAAACCCTTTAGTTTCATATTAAATACGACTAAAGGGTTTGGTAAACGAAACCCTGTACGTATTGATATTTTATAAAGTAAAGGGTTTTTAATGCATTTATTTTGTATGGATAAATAGAAACCCTTTACGTGTGCATATTTAAAGTACTAAAGGGTTTCGACAAACCCTTTAGTTATATACGAAATACAAGTAAAGGGTTTGGTAAATAAACTGAAACGAAACCCTTTACTTATATATATTTTATAAAGTAAAGGGTTTTGAACGCTATTATTTTTAACAGTGTAGGGTGCATCCTAATATTTAACATATATGTACCCTAAAAATATATATATTGTACCCTAGTGAGTTTAAAAGTCGTGTACCCTATTTAGTGTATATGGTAAATTGTTGTGATATTTTAACGATATGTACCCTATAAATTGAATTCGCTGTACCTTAATTGTTAACAGTGTAGTAATATTAACACGTACCGAAATATGGAATTATGTAACAATCAGAAACATGACATATTGTATTCAATAATATTACTTACTAAAATTATAATATTAATTATTTAAAGTAAAAATGTCTGACAATTTATAAAAAGTCCGACTTATCCAATCCAACTTATCCGACTTATCCGATTAATTTAACATGGAACTAGTTACAAATCCAACCAAACCAACTAAATGTGTCCGACTCATCGAGAAGTCCGACTTATCCGTAGTCCGAATTACCGAGAGTTGACTGTAATATTAACACGCACCCACACACGCACGAATGCGCAGTCACAACGAGGTCTACGAACAGCACGGAGGTCACCGCAGAGAGTCACGTGACAGCGGTTCGGTGACCGGAAGTAGTATAGCCGGCTTCGGAGGCTCGGAGCCGTGCTACAACCCGGACGGACGGCGACAGTCGCAAGGCGGCAGTAAATACGCGTCCGTCAGCTCAGTACAGGTTGACCTCCGACCCCGGGCATGATTAGCCATAGAGCTAGAGAGAGTTTCTCTCTAGCTCTATGTAATTAGCCATACCGTATCATTATAACTGTTACTGTTGTTATTACTTTTGTATGCATTACTATGTGTATACTAGTAATAGGTCGTCCATGTATAATTATACATTATGGGCCTTATGAAATATGTATGTTTTTACTAATTATGTATATATATATATATATATATATATATATATATATATATATATATTCATATGAATATGAGTATAGGGGTGTCACTTGAGGTTGTGATAAAGTTAGCCGTCATGTCATGCGCTATCTACATGTAGTAGTGGTTACTCACACCTATATGTGTACGTGGTATATATACCTATAATAATAATATATACCATACATATATATATATATATATATAAATTAGTTTAATTTGATATGCGAAAAAATGTGGGCAATTACCCCTTACTTTTGAATTTTTCTACTGAAATCAGATTTTTCATAATCAATTATATCATAATCCTATTTATTTATTACAAATAACTAGATTTATATTAGTAGATTATTTGTCATATAGATTTAAAAACAAAATATTTATTTTTTGGAATGTGCACTTTCAAATACTTAAAAAAACCACTCATATAGGTGAATAGTCACACTCACACACACACACACTCACACACACATATGTGTGCGTATACGTATACGTACATTACTATTGCCACTACTACCTCGCAGGACATGGCGGTTAACGGCAGACGACCTATGACCCCTCCTACCGCCAGACCTCAACTTCCGCCCCTGTCAATCACCGATAGGCGAAAGAGCAACATCGTTAGACTAGACATCGTGTAGGCGTGAACATCTTTGTTTACAGTTATATTAGAATACTATCGTATGAGAAATATATACTAGGCTATAGACTAATATATTACAGTATCATCTATTCCTACATTAATTTACTAATACCATCATATCATTAATTGCTGATGGGGGGAGGGTAGACTACTGAGGTTTAGGTGCTGATTTAACTGTGGGGATAATACAGCAATCAGCTAATATGTAGATATATAGCTAGATAATATATATATATATATATATATATTAGTTATACATACATATATATATTTAGTTATCTTAATAACTAAGATACAGTAGCCTATACCAGCACACGCAAACACCCGTAACACAAGTACCCGTATCCACAGATCAAAGGGGACGCGGCGATATATGCTCAACCCGAGAGAAAGGTTTCCCTTACCGTCAATAATGTGTAGTTAAAGTTACGAATAAATACATGTATGTGTGCCTGAAATAATACGTTTCATATATATATATATATATATATATATATATATATGTGTGTGTGTATATATATATATATATATATATATATATATATATATATATATATATATATTTATATATATATAATATATAATTTTAGTATTATTTAATTCTGGATAACAAAAATACTCTCAGATTAATAATAACATAATATAATAAATAATGCTCAAAATGGTTTTAAAAAAACACTTAACAGATGTAGGATACCATCTCTATATATTCTCTCGTGTATATGTCCATATATAGATCTAGTATATATATATATATAGAACATTAATCACAACAGGTAATAACATAGTTTTTAAGCCTGGCATTCGCCACTCTTCTCATAGATATAAGGCTATACGGCTACGAAATCAGAGATGATTTATTAGATTTTATAAATAAATATGCAAACAATAGAGATCAAATATTTAAATGTGTTACGTGTATATAAAGTATAATGATGTAATACAAATATTCACTTCTAATATTAATTGAAAATACCTTTATAGTTATAATAAATACACTTAGATATATAATATAGGTATATAATACATATATATATATATATATATATATATAACATTAATATTTTATTGAAATATAACTACAAATATAAGTATTAATTTAGGATTATTCAACTAATAATATTAAAGCATCTTACAGCTGCTTTCGCGCTAACAAATAGCCCGATATCATGAAATTCATAGATTTCAGATTTTATATATACACCATCTTGTCAAGACAAGATGGTGCATCGATCTGCCCGCAGGATTCCACACACGCACATATATATATATATATATATATATATATATATATATATATATTTGTGTGTGTATTTGTGTGTGTGGGTCTGTTACATTGAATTTTGCTTTATTTTCGGTTTTAAATGTATATAATATACACTATATATATGATTATTAATTTTAAATTGTTTGATGATGAATGATTAGAGTACTAAATTACATTTAGTAACCATTCCTCATGCATGCATTAAACAGTAACAAAATAATACTATCGAAAAGATATATGCATTTAATTTGACCAATTGAGCATATTCTATTCTAACTACTGTATATTTATATAATTATTAATTATATTAAGTATATTAACATTATAATTAATTTAATAAATATTAGAACAACAGAAACCTACAGAGACTATCGGGAATAGGTCTGGCACAACAACAACAACAACAACAACAACAACAACAACAACAACAACAAGCACCTCCTCCTACACCCCAACCTCAAACACCAATGCAACAACAGCATAATCCGCATGTTTATCAAACTGGCTATCCACAACAACCACCACCGAACCAAAACAATGTTATTTATATTTTATAATTAGGAGATGTATATATGCATATTCATTTAACTAAAATAGTTCAAAGTATTCGAATTGAAATATTTAAATATTGCTTCTAGAAAATATTTAATCTAAAATGTATCTGTAAATATTGTAAATAATAAGTTAATAATATGTATATGTTATAATATAGTACTAACTTATATGTGGATACAACAATGAAAATAACAAAGAAATATATATAAAATGGAGACTACCCTGCGATCATAGAATATGATATAGTCTCTGGTAGATTCCTTTGAACATAAATTGTATGAATATATATTATATATATATAACTATGTACTACGGATGAAAGTATTCCACCTAAATATAACAACAACAACAACAAATAACTACTACGTATACTATAAATATTACAAACTAGAATCAATAAAGATTATTCTACAATAGTAATAATCGGCTAATATAGACGAATAATATACAAACTAGGTCACATATATGTGTAAAAAGATCTTTGTATACAAAGATAAGAAATAGAGATAATGCTACATTATCATAACCACATCGTATACCCCTGTGTGTGTGCGGTTTCAGATCGCGGGCCCGAGTTCGCCGAACCACCACTCCGAACAGTACCAGAAGGATTACTACGCGCATCAGAAGAGGCTGCAACAGATAGGTACCGACAGACCGGCATCTCAGTTCAACTACCCCGAGTCACCCGGCACCCCAGGGGTGATCATCAACAACGAACTCTACGTACCGTTGTCTCAGGTTAACGCGCGAGGGATGATAGGATTTATATTATAATTAATATGTTAGTATTCACCGATATATAATCTGTATACTCATCCTACTAATAATATATAAATAATTAAAGAATAATTTAAGAATTAATACTATAGTTAATATATATCCGTTAATTATTATACCATATATAGTATGTCAATTCTTGTAATACAAATCGTGTATTATTATATACCGGCAAATACTGACATCCTCAAAACATCACTTATACAATTATTTCTTCAAATTCCCAGGACATTATTTATAAAAATGTATCTTTAGAACATCTTCATTCACTAGCGAATGTATCATGTATACATTAAAGTTCAACATATTTAACATTTAATAACATTACATTAAGTAGGAACATCATCTGATGTGCACAACTGTTATTTTGATGTTGAACTTTAATGTAAAAATGATACATTCGAATTGAATAAATTCATTCATCTTAATATATTCTAAGGATGTTCTAACGATGAAATTTTATAAATAATGTCCTTGGTTCAACATATTTAACATTTAATAACATTAAATTAAGTAGGAACATCATCTGATGTGCACAACTGTTGTTTTGATGTTGAACTTTAATGTAAAAATGATACATTCGAATTGAATAAATTCATTCATCTTAAGATATTCTAAGGATGTTCTAAAGATGCAATTGTATACATAATGTCGTGGGTGTTTTGTAGAAATAATGTTAACGTGTACGTAATTGTCGGAGTTAAAAATCAAATTCGCGAGTTTTAGATTTATTATACCTATCTAATTACATACAGGGTTATGTTCTATAGGTGCTATAATATAGGATAAGAACATGTTTACATCCTATATGTTATCAATCTATATATACGTTTATATAGACAAGTAGCCTATATCTACTTGTAATTAGATATCAAATAAATAACGCACGCATTTATCTTTTAGCATCGCATCCATACTGTATATTATTATTATTATTATTATTATTGTTATTATTGTTGTTATTATTGTTATTATGAGTGTTAAACTATATATTGTTTGGCAGGTTAACACAAAAGATATTGGAGCACCACTGGCAAACACGGAAACCAATATATAATATAATCATACCGGTACACACACTTTATTTCCTATATTATTATGATTATATAATTATATTAATTATAATTATTATAAATTGTATGGCTGATAATATTTACAAAATATACTACAATTTATATCTACAATTTTTATAATATTACATATAATAGAAAATTATTTTAATACGTTTATACAATTCGTTATGTTATTAAAACTAATATTGAATAATAATATGAATTACTATTATTATTATTATATATATATATATGTGTTTATATATATATACTATTTAAATGTAATTTAATGTAAATATTGTATAGTTTATAGATTATTGATTTTAATTCTATATTTGACTGATTATTATTTTAATAAAACTATAAAATTTATATTACTATTCTGTTTACGAATTTATTTACCTATTTTAATATTTCTAATTATATACATCAATAACACATTACTTTAATATTGCTTCATCATGACAATTAACGTATCGTTGTTACGTTGCATATAGGGGAGATGTGAATTAACATATATAAAATAAATATATAAAGTCTTTATATTTTAAATTTATAAAAAATATACTAATTATATATAATATGTATATATATATATATATATATATTATACCTTAAAACTCAAATAAACTACTCCGAATCTTCAAAACCTTCATAACCATGTTTAACTTAATATAATATAGTTATTCTAGAATATATTAACATGCTATTTTAATATAACTTACAAGAATTTTTATCGATTTCTTATAAATTAAAAGTATATAAAGTAGTCGAATCACCAATTATTATAGAAGTATGAAACTTAGATACGAATTCAAATATATTCCTAGAAATAATATATTATCATATATGATTAATAAACAATATTGTATACAATTGTATACAATTGTATACAATAAGCATATAGCTGACTATATAATCAATGAATTATGACACGTTATTATGAGTTCACGTTTTTATTATGTTATATAACACTTGCATACTATATTATAACATTATATATATATATATATCGATTTAATTATTAAGACTGTACTTAAAATAGTGTATGTTTTACCTTTTAAACTGACTTCTTACGGGATAGCTCGTATGGGTTATTCGTTATTGAAATTAATAAAACGAGTTTATATATGTTGCATATTTAATGAATGAAAAGGTTGGTTAATATAATATAATAACGAATAGGTAAACGATACAAAATATTAATTGTGGATCAAGTCTCGTTTAATAGTTAGTCAGCCTTCTGCTTCAGTTAAGGGTAATGGAGAGATTTCTTCTACGTTCGGATGTGTGAGATATGCTGTTAATATCGTCAAGCAGTTGAAGGCAGATGCTGTTGAGATTCTTTTATAACGAATTTAAAGATCTCCCCTGATTTGTCGAAACATGTCGCGTGATAATATATTATTACTATTTGAGGATTATGATATTATATTTATCCCTAGGGGTTAGTTCAATACATTAGTACCCTCGGTGAGCCTTATACACATTATTCTATTTATAACACGAATGTCTCTAGTCGACACACATATGTTCACACTTCACATACGTTTTTACCAACTCGCGATAAAAATCATCTCCTAAGTCCCCAGCAAACAGTAAGAGCAGCATAATAGCAGCATAACAGCAAATGCTAGAGCCTCAAATGTTTACATTGTGCTATTATGCTGCTATTAAATGTCTATTATGCTGCTATTATGCTGCTATTAATTTGTAATGATATTATGCTGCTGTTATGCTGCTGTTATGCTGCTATTATGCTGATATTATGCTGCTATTAATTTTAAATGTCTATTATGCTGCTATTCTTATAATAGCAATTAGCATTTGCTGTTATGCTGCTATTATGCTGCTCTTACTGTTTGCTGGGTCGCATTACAATACTGCTATATATATGCCGCTAGTGGTATCATAAAGAAACAACCGATAACACAACTTACATGGTAAGGCTAGGACAGGTATAGTCACGTGGTTAAACTCTAGTCACGTGGTTAATGTATCGCGGTCACGTGGTTAAAATATAGTCACGTGATTAATGTAGTCTGCTTTAAGATAACGTCGGCTATCGTGTTTATCAATGTGTAATCCATTATTATTGAATTTACTTCCGTGAAATCGATACTTTATAATATGTATGTGAATAATGAAAGAATACTCGGGCTATTATACGTATACCTAATAGGAGATAATATATATATATATATATATATATATATATATATATATAAATTATAATGAATTCGGAAAAACTAAATAAGATTAATTTCATTTGTGATATAATTTATATATGTTACCCAATTTCATCAACAACTTGATTACCAGTGCAGTCGGTTTTATAATAATTACATCTAATAATAATAAAATAATATTTAATATAACTTCAAAAACACATGGTGATTATAGGCGTCATTAGATAATAATAAAAACAAAACAAAAATAAATAGAAAACGAATAACAAACTAGAACGAATTACAATGATTACAAATGGACATACAGTTTACGTTTATACAATGAAAGTGGTGTTGTACAACGAATATAATAAAATGAGTAAACTGATCCAGAGTACTATTTACATATATTTAATTAAATAAATAATATTCGCAATTATTTTAAAATTAATAATAATAATAATATTTTTTTTTGTATATTTCTATTTACTCAATTTTAAATTATTAACAATAACGTAAATTAGATTTTATAAAAATAGATATCAATAAAATGATACGATATTTTAAACCTATTATATAATTTAACTTTATTAAATAATGGAATCATTTATATTTGTAATGCTTCTGTCGTTAATGATGATGACACAAGGTAATAGATTTATAATATTATATAATTCTAAATATGTAAAATTACGATAGTATTAGTATATAAAATAAATAATTACTATATATATAAACAAAATATACTGTATAACATTATATACAATTAATCCATATTGAGGAGTTGTACATTATCACTAAATAATAAATATAACTTACATACAAATTATATCGAATGTTTGTGTATATATATGCATATATAATTAAATATATTGAAATTAGCTATGCCAAGCTAAATCTTTATTATATACATATTAACAATTATAACAAATATATTCGAGCGCGTATTGCATCAATATTAAATAACCCTTTCGCAACCCTTAGATCTGCATTGTACTGAGTTATCAAAAGGCCCGGATGTAACGACTATAGCAGGTTTATATCAACAACTCGTACATAATATACACATATTATAGATATATAAATAGTATATATATATATATATGATGATGATGATGATGATGATGAAGATAGGTATGTATTTAGACATTCAAATAATTTTATATTATTGAGAGTGTGAGAACGAGAAAACAAAAATACGATGGAAAAACAAATAATGTGGATATGATAGAAGTGGAGGGTTTAAATAATGGGGTTGTCAATGATACATTTCTGTATTATTTTTTTTTGAATATTGAGAAGGTCATATATGTTGTCATTACATGTATCGTTAGCCTGTTCCAGAGATTAGAACTCTTCCTGTGAACAGTTTTTTTTCCAAATTTTGTAAATTTGTAAGGTGGTTCTTATAGGATTGGTGTAGAGGAGGATCGCAGTAGACGGGTGTTATTACTATATATAAAGGCGTCAAATATTGGAGTTGGTTCGGTGGTTATCAGAATTGTATGGAGAAGAGTCAGTGTTTTATAGTTAAGTTATGATTTGTATATAGGTATGTGTTGATAATTCTGTCTAGTTTAGTAATAGAAGCAGTTTTTGTTCAAATGAGGAAGGTGTTACAATAATTTAGTTTAATGAGAACAAGTGAATGCGTCAGGAATTTTGCCGTAGTGAAGTAAATGAAAGGTCGAATTTTCCTAATATTGTATTGAAAGTGCGAGGTCGTCTTTATAAGTGAGGTGATATATTCATCAGAGTCTAATGTAAGGTTGAGGGTAATTCCAAGATACTTAACGGTAGAAGGAGTGAGTGGTGAGGAGTCGATATAGAGTATTGGAAAATTGTCAAAGTTAGAGTTAGTGTTAATGTTGAATAGTTCGGTTATAGTAGCGTTAAGTTGCAAGTGGTTAGATGTTAGCCAGTCGTGTATAGTATCCATGCAGAGTTGTAATTCAGTAGAGTTTGTGGTTTCGGAGTGTAATTCGATGTCGTCGGCGTAGAGTATGTAGTGAACATTGGAGAAGGTATTTAGTATACTTGAGAGGGGTAATAGGTAAATCGCGAAGTTGATGGGTAAAAGGATAGAACCTTGAGGAACACCATAATACAGTTTGCGGGGTGATGAAAATTGTTCATGAATTTTGACCTAAAAGTAGCGATCACGAATAAAGTTAGAGATATATTTTAGCACAGTTCCGATAATTCCTATTTGTTCTAGTCGGGTTAAAATGATATCGTGGTCAAGGGTATCGAATGCCGAGGAAAGGTCAAGGAAGATTGCTTGGGCTGGTGATTTATTATCAGCTAATATTATAAGGTTTTCCAGGAGCTGTATTATGGCAGTTTCCGTATTATGGTTGGGTCTAAAAGTATGTTGAAACGGTTTAAGAAGTGTATGAGTTGGTAGTTAACAGTTTTTTCAAGTAGTTTGGCTAGTAGAGGTAGTTGGGAAATTGGCCGGTAGTTGAAAAGTATATCTTGGTCAGCTGTGGGTTTTTCAATATCGGGGTTATAGTTTAGTGTTTAAGTTGGGGGGGATATCACCTGTGGAGATCGATAGATTGATAATATATTTAAATATGATACATGTATCATATTTATCTATGCATAGTTAGTCAGATAGAATCTTCGTAACAACTATAGTTGGGGAGCTAGATTTAGCTGTCAGTATAATATGTTGAATATCGATTGATGAGGTTAGAATGAAGTTTTGCATATACGCTGGTTGGTAGTTAGGTAGCCAGTTATAGTTGGATGTCGAGGTAGTGTTAGTAATGATGTTGTGAATGGTTTCGATTTTATCAGTAAAGAAGTCAACAAAAGTATTGCAGAGAAGTTCATCTGGCATGTCAGGGAGTTGTGTTTGTTTACATCGTCCGAGAAGACTATCCGTAATTTTGTAGAGAGTTTTAATGTTAGTTCCATCAGCAGTGATTTAAGATTGGTAGAATTCAGATTTGGTACGAAACATGTTATGACGATAACTATTAAGTGTCAGAATAAAGTTAGAGTGTTTATTATGGGTAGGGGTTTTTCTGTAGAGTCTATTAAGTATCCGGGTATGTCTTTTGAAGGAACAGAGGTAAATGTTAAACCATGAGAATTAGTATGTATTGATATTTTGGAGCAGATAAGTAGCGCATATTTGTCAAGTAGAGCAGATAATGTTGTGGTTAGGGACGAGAGATTATATTTTGTAGTTAGTGTTGAGTTATAGAGATCAGTTTTAAACGATATATAGTTGATATTTTTTATTTTCCTATGATGATAGAGCCGTGCGTATATTTTATAGGAGAGATTTAGTTGTGATTTCACGGTGTTGATTGTTGAGGTGGGGAGTGTATAAGGTTAGTGATATATTTACCTTGTTACCTTGTGCCGTCGAGTCATAACCGACCCCTGGCGACGATCTATATAGGTCACTCCAAGCAGGTTTCTCCAACACCACATTTCGAAAGCATCGCTTTTTGCTCTTTCCTTCTTTTTTAGAGTCCAGGTTTCTGCACCGTATAGAATAATCCGGAAAATAAGTGTCTGTACAATTTTTACTTTAGCGGCGAGTCTTAAATCTCTATCTTTAACAATTTTCCTCAGACTACCCATTGCACTTTTTCCCATTGCAATTCTTCTGCGTAATTCCATATCTATTTGTCCGTCACTTGTTATTAAGGCTCCCAGGAACACAAATCTTTCAACTACTTCTATATTTTCGCCATCAACTATTATAGAATCTAGTTCTCTAGTTGCCATCACCTTAGTTTTTTTGACATTTAGATATAACACAGCTTTCTCACTCGACGATTTGACTTTTTCTATAAGTTCTATAAGGTCCTCTCTATTACCGGCTATCAATGTGGGGTCATCCGCATATCTCAGGTTTGATACTTTCCTTCCACCTATGGCAATGCCTTTGTCCCACTTATCTAGAGCCTCTCGCATTATCTTTTCTGCATAGATGTTAAATAGTAATGGAGATAGAATGCAACCCTGGCGTACTCCTTTACCAATCGGTATGTTGCCTGTCTCTCCATACTCTGTCCTTATAGTCGCTTCCTAATTTGTATACAAGTTACTAAGCATGACAATCAAATGTTCAGGTACTCCCATACCTTTGACAGTGTTCCATAATCGTTGATGGTCTACACAATCAAATGCCTTCTTGTAGTCAATAAAACACATGCATAGTTCTCTTTGATTATCCCTAGCTCTTTCCATAAGCCAAATCAGGTTTGATATGTGGTCTATAGTTCCTCTACCTCTTCGGAACCCGGCTTGTTCGATCGGTAGTTCAGGGATAAGTAAGGCCTTCAGTCTTTTTTGTAGAACTCTCAGAAGTATTTTACTAGCATGTGAGATTAAGGCAATAGTTCGATAATTCCCACATTCTTTTTTATCTCTCTATAGATTTAGTGATGTATAAATCTAAAGTTTGCCATAGTCTATGAGTAGGGACGGTCACGTGTTAGTTTAGGTTAAGTTCAGAGCATAGCATTAGAAAGTCATGATGAGGTTTTCTAGTAGAGTCAAGGTGGAAATAGAAATCTCCTAGGATTAGAAAGTATTTGTCATAATAGTTGTGTATAATGTCAGTAAAGTCGATGAAGAGTTGTATGGGGGCCTGTAGAAAAGAATTATATGGACGGGTATATTGTTTATTAATAGTGTCGTAAGTAGGATTTCAGAGTCAGTACTTGGTGGTTGTTTGTGGGAGGTAATTAGTATTTCTTTTTCAGTGAATAGTGCTAGTGACTGCGGCGAGAGTGTGTTCTAGTAAGACTAGTTAGCTTGTAGGATTGACCTTGTATGACCGCTGGAGTACAGGTATCACGTATGTTAAGCCATGTGTTGGTTAGCGCATATATGTCATAGTTGTGATCACTGGTGTATTGATTGACTAGATCAATGTTTTCTGATAATGATATTGTATTAATAAGTGCTATAGTGAGTAGTTTCTGTGAGTTATTGGGTAGTCATGTTTGAATATTTTAAGTTGGTTGATGGGCTTGAACCTTAAGGCTCTTTCTAAATTAGTTAAGTGAGTCTGTCCAGTCAGTGATTTGGATATCATTGGGTTTAAGTGGGGGTGATACCAGTCAGTTTTATTCTGATCAAGTCGGCAGCGTAGTTCATAGATGTTGTTCCTCAGGTCGAGTACACATTTATATCTAGTAATGTTGTTAGATTTAATCGCATGGTAATATATGCTTTTTATTCGAGATTGTTCTAATAAGTAATGATTATAGTAAGTAAGTTGTGAATAAACAGTGAGCTGTAGTTTGTATAATGGAGGCTGAGTCGTGTGAAGTGATTTTTAGCGAAGAGGGTAGTAATAAGATCATGAAGCAAAATTGTTAAAACGTGCTTGAGCGACATTAAGGTATTGTATAATGTATTGATATTTAGGTATTTTATAAGTTTATTAATATAATCATAGTTACGGTTTTCTTTAAGAATATGTTCAATAGTTGCAGTAAGTTGGGGGTTGGTACAGGGTGGTGTTAATGATACAGCAGGTGTGGTATGGGTAGTCGATTGTCATGTAGTTGTATTGTTTGCATGCTGCGACGCACAGTGTGCGTAGGTTAGAATATATATATATATATATATATATATATATATATATATATATATATATATGCATATAACTTAAATATATATATATATATATATATATATATATATATATATATATATATATATATATATATATATATATAGATATTGTATATAACACTGGTTTGTTGATTATATTAAATTACTAATAAATAATACTAATTAATTAATAATAAATGTATATTACAATAATAGTATGTATTATAAACCCAATTTAATGTATCTTATATATATTTAATTAATAATATTAGTTTATAAATATAGTTATATAATTACTTTACATTTTACAGCTAAACCTTCAACTACCACTACCACTACACCTATACCTACAACAACGCCAACAACCACAACTACAACCACAACAACAACCACAACCACAACTACTACCACAACCACAACCACAACCAAACCCCCGACTACAACTACAACAACTCCAACGACTACAACAAGTTTGTTTATATATATTAAATTAATATAATATAATTAATCGCATTTTTATATATATATATACAATCTAAATGTTTTATATAATAATTTTAATTTTTTTTTTAAATAATGTTATTAATATTTGATCATATTTTGAATAATTTAATTTGTAATTAATTATATATATATACATATTTATATATGTTTCTGAAATTAACAGTTATGTGAATAATAATGTGTATCTATATAGAAGTTAATTTAACTATAGTATTTTAATTGTTTGCAATATTATCTATAATTATCTTAATGTTCCATTTTTCATAGTGTTCTTAATATTATCATTATTCTTAATTGTAATATTGTCTTCTATTAATATATAAATAAATATTAATAATACGAATATGATAATATATTGAGGTAGTTTATTTACTAAAATGTTATCTAAATTAAGTCTATATTGAATGGATATATTATAATAGTATATGTCATGATTATTTACATTAAATTAAAAATGAAAGTTTCATATTTCGAAAATCTACCAATTAAAAACTGAATGTTATTCTTATTATATATATATATATATATCTTCTCAGTTTACATGTTATTAGTATACATTTAAATAAAATTAAAAAGTAACTTCTTTATTTCATAAATGTGTATTATATTATAACTATATATATAATAATAATAATAAAAATATCAGAATTTATGCATGACCAAGGTAATCGAAGAAACGCAATGCTTATCTAGTCGTTTACCTGAAACATATTCCTAATTAACAATTATGAGGAGAAAAAAAATAAAAGTAAAATTTATAAAATATAGAAGAATAATATGTAATTTTATAAATCTTATAAGAATCATGAGAATATAAAATTATAAATCATATACAAATATAAATAACTTTAAAAAATAATATTAAAAGTAAATAATTATAAATAAAAAAATTAATGGTATAAGAAATTAAAAGTATAATTGGAGTATATATAAATATATATATGTTAGTTTTGAATGCTGTAATTAAAGATTACTAATAAATTAGATCCAGAGTTGCCAATATTATGTTGAAATTAATGATGGTATATGATGTATCAACTTCAAGGATATGGGTACGCCAGTTCCAATGCCTTAGGGATCTTAACACCGCCAATAATAAGAACACTGACAATACTTTCCCAAAAATAAATAAATAGCTATATTATATACAAAAAGTTAAAAAGAAAATTAAGTAAATTTATAGTAAGTCGAACAATGTAAACACATTTTTTTTTAAATTATTATAATAAGTCTAGAAAAAGTCATGAATAAAACAAAAAAATAATATTTTGTAATTTTATATTATGTCAAAATTATATAAATAATAAAAAAATTATATACATAATAAAAATAAAAATAAAAATTATAAAAAACATCAAAAATGTTTGTTAAATTTATATTATGTCAGAGATAAAATTAAAATAAAACAATAAAAAAATTTAAAATAATTATTTAGACACATTTTCCTTTTTAATTCATTTTTAATTCAAGAATATATTTTTTAACACGTCTTCCAAACGATTTAATACACCTATTTTTTGTAAGTTGAATGGGAAGTAAGTTCCACTGTCTAGAGGACACATTTCTCACTCTAAACAGATCTCTGCTAGTTCTTGACTTGAATCTTAGAAATTTGTCCGTGTTTTTATTAATCAAAAAAAGTTGTTGAATGTTACTCGGTAATTTATGATAATATGCTCTGTGAGCAACTTTAATCGAACATAATTTTACAATATGATCAAAATTCAAAATTTTATTTTCTCTCAAAAATACATTATACGATGAACTTGTGATTAGTTTTAGTATTCGCTTTTGTAATCTATTTATATAATCAGTTAATGAGGAAAAAGTATTTCCCCATACATGGGCACAGTAGTATAAGTGAGGAACAAATAAACCATTATATATAGATAGTAAAGTATATTTGTTTGCCATTGGTCTAACTTTCCTTATAATTCCGGTTATCCTAGATAACTTTTTGGAAATGTAATTATACTGTTCTTTCCAGTCTAGTTTGTCATCAATGAATACCCCAAGAAACTTATAGTTTTTAACTTTTTCGATCTTGGTATTATTTATTCTGATATCAAATATAGAGTTAGTATGTATATTTCTAACATTGAAAAGAATAAAATTAGATTTTGTCAGGTTTAAAGTTAACTTGTTTGCGCAAAGCCATGTATTCAATTTTTCAAGTTCCTTATTCATTTTAACATTTAATTTACCTAGTGAATCACTATTAAAAATAATGTTAGTGTCATCTGCAAATAAAATTGTTTTGAAGTCATTGGAAATATTCTGTAAATCATTAATATATATTAAAAATAAAAGTGGCTCAAGAACCGAGCCCTGCGGAACACCATATTTCATAATCTCAGTATTTGAGTATTCATCTTTATAGTGAACAAATTGTAGTCTATTATGTAGGTAACTTTTAATTAATGAAAGTGCTGACCCCCGTATACCGTAATGCTCTAGTTTAACAAATAATATGTCATGGTGTATAGTATCGAACGCTTTTTTTAGGTCAATTGATACAACTGCACATTTTTCCAATCATTCTAGACTTTCAG
Source organism: Osedax fenrisi (assembly GCA_964019155.1). Classification (NCBI taxonomy): domain Eukaryota; kingdom Metazoa; phylum Annelida; class Polychaeta; order Sabellida; family Siboglinidae; genus Osedax; species Osedax fenrisi. The sequence continues at coordinate 1,764,362 of OZ025246.1, read as the reverse complement.
ATATAGATTCAGTTAGATCCATTAATGCATCCGAAGATGAAATACCTTCTCTGAATCCATATTGTGAGTCACTCAATATATAATTTTTTGTTAAAAATACATTTAATCTTGTTTTTATTATCTTTTCAAATAACTTTGATATTTGTGGTAACATTGATAATGGTCTATAGTTGGATAACTCATTTTTAGCACCAGATTTATATATAGGAATTATTTTAGAAATTTTTAAATCATCTGGAAATAAACCTACCTGTAAACATTTATTAAAAAGTATTGCAATAATTGGACTTATCTCATCCTTTATTTGTTTAATTATATGAATATTAAAACCTAAACCCTATATATATATATATATATTTATATATATTCAATTTATCATTACTTATAATTTCAATGTATATTTACCGTATAACCGAATATATTATAAATTAAACTACTCAGTTCTTTATTATATATGTATGTGTATTTACAATCTAGCTTTAAACCATAATATTTAAAAAATATTCGAAAAAAAATATTTATGATATTCATCGAAATAAAATCTCCGCCTAATTCTCATTATCAGTGGTAACATCAGAGGTGGTTATTTTATCGACAACATTAATTCAACGATCGAGTACATTTCAAACTGGTTAACTGATCGACATCAGTATAACCGTCAAGATGAATTACGGATCATATCATATATTATTACTTTTAAATGTCGACTACATTCATATATGTTATCATTATAATTTCTTCTTTTAAATTTATTATTATTCGTGTAATGTTTTATTTGTTTTATTTCAACTTGACGTATATATAATAATAATAATAATAGAAAGGTTTATTGACTCAGAAAACGATGGACGTTTATGTGCGTCAAGTTGAAATAATAAAACAAATAAATAGTTACGCAAATAATAATAAATTTAAAAAGAAGACATTATAATGATACCATATATGTATGTAGTCGACATTTAAAACTCATAAATGATGACATGGTGCGTAATTCATCGGGAAGACTATTCCAGTATTTCGGAGCAGCAACCGTGAAAGCAGCATCTGCATACATAGATGAGACAAGCGGTAGAGAGAGTTTCATCAGCTCACATTTGCGACTCGGACGAGTAGTTGTTCGAATTATGAGTCCCTTCGATAGGTAAGACGGAACTCCCATATATATAGCCTTGTGAGTAATGCATAGAAGTCGAAACTTGCATAAATCTCGAAACTGCAACCACCCGAGAGTCGCCATTATGGAATGTATAGATATGGTTAAATCACTACGCTTTAGCTTAAATAATATGCGAACAGCTCTACGTTGTATTGAATTGAATTTTTTCATCAATTTTTGCGGAATATTAATTAAAAGCGAATTACAATATCTAAGTCGACTACAAACTAATGAATGTAATAATGATTTAGTTAAATTAAATGTTAGCTTAGAGCGAGCCTTGCCTATATTATACAGGAAATAATTAGCAGTGCGGACAGTGTTTGATATATGTACTGAGTAATCTAATACATTATTTATAGTAAACCCTAGAGTAGTGATGGTGTTTGAGATAGGAAGTGAGATAAGGAATGGATGAGTGAGAGTAATTGAAGAAAGAGATCTAGAAAGTATAATGCTATCAGTTTTAGTAATATTTAATGAAAGTGAATTACAGGAAAACCAAGAGATTAAATCTTTAATACAGTTAGCAATTGAAAGTTGAATTATGTCAATATCAGAACCAGGTGGAAAAAAAGTATAAATTTGTAAGTCATCAGCAAAGAGGTGATAACGAATATTTGGGTATTTTTTAAAAATCAAATTAATGGGAAGAATATACAAAATAAAAAGAATCGGACCCAGTACTGATCCTTGAGGAACGCCATGAGTGTGATCAAATGGAGCCGACAAAGATGACTTGATCTTTACCGAAGATATTCTATTAGATACAAATGACATCAACCAGTTGTGAACCTGTCCATGAATACCTATTTCACGTAGACGGTAAGAAAGAATCATATGATTTAACGTATCAAAGGCACTAGACAGATCAAGAAGAACCAAATAACAAGAAGCCTTATTATCCATAGATAGTATAATATCGTTAAACACAATGTTATAGTATAAACACAATATACATAGTCCATCGTTTTCAACTGAGTCAATAAGCCTTTCTTTTATTATTATTATTATATACATTGTATAGCTTCATTTACATTTAATTATTTATTAGCATTTTAATCGTTATACGTGTTAAATACCTTAACCGTACCAGGTCGAACTTGCTCGGCATTAATCTATAACCCATTAATACTCTACGTGTTATATGATGCATTAATACTACAGTTAAGTTATTTATATTATCCAAATTAATGTTAATTTATGAAGAAAAAATATATTTTGTACCTGAATATGTTCACTTTATATTGTATATTTATTTGTATTCGATAACAATGAATAATTTATTAATAATATTATAATAGAATGTTAACTTTAAACAAGTTCCCATAGAACGCATGTAGAAACAATATATATATATATATATATATATATATATATTATATATAATATATATATTGTTTAGAGTATATACTTTCATATGAAACATATTCGTATTTTATAACTGCATATTGATTCTCTCAGATAAAATATAACTTCCTTATCCCTTATATTGTATTACTCACTTTTACTTTTAATCCAGTGACGAATTCATCATATAGTCATCATACCCCTATAGGGGGAATCATCTCGCTTGCAACGGTGACACATATTCTCCAGGTCACGACAGGTCGTCTATCTTCTTCAAAAGATCATCTATCGTCTTATCAGTCAACTGTGTCATATTGGCTATCCAGTATGTCATTGGTCTCCCTCTATCAATTATATATTCGATTTAACCTTGTATAATGATGTTACTCGAACTATATATCGGTAGTTTTCTTCTTCGAATAGTATCAGTAGTTCATTTTCACCTACCGATTGTATTACGGTTTCTTAACATATGCATTTGTTTTCCTCTGACGGTAGTTTATCTTATTAATATTATTAATAGTATTATATATTATATGTTATAGAACATTGAATAATGATTGAGTAATAAAGTTTCTATGTAAGTTATAAATGTTCTTATTTTAATTTATACCATCGCGAATCTCCGCTAACATTCCTAATCGAGTCTTACAAGATCTATATATAGATTTATATATATATATATATATAGATTTATATATAAGATTGTCCATTCAATAAATTAAAATACCTATTGTTGTAATTAAAGAGGTTTATAATATATATATATACATATATAATAGTAAATATATTGATTTTAAAAGTTAATGGCATCACTTACAATATCACACACACATATACAATACTTGAATACAATATTATACGTATTTCATAAATGAGGGTAACACCTCTATACATACAAGTCTATATACTACGATGCAATACTATTAATCCTTCATTCACACAGCCGTTAAGCCAATAAGCCGAGTGCTAGTTCTAGCCGAGATGAACAGTCGGGTAATGCTGACATGCGAGGCAGAATACAGCGATAATGATAGTCAATGGACGTTCACTGACGGCGATGTCACGAAGAGCTACTCCGGTTCCGTTAGTGTGCAGTCGCCTTATAACGAACTCGCGGTACTATATACGGCGTGTGTATAACTATAGTTATCTCTCGATATCTCAGATTAAAGGGAAGGTAAATATATTTTCCTGAGATATCGAGGTTCTGAGATTTTGATTAACGTAGTGATAATACATATGATTATATATAACCAAACTTATAATGCTAATATATCTGGTGTATAGCGGTTTCCGATATATCGAGAGTTGACTGTATATATATACATAATAATAATTATTATTTATTAGACGAACTTTGTATTTGTTTTCTCTTTTCATATGTAGTTTATATTATATATGTATTTTGATTTCTCCTAAATGAAATAAGATGGAATCTTTTCTAATATTGTCGAATATATATTCCAGCATAATATTATATGTTCGGTATATACTTTAGTCTTTCATAACATTATTATTAATATTTAGTAGTATACGTTGTTGTATACATATGCCATGATTTATTGAATTAAATATGGAGGTTAAGTCAACAATAGGATATGTTATAACTGTATTACAGTCACTGTTATGAAGCCGATAATTAGTCAAGTATAGTATTATTACTGTATTAGTATTGTGCGTATCCGTATCCGAATTATAGTTTAACTCAAAGTTTACAACCGTAATATATTATTATTGAGATGCTTATTTAACTATGTACTAATTATTATATCGATTGTGTCAGCTAATATATACACTATATGTTACCTATAGTTAATTGGAATAGAACTATATAGTTCGATATTTCATATATGTCGATATCTAGCATTGTTATTATAGGGGGGTATTGTTTGGATATTATTAGTAGATTGTTTGGAATTAGAGGGGTTTTAAGATATAAATAATCATAAAATAGTTATTGAAATAGTCAAGAGTAATGGTATTAGTGTTAAATATAATCTCATACGTACTTTAAAGCAAATTTCTAGGAGAAATACATTTCTAGGAGTATTATTATATGGGTGTAAATTATATATTGGTTATTATAGTATATACTATTACTAAATAAAGTTATAATAATATATATATATATATTTATATATTAAAATGTATATATATATATATATATATATATATGTATATATATGTATATATATTTATATAGATGCATATGATAGATTACAGAACATATAAAAACATTGGTAGTGAAAACAAACCTGGCTTCCCTCGGAGATTATTTCTGTGTTGAATCCGAAATCCACAAGGCAATAACAATAGAACTATTATGTTTGTATTGCTGTAATAAACACACATATAATCATAGTATTTACACACATATACACATACACACACATATATATATATATATATATATATATATATATATATATGTCATGTATATATCATGTATATATCGTTGGAATAAGAAGTCAGACACACGAGTAGTAGGGTTCAAGCCCCGTCCGGACCATTAAATTAGGTATTACAATAATATTTAAAAGTTATCTTATATAATTGTGTATAAATAAATGATCGGCTCTTATTAAAACCGTGGATACCTTAACATGGTATAACATATAGGCTTCAAAATAACATTAGAGCCATATATGGTTATAACTTATAAGTGAAAAGTCATCTAAGTTACTGGATAGGATGTAATGACTCCATCAAATAAAAATTACAATAGAAATAATAACAATAACAATATATATATATATATATATATATATATATATATATATATATTGGTGTGTGTATGTGTGCATATATAAAGGTGTGTGAGTATATGTGCATATATAAAGGTGTGTGAGTGTGCGTATATTGAAGAAATAAGTGTGTATTAATACGATATTACATAATAGCTATGCCGAAATTCAAAATTGTCGAATTAAAATATGATTTCAATTTCACATCCTATCTGATATATTACAAACTCACAAATGAAACTATAGATAAGGTTATATATATATATATATATATATATAAATTACTTAGTAATTTTAAAGTAAATATCATAGCTTAGTAACGTGGTAAATCGTGTGATTTTCGAATAAAATACTAACTCTACGTTTAAAAAATATGACATATTATACATGCCTAAAAACACGAATATTAGTTCTAAATCAACTATTTATATCACTATTTATATCTATTAATAGAACATTACCGCATACAGATTACATACGAAACAAATGGTTACGTTACATCTAGGTTTATTAAGAGGGAGAGAAGGGACAACATCAAACGGACAGTTTACAGGGTAACTATGCATCATAGATCATTAATAGATATATGTGTACATATGTGTATATATGTATATATTCAACTGGTTTAACTTAATGATACGAATTAGACAACGTTGATAACATGATATATCATTGAATTGGCTGGGTGACTAATCAGGCGTTAGACACGCAAGCAGTTGGAAGCGGTTCGAACTCAATTCGACCAATACAATAGGTCTATTGTGTATACAATAGGTCTATTGTGTATACACATTGACCGGTCATCTCTAAACACATGGATCCCTTAATATCGGACCGACTTCAAGTGATACTAGATATATTGTATTGCAAGTACAAACATATGTATCTAAATTTCTAGATGGGATGAAAGAATTCCACCAAAATAACAATAACAATATCTTTAGATATAGGAATTGATGACGTTTCCTTTCATACTCTTTATACATATTTTAATATATTATATATATATATTCAATGTATTCAACTAAAGTGTATAAATCGTATTATGTACGTATTTGATCGCATGTATGATATGTTAAGATAAGTACATTCCTTTAACTTAATTTAAGATGGCGGCACGCGATACCTGCATGTCGTGTAATAAGTCTTCAGGCCGAACGCGCATGTCGCGTTATCATTATGTATTGCAGGCACTGTTGTTGTGAATGTGGGGGTCATTAGATGTGGGGGTCATGGAACTATATCACGTGATCATATCGATATATGTATACAATGTGTACGATGTACTAAATGTCCACATGGTATACCATGTATACAATTAAATTGTATACAATTTAAATTGTTTCCTTTTTGTGGAGTCATTTCATCCCATTCAGAAACAAATTGCTCAAATGTCCTTTCCAGCGGCTCTTATCTTTAGATTTCCATGATTTTTATGAGAGCAGATAATTGTTGTTAACAATTGTCATGTATAAATTATAAACATTAATGTATAAATAAAACATATATATACATAAATAATTAAATAAGATCACTTCAAAATATTATGTTAATACATGTTTTATTTATCGGAACGAGATTAAACCAGTGTCTTACTATTTATAGTTATATATATATACTATAGTATACCTGTGTGTTTAACGCATTAGCCAATCGGCCACTCAAGCAACATCTATATATTATTTCACAACTGAATAGAGAAGACTCGAATTCGCAGTAAACAACGCAGCATTATATATAATAGATTTGTGGATTTAAAATAACACGATATGATAGGTATACCGTGTATACATCGATCAAATGGTTGAAGATTTGTAAACGCAAACATTAATAAACAATCTATTACGTCATTATAATGTAATATATTGGTATTGTTATTGTTATTGTTATCGTTATATTGTTAACATATATTGGCGGAGTCTTTTCATCACATCCAGGAACTTAGATGAAGTTATGACCATATGGCACTAATGTCCCTTTGAATCCGCTCCCAGTTTTAGGAATCCATGTTAAGTAATACATAGTCGATCATTTATTTATGAACAATTATATACGATTATTTACTTACGAGTTTATTTCGGGATTCTTTTTCTTGATTCCATGACAGTTATAGACTTTCAAACATCACGATTCATCATGGCCGATCATAAATCATTTTCTTGTAGACCGGTATCACAGAGTCTTTATTTATGAATCAGGTGGTCTTCCTCGCATTCTAATTCCATGGGTTGCTACCACAGAATCAGATCCTAAACTACATCGTATTCTCTGCGTAGGCAATGGCCGGCAAAATGTCATCTTCTTCTTCTGATCTTGTTCGATAATCTTTCTAGTTCTCCATAAAGTATTTAATTATTGATTTTATTTGTCCAGTGGATATTTAAAATCATTCTCAGGATTTTAATACATGTTCCATCCAGACTTTTGAGTAATGAGTTTGTTAAGGTCCATGTGATTCAACGGATTCAACAATTACAACTAGTGATGTAAATGATGCTCAAATCTAAAGCATGATGCAGTCTCAGTCTCAGTTACTTAAATTCTCAACTCAGCTCAGGCTCATTTTGTTAGAGTCTCGGTTCGGCTCGGGATCGTTTTTTTTCGAAAATGAAAGTCTCAGCTCGGCATCAATAACCAAAAGTCTCAGCTCGGCATCAAAAATATCGGTATTATGTATAACAATAGATGACATTTACTTTATTATTCACTGAATCGCGAAGTTGGCGCAGATTATTTTTTTTAAATTGATGTAAATGTGAAATATATAAAAATTATTATTAAAATGTAATTTCAAAAAAGCATCATTCGGCTCAGTATATTTTGTAAAAGTCTCAATTCGGCTCGGGCTCATTTAACTAGAGTATCGGTTCGGCTCGGCATCAAAAACCAAAATTCTCGGTTCGGCATCAAAAGCTCGGCATCATTTACATCACTAGTTGCAACCATTAGCCTTATTTTAAACTTCATACTGAGTTTTGAATTCCAGATGTTTCTCACCTGGTGGCAGCTTCTCCTAGCTTGCGCTTTTCTGATTTTGACATATTTGTCGCTTCTATCTTCAACTCTTTTCATGTCTGTTCCATCGATAGTCTTGATATAAAACTGTTGGATGTTGTTGTATGACATGTACTTTGTCTTGCCGGTATTAATGCTTAGTCATATACATTTTAATGATAGCTGGACTCTTATTAGAATCTCCTATGCTTCCTTGATACCTTCAATAACTAAGACTATATTGTCCGCAAAGTTCATGTTGGTGACTATTATGGGTGGCACCCTTATGCCTTTTCTCTTCCTTAGTGTGAAACCAGTTTTTCTTCCCTTTACGTTAGATTTGTTCTCATGATGTAGTCAATAACAATTACAAAGAGGTATGGGGCAAGTGTGTCCCCTTGTAAAATACCAGCAAGAATACTGAATGTTTCCGTCTCTCCGTCCGGTGTTATGAATTTGGCAGACGTATCTTTATACATGATACTGATAGCTGTCACAAACTCTTCAGGAATTCTAATAGGAAAGGGTTATTCACTCGGTCTTTCTTTTCGCTTGACAAGGTAAGATGGTTATTTCAGCTAGCTTAAACAACACTATATATAAGATTATAGTCAAGTACGAAACCAAGTACAAGCCATGTACGAAACCATACCAAAACACGATTATTCATTTTAAGACATATTTTAATATTCCGTATACGTGTAAACAGTGAATGAATCATACTGTTTGTGTATCTGAAACCTTAGCCAACAGCCACACAGAAATTAATATATATATATATATATATATATATATATATATATATATATATATATATATGTATATATATACACACAAATATATTTATATATATTACAAATATCATAGGTGAATATGAAAATAGAAAAAAATTCAAAACAAAAACTGAGAAGTCACATAATCTTCACGGTTCAAAATATCGACTTTGATTACATATGTGTTAGAGCATACATCAATTACACACACCGATACACACACACATATATAGTATAGAAATATATAAATATAATGTATTATAAAATACCGTATACATTATGTTAACTATATATAGTTCACTATAGATAACAATGTTAACTGTAGTTAATAGTACACTTTAACACAGGCAGGCATTACTGTTGTTGTTTTCATGTTGAATATATAGTTATATATATTATATATAATAAGTATACTTATTACTTATGTCACAGATTATGGCATAGCTTACTATTACAGTGCTCAATCATGTAGTTATTAAACTTTCTACATAGCTTTATAAATACATATGTAATATATATATATATATATATATATATATATATATATATATATATATTATATATATATATATATATATATTTATCGAGATTATTAGATACACCAGCTATGCATGACCTTGACCTCTCTAACACTACAGTCGTACGGTATGGACTATCAGCTGCTGCAACGCAGCGTGATGAAGATGACATGTGAACTAAATAACGACAAGTCTTTCAAGTCTTACGTATTCTATAAGAAAAGCACAATAGGTAATCAATTTATATATATTGTTATTCGTATTGTTAATATTACATATACACATTTTTTAAATTTTATTAATGAATGAATAAAATCAGTTTATAAACAAAGTCTAAGGAGGATCAGTGAAGGCTATAAGCTTTATTGATTCGATACATCCTGACAGTATGAGCAGTGCCATATATCATCAAATTCATTCGGATAAATATAAAAAATAATAAAATAAATGACACTGAAATAAAAAGTAGGGGTACCCCAATAAAATATATAATTAAGAACAAATAATTTTGTTATGAAAGATTAAAATTAATTTGAAAATAAAACAGTATACATTTACTAAACTTAATTAGCAATAATGATGTATCCTGGAAGAATATAAGTGGTGTATATATTATATATATATATATATATATATATTATAGGAGAAGGTAAATGTTAATATTAAATTATATATATATAAATATTTCCAATTCTAACTTCGTATTAAATATGTAATTAAAACATAACTTAGAAAACATTATGAACAAAAGTGACACTAGTTAGTATGGCAACTATATATATATATAGAGAGATATTAAATAAATATGCTTTCCTCGTAGCGTAAACTGTAATGTATACATTACACTATAATGTATCAAGTATATTGCGAAGCTAAGCTTTAAACACTACATAGCATCGTAATTATGTTTGAACCATAGTATACTACTATAGTAGTATCGACCACTGAAATAGATTTAGGTTTTCTGCGGTGTCATACAACAACGAGTTCATTGTTCCATTAAAGTACGTGCAATATTTGTTTTATTTTACAAACCCCGTAGGTATGTATAGTATTTAACATCAATATAAACATCAATATTGCCTTGTTATATTTTAGTAATGAATACTACATTTAAAATATGTATAGTTTGGTATTAATTTACATTATAACTAAAACTTTCGTCCGAGATTAAAAACCTATGTAGGTGGCGCTGTTCATGTTTTGTGAAGAAAATCGAATTGCACTATTCAGCTTAAGTGTTATGTGATATTTGCGTAGTATATATCGGTATGCATACTATACCCTTTACTCTGTAGATTATATGATGAGAAACCATAAATGGCTATATAGTAATGTAAATTATGCCAGTAAAATCTAAAGCATGATGCAGTCTTAGTTACCTAAAGTCTCAATTCGGCTCGGGCTCGTTTTGTTAAAGTCTCGGCTCGCTTGGCTAGAGTCTCGGCTCGGCTCGGGCTCGTTTTTTTTCCTAAAATGAAAGTCTCGGCTCGGCATCAAAATGCTCGGTATTATTTATTCCACTAGATGAAATTTACATTATTATTCACCGAATCTCGAAGTTGGCGCAGATTATTTTTTTTTAAATTGATGTGAAATGTGAAATATATAAAAAGTAGTATTAAAATGTACTTAAAAAAAGCATCATTTCGACTCGGTAATGTTTTGTAAAAGTCTCAACTCGGCTCGGGCTCGTTTGGCTAGAGTCTCGGTTCGGCTCGGGCTCGTTTGGTTAGAGTCTCGGCACGGTTCGGGCTAGTTTTTTTTCCGAAAATGAAAGTCTTGGCTCGGCATTAAAAACCAAAAGTGTCGGCTCTGCATCAAAAGCTCGGCATCATTTACATGACTAGTCATGACCAAGGATCCCGATGAGGTTCGAACCCGCAACGCGTGTTCCGCGTCCTACTGATTATGTAGCTAACGCATTAGCCAACCGAGCTACTCAGTCAGTTATATAAATATATATAATTATATATAAAATAATGTATACTTAAACCAAGCACTATTGTAACCATAAATATTTATATTTAGAGCTAACAAAAAATGCAACGTATTCTAATATAACATGTCATTAATGTATTATCAGTGATCACGTATCACTGATTATTATATATGTGTCTAAGTAAAGATATAACAACGTGGAATCTTGTAATTCGATTTTATTTACAAAACTAATATCGCCACATATATATATATATATATATATATATATATATATATATATATATGCCATATATGGTCACTATTCGTAACTATGTGGTGTTTATAATGTAAATTCGTATCAAACTATACACTTTTAAAATGATAAATAAGATTTAATTTATTATTAATTTGATGAAAACAACGTGTTCATTACTAATATATAACAAAGAAAGAGGATATACAAATTAATGAAAATCTATTTCAGTGATTTCGACTTCTAGTATACGCTAGAGCGGAACACCTGAATAGTAAACACGTGACGTAGATAGGTATACACTGTATACACTGTATACTATACACTATAGGGTTATATATTTGTTTGCAAAATCTGTCGTATAATTTTATATTGAATATATATGAATATATAATTATAATTATATTTTACATATGTATATATTTTATATTTATATTTATATAATATATATATATATAATTTATTTATTCATTTATAGGTAACTTTGACGGTAAGTAGCTTTGTGTATAATAACTTTGTATATATATATATATATATATATACATACTATATACAGTATTTCTTCTCGTATTCTATTAATTCACTGTATCCTAATAAATCACATTGTATTACTCTGTCCACTTGTTTTTCTTCCTATCTCTAAAATTTAAAATGATCATTTAGGAAGCTTGATCGCAGGATATACCAGTCTCCCCTGCATACATTAAATTTCCTGATAGCTAGAAAAGCATGCTTTTATATATGCTTATAAGTTAGAATTAATCTCACAGAAGTGTACTTACTATAAAAAGAAACGTGATTCTTTCAGCAACTACTCTAGAAAGATTTGTAATATCCTTGGAAATAACATTAAACCATAAAATAATTAACTATATGATTCTTTAATGCATACCTCATATGTTAAATTCTTATCTTCAAAACTTTCTATTATTTCTGATTTCATTAAATACAAGCTAGCACCATCATTTCTGATTGTGACCGTCGATCGTATTTCCCAACATATATCTTGTAAAGTTACTAGTGTTTCATCTTCCATAATAACTTTACATGACAACAAATTATATTTCTACAATAGATTCACTTCCCTTGATGGTTTTAAACATTTAATTCATATATTCACATAATCTTAGATTTAATTTCTAAATAACTTGATAATGGCATTATGGATAAATCCTTGAAATATGTTATTATCAAACCTATACTGAAAAAATGTAATACGATAATGATGTGGTGACAAATTACAGACCCATATCCCAACTTCCATTTACCAGTAAGAACGTGGAACGTATTATAAGCCGCCAGTTAATATATTATCGTAAAGATAATAATTTGTTTGAGCCCTTCCAGAGTTCATACAGTAAGTCATATTCTACTGAAACTGCTCTCAACAATATTAATGATACTCTGTATAACTCTATTGGTTCTTCTCACTGTGCACGATTACTGTTACTCGACCTCTCTATGCAGTCGATACACTGAATCACAATATCTTTATTTACCAGAATCTTGGTATTTAAGAATCTCCTTTCAGATGTTTAATTTCATTTTTTTCTGATAGTTGTTTTCTTCATCTGTTAAAATAAAATATTTTCTCCCACTAATAATATATCCAGTGGGGTTCCTCAGATTTTGGTTCTTAGTTATTTATTATTTTCTATTTACTTGCGTCCTCTATATAATATTATTAATACGTTCTGTCACATTATAATGTATAATGTATAATGTATAATGTAAACTATATATAGTTTATACTATAGTTACCATAGTTACCATTCAGCTTATCATTACACTTCCCAGTAATTCACTTACCTCTAGTGTAGAACTCCTAGAGTGTACTTCAGAAATTATGAATTAGCTGATTAGAAATGATATTCTATAGAATTAGAATTCACCTATAGAATTTACTATAGTTAATACATCGAAAACTTAACTACTGAATATATCTTGAATACGCAACATTTTCCCATATGTGGTTATTGATGGTAACTTGATACAACCTTCTGATTTAGTCAATAATCTCGGCATCATTATGGAAAATAAGTTATCTTTTTCACATGAATGCTATATCAAATTCTGAAAATTATTATTTATATAGAATCGCCCATATTAGTAAATATTGCTCTATAGATTATAATTATATAAGTATTATTAGCATGTATGCTTATTATTAGAAAACTTATTTTTGTTTTATAATATTCATAATAGATTAGTGTGGATCACTTTTAGTAACAAAAATAGTACTGATGTAAAAAAAAAAGAACACAATAGTATTCGCGCTTCTATCAAGACCTCTTATAACATCGAGGTTAATATAGGTATTGCTTCTATACGACTTATTTATAATAGTAATAGTGGAGATCATATATCAAGCATATACGCTTACACATATATGTACCAACATAATCTTAGGTGGCTTTCATTTAGAAATCGTTGCAAACACCGTTTACTATTCTTAGCATAACAAGAGTAATTAATAGGTAAGTCTGGATATCTCGACAATACTCCGGAATATAGAGCGATAATTAGGAAACTAGAACATCGTATTCTATTCATTTAGATGGAGGTCATACTAGAAATGTGTTCAATTATCGTGCCTTCTTCTCCATTGTTCCTCGGTTATGGAATCACCTACCCTATGATCTATAGATATACATATAAGCAATATGCATTCATCGTATTATTTTAAAATGTAATCACAGAACTACTTATGTTAAATACATGTTACATTGTTATCTGAGCTATTATTTCTATTATTTAGCTGTTATTTCTCTAGTAACATTTATGTTCGTAAACCTGTCAGTTTTAAAATTTATTCGTATATTTATATTTATTTGTTCGTTACTTTATACACTAGGGATACTAATATATTCGCTGTTTTTAATAAACCAATCAATTCATTCATTAATTCGTTCATTCATATATATATATATATATATATATATATATATATATATATATATATATATATATTTACACCTACACATACATGCTGTTATAAACTATTAAAATACACAATAGTAAAGTTTATGATCACGATGGGGATATTATGTTTTATGATGATAATAACGATTTGCTGTGCGGCCTGCGGATACAGAAAAGATGGGTTTGTTACATATATATATATATATATATATATATTTATATATATATATAATATAATATAATATAATATAATATAATAATACTCAGATTGGTTCCTCGTAATAAATGAGAGTGAACCCAGGTAGATATAGAAGTTCACTGAACTTATCGAGATATCTACCTATCAGCAAAAGGAATGGACAAAATATAACTAATTAATAAAGTAACAATTGAGTAAAATAGAATTATAAATTTCAAAATAAAAGTAAACAATAAATATAAAGTAAAATTTTAAATATTAAAATGGTTATAATACGAATAAATATTAAACATATGAGTATTATATATAAATAAAAATAAATTTATAATAATAGATAAAATAACAATACAACAAGATTTGTACAAATAAATAGGATAACATAACATATAGTTGATAAGTCGACCACAACGAAAGAATAGTAAAAGGCTATATGTATATCCATGGTATTCCAACTTACAGTATGTGCCAAAACTTACATAATACCTTGAAATGATCCCCCACATTCATACCAGTATATATATATATATATATATATATATATATATATATATATATATATATATAATTGTATATATATATATATATATAACTATATATAGTTATATATAACTATATAATTATTGAATTTAGTTAGGATATTTAAATATTATAATTAATTTAAATAATCCTATGTATAATGTATTAAACACAACCTAACCCACTTTAAACACTTACACGCGCGTACCTTACCTACAGGAATACGCGAGATAAGAGGACTTCCTATCGGTACAGAGCCCGTTCTAATGCCAGTATCCGCTCCATGAGGTACAGGTCCCTATAGGTATATTCACAACAATCCACACACCACACACCATACTCCGCACACCGCACACCACACTCCACACTCCACACTCCACACTCCACACCATACTCCTCACACCGCACACCACATTCCACGCATCATACTCCTCACACCGCACTCCACACTACACACACAACACTCCACACTCCACACACCACACTCCGCACTCCACACACCACACTTAACTGTCACACACGCACTCCGATTACAATAGTAATAATATATATTATAATTATTTTATTTAATTAATATTAACTTATATATATTTTTTTAGTTTTTAAAATAATTATTATAACAATAATAACCTAACTAATTACTAGATATGGGATATCGGCTTGGTCAAGCCCATATAGAACGAATTATATAAAATGAACGCATTTCCTGTAATGAAGTCGGTAACATATACTCCATATTTACTAAAACCTATGTATCCGATAAAGTCAGTTCGAACATAACGTGTGTATTCGTTCGCTATATTGAATATAAGCATATATGGTTATCAGATCTCGATACCTATTGTTTGAAGACAACACAATATATATTTTAATAAATCATGTTTTTAATAATAATACATTTAAATAATTATTTAATATTATATTGATGTTAAGGTTTCGTTTAGTAAGAGTAAAACTATTTAATTAAATCATATTGTTATTAAAGCACGGATAAAGCATCGTTTATACATATCATCCAATATATATATATAAATATATACATTTAGTTATATCAATATATGAATATAAATAAATGGGTATCTATATTTATATAATATAGCATTATTAGATAGCGTATTCAACATCATAAAGGTACACTATAATGTAATACGTAAACACTTTCCGAATAAGTACATTTTCGTATATCTATATTATTATTGAATAATATAATAATATATTGCAGTATATTCGTTATCGCCACGTTGTACGCTTGTCCGTGATCATTATTACATTTGTTTATTGTTTTTTATACATTATTTTCGCACTATAATAATTTTATAATTGAATTAGTGTTTAAATAAAGTCATAATCACCATCATCGAACCCTGTCTCTATGCACAATAGTATGTATATCGTGAACCCTATATGCTTAATTACCCTATAGGGTATACTTCTTACGTAATATATTCTGTGAATTACAATTAGCTTTATTTGTATTACTATTAATATTATATTGTATTATCGTATATACTAATATTTAGTACAATAATTATATAAATAGGACATAATAATGATATAAAAATGTATATAATTAAGTATATATAGGGGAAAGCTCCGATTACCGACCCCTAAATGATTATTTGTAATAACTTTAGTATTGTATTATTATGGAAATGAATAATGTTGCTATTTTAAATTTCTGATATAATTATATTTACAAGAATAAACAGAGGGGTCGGTAATCGGATACATGTGCATAATACCGACCCCCTTCTCATATTACCGACCCCTAAAATAACCATGATATAAATAAATGTAGTAGGGGAAAGTAACCGAATATGGACAGTGCCCGAATACTGACACTCTCGGTATCTCAGAAACCATAAATCCTACAAAAAAATTTTTAATGAATACAATATTCATAATTATAAAAATAGTCTAAAAAAGTATTTTTTATTTTTGAATTATACAAAATATTGCTAATATATCCAATAAAGTGATTTTTTTATTACGTTTTTAAATTTATGAAAAAAAATGTCAACTTAAAACCTTCTCAAGATTATACAAATGTATCGATATAAAATATAACACTATATTATTAAAAAATAAAGTATTATAAAAATTGTATTTTTAATTTCTATATTTTTTATCAAATATTCATTAAGTTATAAGCATATATCTAGAGGTCATATAAGTTCCTAATACGGACACTCTAAATGTCTTAATACGGACACCCTATAACCAATCAGCGCACAGCGTATGAACAATTCTGATTTTCATAAAAATCGTATGTGTTATAATATTAATACCACAAATAAAGCTAATTCTAAACAAATTATTATTTAGATACCTAAATTGAATTATTAATTAAAAAATAATAAAAATAAATAAATTATTAACTAATTAAATTACAATATATTTTTTATAAAATTAATTTTAAATAACGTGATTGTAATTTGTCTGATTGATTTATCAATAATATATAGTTTATTTAGTGGTATATAGGGTGTCCGTATTATAACACAGGGTGTCCGTATTCGGACATGGGTACCGAATACGGACACCCCCGTTACCTATGGAATTATAAGATTAAATAAAATTTTAAAATCACAATAATATCTATAATCATATAATATTAATATATTGTAATTTTTGAATAAAAATAATGAGTCATACAAAGTTAAGACCATTTATTGTTAAAGTGTCCGTATTAGGTTACTTTCCCCTATTATAATATCCAATAAAAATAGTATATATACCTAAATATAATTAATTATAACATTCACGCAATTTATTTTGTATTTAATTTATGTTTTAATAGTAATATTAAATTTAAATTTAAACTTTATAGTAATTATATTAAAATAGTGTATATTATTATTTAATATTTATTTATTAATCAGTATGTATATAATCAACTGGAATCATGAATCCAAAATATATATCAATGATACACAAACAACTTTTATTTTAAAGTAAAATACGGTTCTATTTTGATTGGATATTATAAATCACATGGGGTCGGTATTAGGGTAATTTAGGGGGTCGGTAATATGAAAATCATATGGGTTGCTATAATTAAGATATATTGGTAAATAGTTATTCAAATTAAATTATTTTAATATTAGGTATAAACATGTTATTGATCTACAATATTATGTGCAGTATTTAGTTTTTTTTTAAATAATAAAGTATTTACAATAATTTAAAAAAGTTATTATTCAAATATTTAAAAAGTAAAAACAGAATATTACATTTTATCAAATAACCATTGTAGGATTACATATTTTTTTTAATAAAATACTTATTCATATTTATCATTAAATTACTAACAGTTCGTGTATATATTATTTTTTGATATCTCTTATAGTTATTGAGATACGAGAGTGGGTCGGTAATCGGGGACTTTCCCTACTTTATTTATAAACTTTCATTTATTTTTCTATAATTATTACACCTTTATTATAATATATTATAACTTTATATTTTATATTATTATCTTAGTTATATATATATATAAATTGTATTATAATTATTCTAGCTATATTTAATCTATTTATATTAACTAATATTATAATCTATTAATTAAATATTTGAAAATATTTCATAATATATTTACTATCATTAACAAACCCAGGATGTATCTATGATGACAAATTATCCTTTAGGAATCACATATTATCCATTATAAAATCCTCCATCTTTGATCTATACAGAATTTAAAAAATACGGAATCACTCTCCAGAAAACTTACTAAAACACTAATAAATTATCTTATACTCTCCTGACTTGATTTTTCCCAAATGAATCGACTTCATATGATGTATATATATATATATATATATATATATATATATTATGTATATATATATATATATATATATATTACATGTTACGTATGTTTATATTTTACACATGGGTTATAAATCAATACAATTTTTTATTTAGTTTCCTTATAAATCTATCACTTAAATTACCTTACCTTACCAGGTCGAGCTTGCTCGGCATTTCGCGACTTGTTCTCTACAACCATATCTACCTGCATTGCCATTTATTCTCTTTTGCATCCTGTATCACTTGATATATGATCGATATAGGTCTTTGTAGGCCTACCTCTTGATATTTTTCCGTAATTTGGATACCAAAGTAATAGGTCACTGGCCAATTCGTTCTTGCTTCTCCAGCAGTGTCCGGCGAATCCCATCATATGTTCTTTGATTGTAGCTGATCTCTTTAGAGTATTGTGTTCATTAGCATTATCCTCTATAAAGGCTAATACCGCCTATAGAATTTGTTTAATGAAGCTCGTAGCATGCGAGTATATGCAACATCCAGCGATGATGTCAGTGTCCTGGTGATGGACCCGTACACAAGTAATGATTCGACAGCGGCTTGAAAGACATTTATTTTTAATTTATCAGTAAGGTTAGATTTCCAGATGACATTCATATTGTTTAAGGCTGTCCATGATTTTGCTATTCATAAATTAAAGTCAAGTTCAGAGGAGCCTAAGTAGCTATCTAGGTATTTGAATTCTTCTACCATTTTTAAAGTATTTCCTTATCTGTTTGTTAAGGTGATTCACTGTATTCCGTGTTGGTTTTGATTGAAAGTAATATATTCAGTCTTATCTGTATTGATGTTCAGACCAATGTAGCTTGATTTCTCTTAATAGAAATATATATATATATATATATATATATATATATATAATAAATTAATAATAATTAAGTATTATAATAACTATTTATTTATTTATTATTAAATAGATACAAATTAAAATATTTTAAGATCGATAGTCATTATTATACCCTATTCCCTATTTGGTTATATATTGTATATGTTATACACTTGCATTTTGTTTCTTTAAAAGTCATTTCTTAATACGCAATCTTCTGTAGAATAATGTTTAATATTACTCAATTTAAACAAAGTTATATTATATATATATATATATATATATATATATATAATGTATTATACTTTTGTTTGCATATATATATTTCAATCTATTACATTAAATACATGTAATCAATTTTAATTTATATTATAATTAACTAATTTAATCTTAACCAACTCGAGTTATAAATAAATATCATGTACACCAATGTAAGTGATTATTATATAACGATGTATGGCAGTGACTGTTTAGCTCGGTTAACTAGTTATGTCATGTATGTGTCTTATTAGTTAGTTACAGTTATGTAATCTTTGTTTATGTCGATAACGAATTATATCATAACTTACATTCAACTAATACTTGCGCCTGCGCAATATCGGCCCATACTCAGGGAAGAGTCCCCATATACCCAGCCGTACTACACGATACACTCATAACTTCATGACACCACAGAAAACGTATTTATCAAATCTAAAAATTAACTTCACATGTATATATATATGGACAGCCGATTGTTTTATAATCGCAGTTCGCAGTCCGAAAAATGTATAAATATATGATGTAATACAATAATTAATAATTATACGTGTCAGTTTAGGTAACCTATTTCTGCGCAAGCTTTTCTGTAGTCCAGCAAAGCCTGTTCGTGTGCGGAACTGACGGCAGCTGGTAGTGACAGCGGTTGTCTGCTGAGGGTGTGCTTAGGGTCATGTGACGTGACGGTATCTGATCCGTGACGGAGGGGCGTTCTAGACGGAGTAGCAGTCGTCACGTTGACGTGATCCGCGCTACCTATCCATGAGTCACCACCTCCCGCGTTACGTAACACCGTACCGGAAGTGCAGAGGTCATCGTAGCATGCAGGTGGCGACACCTGGTCACATCCCTTCGTCCGTTTCTTAATCACCACTTCGAATTCGTACCGTTGTCTCTGCGCTGTAGACGGGTCACCGTGTAGAGTATTCGACCGTTTTCTGTTCTCCTGTTGCAGATACTTCTGTCGTAACTTACCTTCTCTCTCCGTATCTGTGGTCGGTACCCTCGCGTTTGTTTCCAACGGCGGAGTCAACTTTGACCCCGCTTGTACATCGTTGTTATGGTTACTTTGCAGTGTAGAATGACCGAGTTCTCTGTTGTTATGGTATACGTTGCGTAGCCAGTGGTTGTACTGTGCTGTAGAGGTTTTTGGTTGTACGACGTACTTATTCCTTTGTTCCTCCGTTGTCAATTTCGCTGTTTGCAATTCAGAAAGTTGTTTATATGATAAAACACGGGATATATATAATATTTAAATAGTTTTATGATTTAGATTAGATAATGACGCACTAATCTCATCTCGTTATAATATATATATATGCGTATTATTGAATTACACAAAATAATAATAATTTAGATAATACATAATTAGTAACAATATATAACACTAAACAATACAAACTGATTATTAAAATTGTTAAATAAGCATTATAATTTAATCAAGCGTATAATTATATATATACACTATTCAATAGCAATTGCTATGTATTGTATTAATACACTTAATTGCCTTGTATAGCATCAATATAAATGATAAAAATAATACGAAATACCTGTATACACTAATATAGTAAGAATTAATAAGTATATCTATAGGTAGGGGTAAGTCCCCGATTATCGGCCTCCTCCTATTACCGACCTCCTCCTATTACCGACCCCTCTCATATATCAGTAACTATAAGATATATCAAAAAATTATATATATGAACTGTTAGTAATTTAATGACAAATATGAATAAGTATTTTGTTTTAAAAAATATGTAATCCTACAATTGTTATTTTGATCAAATGTAATATTCTGTTTTTACCTTTTAAATATTTGAATAATAACTTTTTTTAAATCATTGTAAATACTTTATTATTTAAAAGAAAACTTAATACTGAGCATAATATTGTAGATCAATAAAATGTTTATAACTATTATAGAAATAATTTAATTTGAATAACTATTAACCAAGATATATCTTAATTATAGCAACCCATATGATTTTCCTATTACCGACCCCCTAAATTACCCTAAGACCGCCCCATGTGATTTATAATATCCAATCAAAATATATCCATATTTTACTTTAAAATATGTCGTAAGTTGTTTGTGTATCATTGATATAGATTTAGGATTCATGATTCCAGTTGATTATATATATACTGATTAATAAATAAATATTAAATAATAATATACACTATTTTTATTGGATATTATAATACTACAATTATTTATATCACGATTTTTTAGGGGGTCGGAATTAGGTACATATATCCGATTACCGACCTCCCTGTTTATTCTTGTAAATATAATTATATCAAAAATTTAAAATAGCCACATTATTCATTGCCATAATATTACCATAATTACAAAATTTTAAATATATTTAATATTGAATAAGTTATTACAAATAATCATTTAGGGGTAGGTAATCGGAGACTTCCCCTTTAGGTATACCTACATTATTTGTCTTAATTATTAGTGAATTATTAATCTGTATACCATCGTAATATAAATATTAGTATATATATATATATTAATTATTGCAATAATCATCGTTACATAAGTTCCATATGTATAACTACTATAACGTATTATATATAACTGTTTATATAAATATATACTAACATACTTGAGTAATGGAACTATAGTTGGAACTATCTACTATAGTAGAAGGTGTATGGAAGTTAAGATTCATTTGTTGATTTCCGGCAATCTTATGACCGCTTGTGGTATTGCTACTTCCGGTGGACTGTTGAAGCGTAGAGGTCAACGATTGCGTAACCCCGAGTGCGGAAACCTCATTAACCGGATGCAGCAAGGCATCACCACCGGCACGATAGTCTTGCGTATGCGTATAAGAGCCCAGCGTCGACCGCGGCGAAGGGGCGTATCCATAATGCGAAAGGGCGTATCCATGATGCGAATGGGCGTGTCCAAGCTGAGATGTCGTCACTGTTTGATGCGTCATCGTTCCAGAAGCAGGCGATTCCGTTGTTGCGTTGAAGACTCGCGAAACCGGATTGTTAACCGCTGTTGGTGCGGTATACCAGTTGCCGTGTGGATGAGGAGGATGAGGAGGATGAGAAGGATGAGGAGGATGAGAAGGATGAGGAGGATGAGAAGGATGAGGAGGATGAGAAGGATGAGGAGGAGGAGGAGGAGGAGGAGGCTGAGTGGAGGCAACGTTTCCGTTGTAAACTCGAAGTCGCGCTATAGTATTCGCGTTGTAGGCGTACGACAAGTTCTGCTGAGCTAACACTGGCTTCACTGCCATCTCGACGGGTGTGGCTAGCCTTAGCTGAGGCTGAGGTATAGCCGTGTTCCAGCCTAGATTACCTTCGACTCCGTATCCTCTAGCGTTAGTAGTGCTAACGGGAGTCACGTGATTGGGGTTCACCGATTGGATGGAAGCATCACGTGATGGTATCGGGCAGTTAACGTGCTCCGCGTTAGTCGATGTCAGTGGGGCCAGATTTAGTTGAGAATTGAGAGGAAGGGGAATAGCTCCGTTTTCTAAAGAATTGTTCGGCTGTAGTGTTCCTAGAAAGTAGGTTAGTAGTTCAGAGTTTTTTTATACACATTTTATAGTTGATCATATCGCTAAGTTTATTTATATATATATATATATATATATATATTTATGTATATACATATATTAGTATATAGATTTATTATAATTTACATAGTATTTATATTCGTGTTATGTATATACACTAAGTAAATGATTATTATAAATGTGTATTATTGATTATAACAAAATAATACATATTTTAATACCTGTTAAATCTATAAATATATATATATATATATATATATATATATATATATATATAAATAACAAGTGATAACCTTGTGTGCACATCATAGTGTCATTCAATACACTTGGTAACATTGGCACTTTCAAATTTGTTGTAGTTTTCATAATACTTTCCATAGTATGTGAAAGTATACGCTGTATTAAGTAGTAGTCAATATATAATCACTGTATAATAAATATTTATATATTCGTTTTAATTATAAGTAATAGAGATATATATATATATATATATATATATATATATATATATATATATATATATATATATATATATATATATATATATATATATATATTATAATTTAAATACAATGTATTTTATAACTAACTATAAGTCAACTGAATAATAATTGTAATTATAATTATAATATATTCAAATGTTTTTAACAATACTATTTTCGAATGAATTAATTTTATTTCCTAAATAGTTTGTAAACATAAACTATATTTAAATGTTGTCGAATGTTGTGTTTCTAAGTAACCGGTTGTTATAAATAAAATAATTTATAAATTTCCAAGAAATCATTCAAATATTTAAATTTTCGAAATAGGTAAACAATAAACCTCGTTAGTCGCGTTATCACTGGTAATCGTTATAGAAGTCACGTTGTTATATATATGGATATATCATATAGCCTCCGTAAACATATAGGATATATAGGATATCATATAGGTTAAATATCAGCACGACTGAAATTGTCAATCCTAGTATATCAGCCAGACTTAGAATTAAAATGTACAATTTGGCTGTATATTCAGGCTCTAACACTCAGAACAATAAGCGAGTCTTTTCCACTCAAAAACTGGTATTTTCATTTG
This sequence comes from Osedax fenrisi, assembly GCA_964019155.1. NCBI lineage: Eukaryota > Metazoa > Annelida > Polychaeta > Sabellida > Siboglinidae > Osedax > Osedax fenrisi. Next base: position 1,739,471 of record OZ025246.1, on the reverse strand, counting down.
GTCTAAAAATACTAGTTTTAATTAAAAAAATTACTCGGTCAAACTAGTCTTGTTCAGAAAGACGGGCTAGTCTTTTTAACGATTCTTTTCAGAATTATTTCTAAGGGATAGTCTTTTTTATCTTTTTTATAGTCTTTATTCTATATATAATGAATAACATATGCTACAATATTGTTACAATTTGTATCCTATTTATAGTGTATTCAATATATATTAATATATATATATATATATATATATATATATATATATATATATAGATATTTATATATATATATATGAGATTTCACTAAATAAATATCATTATAGTATTAGCCTATTATTACAAAAATTATATAATATATATTATTATCTGATTATATATATTTTAAATTATTGTTATTTTATAATATTATTAATTATTATATATTATATTTATATATTATGAAAGTAAGTTAATAAATTATTGTTAGGTCATATTTATTAAAACAAATGAAATGTATTCTTATCTAGGGGAAAGTAAACTAATACGAAAACTTATAATACATTATAACTTACATAACTTACAATATATTAATATTAAACGATTATAGATATTATTGTGATTTTAAAATTTTATTTAATCTTTTAATTCCATAGATAACGGGGGTGTCCTTATTCTGTACCCATGTCCGAATACGGACACCCTGTGTTATAATACGGAAAACCTATATACCACTAGATAAACTATATATTATTTATGAGATGAATAAATCAGATAAATTACAATTACATTATTTATAATTAATTTTACGAATAATTTATTCTAATTTAATTAGTTAATAATTTATTTATTTTATTATTTTTTAATTAATAATACAATTTAGTATCTAAATAATACAATTTTTAGATTTAGATTTATTGGTGGTATTAATTTTATAACGCACGCGATTTTTATGAAAATCAGAAAAATTCATATGCTGCGCTCTGATTGGTTATAGTGTGTCCGTATTAAGACATATAGAGTGTCCGTATTAGGGACTTATATGACCTATAGATATATTATTAAAATGTAATGAATATTTGATAACAAATATAGAAATTATATATATATAATTTTTAGAATGCTTTATTTTATAACAATATATTTTTATATTTTATATAGATACATTTGTATATTCTTGAGAAGGTTTTAAGTTGACATTGTTTTTAATTAATTAAAAAATGTAATAAAACAATCAGTTTATTGGATATATCAGCAATATTTTGAATAATTAAAAAATAAAAAATACTTTTTTTAGACTATTTATATAATTATGAATATTTAGGTAAATTAATCTATAAGTAGTATACTATATCTATATAATACATCTTACAATAGAGAGTATTAATTTATAAATAGTATACTATATCTATAGTAGGGATGTACACAGGTACCTGATTCCCTACAGGGTATCTTAGAATTTAATGTAACATGGGTATTTTATTTTATGAATTTGTTTCATTTCAAAAAATCCAGTGTTATCAATTCATATAAATTCTCAATGAAACATAACTGGGTATTATAAATGCATAATGAAAAATATCCAGGTATTTTAATCTGGTTATTTTATTAATATATTCATATAATTTAAACATGATATTATATCAAAGACTCATTCTGTAATATTACACTATTGAATTCAATAATATATATTAAATCAATAGTATATACTATAATATATTTATAATTAACATAACATGATATATGACCTAATTTACATAGTACATATATATATATATATATATATATATATATATATATATATCTAGGCACAGACATCAATAGTGATCATGACTTTATACTATATAGTTATACATATGTAAAATTAAACTAAAATTAAAGGTGAATAGAAGACCAAAGACCACACGAATACGATTCGATGTCAAGAAGCTTACAGATGGAAATACTGCAGATAATTACAAAGACGAATTGTGAAAACAACTTAAAGAGTTAGATATTCCTAAATATGACCTTACCGTACAGTGGATAAAGATGCAATATAACTCAATAAATGAAGACATACCAAAAGAGTATACTAAACATACAAATCCTCACAAAAACGCCAGCAAAAAGTACTTCGATAATAGAAGATAAGAACGGACAGCCGCTAGCTGAAGAACACTCTATTTTAAAGCGATGGACAGAATACTATCAGGAACTTTATAATTATCCTATCAAACCTTACCACATCTTTATAATCAGTCAGATCACAGAGAAGGTAGATGAATTACCAATTTTAAAATCAGAAGTAGAAGATTCTATACAAAATCTAAAAGAAGATAAATCTCATGGCATTGATAACATACCTGGTGAGTTACTAAAATACGGAGGAGACACAATCGTTAATTTGTTCACAGATTTATGTCAAATATCATGGTCTAACAAAGAATAGCCAAACCAATTGACAGAGTCCATAATAGTACCAATTCCAAAAAAAGGTCTATCTCAGAAAGCGTAAGAACTATATAACTCTGATCCTAATATGCCACTCAAGCAAAATTCCATTGATAATTATATTGAATAGAGTAACCTCGAACGCTGAATAAGTACTGATTTAAACAAATCAGTGATAATTGGAGAATGTATCTGAGGTATTTTTGACAACTATTTTAATGTATTATTACTATTTGTAATATCCAATATTGAGTTTATTTACATTCATTATTACGAAATAATAGTCGCTACTTCATACCTACATATTTGCGTAACCCTGCTCGGGTGGCTAAACGGGTACTTGACCTTGTCAGGGGGCGACCTTGATATTGTCCTGCGCAGCTTATCGGTTATTCGCAGCTAACCATTACATCTAATTGTAATATAGCTTAAACACGCCCAATACTATAAGCAGACACGCCCACTATATTATACTTAACAAGGCACTCTTTGCTTAGCTATCAGACTTAACACACTATAACTATACATATAAATATTACTAAACTAACTGACTACTTGCGGAACGGAGTCGACTCCCAGAAGATCTACTGACACATAAGGTACTATATACATACTGTTAATATTACACTAATGGCTATTCCACTAACAGTAACCCGATGTGCCGACGGGTTGATGTTATCATCCACAAAATGTTCATCATTTATCGCTTCGGATAAAGATGAAGAAATGTGTGCTGAGTATCCTGAAGAAACTGAGCTCTCCACATATCCACACATCTACTTAAATTAAATAGTCTTTAATGTTCGTTTTAGAGTTCTTGATTTATAACTAATAACTAATTATTTATACATATTTGTTCATAATATGTATATATATATATATATATATAATAATAAGAATAATATTTATTTGTTGAATCTGACATATATGTATCGAATAAAATAAAATAGAAATAGCGGATACAAATGGACCCCATAAGAAGTCGTATAATTATACATGTTATACATAACTGTGAGGGGCAATATACAAAATAGTACATTTTTGTTCTTGTATTTTGATTTGTTATCTATTAAGTTCTCGATAAACACAAGAGATAAACAAGAACTACCTGGAGTCGAACCCGGACCCTCTGGCTTACTAGCTTTCGACTGTACCACTGAGCCGTAGACCCCCATACTAAATAAACAATTGATATCGAGACCACACGAAATCTACTGTAGCCGAGTATACTGAGTATCTCAATATCAAGCTAATTCTGACTTAGCTGTAATAGTTACAGTGTGGTGATAGGTGATGGTTAGTAACCATTGGTTACGTTAGTTCCAACACGTGATATACTTATGCGTATATAGAAGATTCTCGATATCTCAGAATTCAAGGGACAACAAAATGTGTCCGAAATATAAAATATGATTTTATGTGTTATGGTACAACACCAAATCTGCACATGTAAAAGTCTAAGTTAGAAGGTTTTCTTATATATATATATATATTATTATCAGATTTAGGCAATGCCAAGGTAATTGTAGAAGCAATGTTGCTTATCGAGACAATTACCCCTTTATTAACATGATAAGTTTCATTATAGATAATAGTTATAAATAAATAATAATTTTATAATATTATAAGATAAGATAAGATACATTTTATTATTGCAATCATTGCAAGAGAGAAAAAAAACAGTAAAAGGACAAATAAAATGTTCAGAAGATTTTCGAGGTATTTAACCTTATGACTTCCTGTGTATATATATGTGATAAAAATAAATAAAATATATAATATAATATTAAAAATTTAATAAAATAAAATATAAAATTATTATTTCATGTTTTATATTGGTACAACACCAAACCTGCACATTTAAAAGTTTCAGTTAGAAGGTTTTCTGATATATATATATATATATATATGTGTGTGTGTGTGTGTGTGTGTGTATATATGTATATATATACAAAGAATAAATTATAATGCCGATAATAGAATTTTATTTTTATCACAACGATATCATTCATAGTTAACAATGTTAACTTAACATTATATAACTCATTGTTACTTAATAATCCTTTTCGATTTCAATTCGTTCTAGAAATTATCCGACATTCTCCGCATTCCCAGACATTCCGCGAGTAGCTACCCCCAGCGACCTGCCCTAGTAGTATATTCTAGAAGGAGACATGTTACTGCTGCAGATCTGGAGCTGAGCTTGAGGCATGGGGGTAACGGGCCCCGAGTAAAACTGCGAGGGTGGGGCCGGCTCCATGTATTGCCCCACCGGTACCACGTACTGACTGGGCGGCGCCATTCTACTGGAGTCGTACAGCGCAGTGTGAACGGGCCGCGACTCGTACTGGTTGGGGGGTGGCGACGAAATAGGGCGCATACCCGGTAGGGGTATATGAACGAAAGAGGGTGCACCGCACAACGAGTCGTTATAAGCACCCCCCGGTGATCGGTTACGACTGTAGATCAAGGACCCGAGTGGGGCCGAGTAGTAGCGAGCTGTGGAGTGGACGTAGGGTACGTAGGTGTGGTGGGCCGAGTACTGGGGGTAGGGGTCGGGGTGCGGTCTGTACAGGGTGGAACGGGTGCTGGCGTTCTCGGAACGGGTTCTAGACCGGTGGTCAGTCATCTTGTATCGTGTAGATCTGTAGGTGAGTTACGAGCGCGTGTATGTGTAGGTGTGGTATGTACTATAGTTAACTAGCGTTAATGTATACATTATAGAGAGGATACTATTTAGATTAATAATAATATTTAAATATCGTAAATAAATTCTATAATTAAATAGTATATATATATATATGTGTGTGTATGTGGGTATTAGTTTTACGTAGTATTTTAGTGACTAATATAGAAATGTTATGACCTACTAGATCGAATACTTATATTAGATATAGAAATAATGAGACTTATTTATATTTCTTTATAAGTTAGATTCAATACAATTATAGTGATCATATATATGAATTAATCTATTAATGCCTGCGAAATTGAAGAATTTCTAATAAAACCATATTGTTTGGCATACAATGTAGAAATCTATTACAAGTTGTTTTTTCTAAGATCTTTGAAAATTGAGATAATAAGGCAATCGGTCTATAGTTATTCATATTATCACGTTTTCCTTTCTTAAAAAGGGGGTACCCTCTATAACATTATTACTGATATTTGTATGTTATCCAGAATAGTGAGTGACACATTATTAAGTTAAAAATGTATGTAAGTGGATCTAAAATAAGATTAAAAACAATTGTAATTATATGCATGTCAATGTTACTACAATCTAATGAGGATTTAGATTTACAATCCCCAATAGCAGTCAAAATATCATTAACAGATATAGGTGAAAAATAAAATGTATATTTTTGATGATTTATTATATATCTCTCGTGGAATGATCTATTTTTACTATTAATTATTGGTAAATACTTATCTTATAAATCAGTAGCTATTGAACTAAAAACATATTAAATACATTTATTCTTTCACACTTACTAAATATATTATTAACATAAAATATATCATCAGGGATGGTATTATATTTTTTATGATCAGTTAATTTCTTAATTTTAACACACAATCTGAACAATTATTGTTAAAAAAACTGTTTATGAAACTGTTTAAAAGGACATTTACTTTGTTTCTATATATCATATATTTATCAATGCTTACACTATTTTTCAAAGTAGTATATACTTTATTTTATTTTTGTAATAGCATTTTTGATTTTATTATTAATCCATATAATGCTGTTATTATTATTATTTTTTTTATAATTATTCGTATGTGAAATAAATGGGTAATTTTTACCATATAGATTACTGAAAGTTTATAGAAACATGTTAAATTATTTATTAACATCACTGTTGTATTTTATTGTAGACCAATCATATTCAGCTAGATCATTAGTAAAATTAATAAAAATGTTCGTGGACACATTTCTTTTTAATAAATAATTTGTTTTGATGGACGGATTGGATGAATAATAAGAAGAACAATTAAAAAACAACGGTGAATAATCTAAATTTCTCCTTATATCAGTTCACTCAAACGCAGATGATATACAACTTAAGGTAAAATGCACTTCTGATATCAATTTTGTTCCAAATATTATGTTTAACCTTATTAAATCTATACATAATTGGCATTCAAATAACTCTCTATCACTGAATCCCAATAAAACAGAAACCATATTTCTTCACCTCCCTTCTCATAAATGTCCATTAACAGTCCCACCATTTATCATGGTTAAGTTACAATCATAATATCTTATATTCTGATAATATTAAATATATTGGTGTTTATTTCGGCAGTTCTCTATCTTTTCATCGCCACATCTAAAATATTCTTCGCTCTATAAACTTGCATATTCACTCTTTCCGTATAATCCGTAAGTGTTTCTCCATCTCCCTAAGTTTTTCTATAACGCTCGCCTCATCTTTTATATTTCCGTTTTTTGATTACTGCAATATTCTCATTTTCTCCTTACCTGGCTATCAAATTAAAAAATTACAAATACTACAGAATGCGTTAGTACGATCAATTTTTAAAATTGATCGCTTTTCTCAAATGCATATTTCTCCATATTTAAAGAGATAGCATTGTTTTCCAATACAATTTAGAAATATATATAAAGTTTTTCTACTAACTCATAACTCTCTTCATCATAACCGATCTGAATATCTATCTTCCTCAATCTCCATTCCCCCTCATACTATCTCTCTCCGTTCTACTACTTCTTACCTTCTACATCTACTCTATAAATGTAATCTCCATACCACTAATATTTGTGCATGGCACATATCGGCCCCTTATCTATGGAATAAACTACCACATAAACTACGCTCCACTCAATCCACAAACTTATTTAAATCTCTATTAAAAACATATTTATTTACTATTGCATTTCCCTGATCACTATTTGTATCACTATTTATATCACTATTCACAATTTTATTTACTATTTATATTAATTTTGAGTACTTTCTGTATTCCTATTGTTTATTATTATTAGTTATATTATTTTCATTTATGTTTCGTAATATTGTTTTTTTGTTTCTACTTTAGACGCTTGATTGCTATGGCACAAAGAGTTTTTAAAATAAATTAAATTAAATTAAATTAAATTAATATTCTATAATAAACATATAATATATGCATAATATCACATATAAATATCGTTATTCAATACATATTAATACATATATTACATATGATTAAATAATTTAACATATAATATAATTTTAAATTTTAAAGTATAATTTAATGTGTACAGTTTACAAGTTTACGTCGTACGTCGTGAGCGTGTGAGCGATGTATGTATGTATGTATGTATGTGTGTATGTATGTTTGTGAGTTGTTAACATAAGTGTATATTTGTATATATGTGAAAGTGTAAATACGTATAAGAGTATATATATACACATATGTGTGTATACGTATGTGTGTATGTAACAAACCTATCTTTTTTGTCTCCGCATCTCACACAGAAAATAGTGATTATCATCATTACGCATATTACCAACATGGTGATCATAAACTTTACTATTGTGAATGTTACCAGATTATATCCGCATATATGTGGTTTCAATATATATATATATATATATATAATAATAATAATAATAATAATAATAATCAGATTGGTTCCTCGTAATAAACGATAGTGAACCCGGGTAGATATAAAAGTTCACTGAACTTATCGGTATACCTACCTGTCAGTAAAAGGAATGGGGAAAAAATCAAACATATTAAAGAAAAAATAGATTAAACCAAAATTAGAAATTTCAAAAGGAAAGTAAAATATAAAGTATAATTTTAAATATTAAAATAGTTATAATACGAATAAATATTAGACATATAAGTAATATATATAAGTAAAAATAAAGTTATAATAATAGATACAAATAAAATAAAATGATATGTGTACAAATAAAGATATATATATATATATATATATATATATATATATATATATATATATATGAATAAATGAGTGAATTAGTTTATTTAAAAACATCGAATATATTGGAAGCCATGGTATATATAACGTAACGAACAAACAAATATAAATAAACGAATCGTTTTTAAATAGTATACATATATATATAGGTTAATCAAAATAAGTTGTAATATATAAATAAATCATATAAGAATACAAATGTATTATACTTAAGTATAATAGTTAAATGAAAAAAACTATAGTTTTTTAATTACATTTTTAAATAATACGATGAGTGGATCTTGTGTAGATCATGAACTACCATATATGGTAGGTAATACATGTACGAAGAACAATGGAGGATATAAGGTACGATACATTTCTAGTAGTACCTCCATTATAATAGTATCATATATCGCTCTATATTTGGGAAATTGTTGAGATATCCAGGCTTACCTATTAATCATATTTGTTATGCAAAACATAGTAAACGGTGCTTGCATCACTTTCTAAATGAAAGCCAATTAAGATTATATTGGTACATATATATAAGCATATGGTCGCGTCGATTAATATTATAAATAAGTCGTATAGAAGTACGAGTAATCCTATATACTTTTATATTAGTGCTATTTATGTCACTAAAAAGTGATCCAAAGTAATCTATTATCTACAAAAAAAATTATAACTTTCTATTAATACCCGTAGAGAAATTTTTTCTAATATGGGCGATTCTACTTAAATGGCAATTTGCAGACTTAGATATAGCATGCATGTGCTGACCAAAAGATAAAGTAATGTCCATAATGATGACGAAGTTACGGACTGAATCAGAGGATTGTATCAATTTACCATAAATAATCACAGATGGGAAAATGTTCTAATAATTGGAAGTTGGTAGGTAAACCTATATGGGTCTATAATTTGTCAGAAAATCAGGATCGAGTTAAGTTTTCTTCGGTATAGGTTTGATAATTGCATATTTTAAGGATTTATCCATTCATGTCATCATTAAGTTATTTAGAAATGTAAGATTGAGTATTTGAGTGTATAATAAAATATCTTAAAACGATTAAGGGAAGTGGATCTAATGGAGAAATATATTAGGATATCATAATCATTTTGTGGATTTCAGTTATTTGGAAGATGAAACACTAGTAATTTTACAATATATAGGTAGGGAAACACGATCGACTATAGGAGTCAGATATGATGGCGCTAGCTTGGATTTAATGCAATCAGAAATACTGGAAAGTTTAGAAGATAATAATTTCACATGAAGTACACATTAAAGAATGTAATGCATTATGTTATGGTTTAATGTTACTTCCAAGGATACTATTAACAGTTTTAAAATTATTTCTATATGTAACGTTTGCGTGGTAGATTGTTTATTGTGAGGCTAAACTATGATATATAAATATATAGTCTTACCTTATAACGTCGGTTGTTTATAATAATTAATAATTAGGGTTTAACTGTTTGTGATCGTAAAATATTGGGTTGATGTTTATTTGTGTCTTTATCAAATGATCATTATCAAAGATCATTAAACACAGATGGATATCGTTACATCCTCTTTTCTTTATCTGGAAAGACTATATACATATCTATAGTATTAGCCTCTTACATGGTATTTGTTTGTGAGGTTTGTGGCTTGTGTAATATGTGTATTTTGTAATAATAATAAAATAATAATACTTTTCCTGCACTGACTAATTGTACTAATAATAAAGAGTATTTAATAATAATAACATAATAATAAAATAATAATATAATCAATTCGTCTAACGATATAAAAATGGTTGAAACGAAAACACAAAATCGAATTGATTACCCCAAAGTGCTTTACTTTGTTATCAGGCCACCACCTAATTTGTTTGGTAGCCATCTCTTCCTTTGTGGTCTTTGATAATCAATATTCGTCTTGATTTCATGATTATTTTTCTTACTTTCATTATCACTGCCTTCTTGTCTTATTTCTTCGTTTTCTTCTTCATTTAGTTTCTTTATGTCTTTTCTATTCCTTATGTATTCTGTATCTTTCACTTCCACTTTGTATTTTCTGTTGTCTAATGACTCTATGCATCTTCCTTTCGTCCATGTTTTCTGATTCGGCAATTTGATCTGTATGCTGTCTTCCACTTCAATCTTGTTGTACTCTCTTATTGATCTGTCGTAGTACTCGCGTTGTTTATTTTTCTTTTCCTTCATGGTTTCTATTTCTTCGCGCCTGTTATCTCGTGGTTTAAGCTTGTTTTTGTGTATTGGTAGTAAGGTTCTAGCTTTCCTACCGAACAATTTTTCGCTTGGTGATACTTTTTCTCCTTCACTTATGGTGTTGTTCCAATCCAGTATTGAAAGTTGTTCGCTTCTTTTTGCGTCTTTGCATTTCTTAAATAAACTCTTTACTATCTTTACTGCACTTTCTGCTTTACCATTACTTTTTGGGTATAAGGGACTTGAGTGTATGATTTCGATGTCTAATTCTCTGGCAAACTTCTCATATTCGCTTCTAAATTGTGGTCCATTGTCCGATACTATTTTCTGCGGGATACCATGTATTGCGAATAGGTTCATTAATTGTTGATTTGTTTCAGTTGTTGATGTTTTCTTTAGTCTTGCTACCGATATGTAGCTAGAATAATAATCGATCACAACTAATAGTTGCCGTCCATCGACCTCACATAAATCTATTCCCAATTTTTCCCATGGTGTTTCTCCTATTTCATGTTGTATCATTGGTTGGTTTCCTTTGTTGTTAATTGCGAATTTTCTGCAAGTTTCGCACCTTTTTACGGTGTTGTACATCTCCTTGCTCATACCCGGCCAGTACATGACTTCACGTATTCTTCTAAGGCATGCTCCAATTCCGCCATGATATGCATGTGCTACATTTAACATTTCATTACGTAGTCGAAGTGGTACTATTAATTTGTCTTCTTTGAATATGAGATTATCGTTTGAGGTGATGATTGATCTGATTGAGTAGTAGTCTTTTGCTTCTTCTGGTGTCATATTTAATTTTGGCCATCCATTTCTGCATAGTTCCTTGATTGTGTGGCTGGTGTTGTCATTTATCGTTGCTTCTTGAATTCTCTTTAATCTATCTGGAGATATTGCTAGCGTTGATAAATCTATCTCTTCTTCGATCGTGTTGATATCCGCGTTATCTTCTGGAGCTCTACTTAATGTGTCGGCGATGTACATTGTTTTCCCTGGCGTGAATTTTACCTTTATGTCGTATCTTTGTAATGACATCATCATGCGTTGTAATCTTGTCGTTATCTCGTTGATTGGTTTTGTCGTTAATACTTCTAATGGTTTATGGTCAGATTGTATGTTAATATTTGGTTTCCCATAGATGTAGAAATCGAATTTGCTGCATGCAAATAGTACTGCTAATAATTCTTTTTCTATTATTGCGTATCTTTGTTGTGTTTCGTTCAGTGCTTTTGAAGCGTATGCTATGGGTTGTCCTTCTTGCATTAGTGTTGCTCCTAAACCATATTGTGATGCATCGCATTGAATAGTTACTTCTTTGTTGACATCGTAATACTTCAGTGTGTCTGACGCTGCTACAATTTTCTTCAGTTCATTGAATTCTTCATCTTCTGATTTTCCCCAATTCCACTTTGTAGATTTTTTTGTCAGTAATCTCATTCTGTTGGTTTTATTGGCTAATCTTGGTAAGAATTTCTCCAAATATTGAATCATCCCTAAGATTCTTCTCACCCCGGATTTGTCTTCTGGTGTGGGCATATTTTCTATTGCCGAAATTTTTCCTTCACCTGGTTTCAACCCCCTAGATGTGGTTGTATGCCCAATATATTGTACTTCTTTCTTTTTCCATCTTATTTTGTTTCTGTTCAGCTTTATGTTGTTTTTCTTGCACGTTTCTAAAAACTGTATTACATTGTTGTCGTAATTTTCTGAAGCTTATTCTTCTGTGTCTCCATATCCTATTATTAGAAAATCATCCGCTATCACCTCCACTCCCTTCAGTCCTTCTACCATGTCGGTCATCCGTCTTTGAAAGACTTCCGGTGCTGAACATATACCAAACGGTAATCTTTTCCACATATATCTTCCCCATGGTGTATTGAATGTCGTTAGTTCTTGTGATTTTCTGTCGAGTTCTATATGCCAGAATCCATCCTTTACGTCCATGACTGTGAAAAATTTTGCTTTGTTCAGTTTTGGTGTTATACTCTCTATGGTTGGTAGTGGAAAATGTTCTTTTTGTATGACTAGATTCAGTTCTTTTGGGTCTAAACAGATTCTTACGGTATTATCTTTCTTTCTCGTAACTACCATTGATGATATCCATTCTGTGGGCTTTGTGACTTGTTTTATGATTTTTCTCTCTTCTAGTTCTTTTATTTTCTCTAATACTTTTTCTTGCAACGGTGCTGCCACTGTTCTCTGACAGTGTTTTACTGGGTTGCATTTTTCGTTTAGTTTTATAGTGTATTTTCCTTTTATAACTCCTAGTTCTTCGTTGAATATTTCATGATATTTTTCTAAGATTTTATTTTGTTTTTCTTCGACCTGACATATTCTTGCGTCACTGTCTAGTATCTTTATTAATTTTAGTGCCAAACATGCTCTTCGACCTAATATGGAGTGAAATTTTCCACCTTCTACTATCAGCAATCTCAGTTTTATTTTGTTTTCTCTTCTTTGTACTTCAATGATTCTTTCACCTATTATTGGCCATTTCTTGTTACCAAATGCTGTTATGTTTTTGAATTTGTTCTTTTCTATCTTCTGCCCATTTACGTCTCCTGATATTCTTTTGTACTCAGTGAGTGTTATGACATTTACATTCGCCCCTGTATCTATCTGTAATCTCAATTTGGTGTTCCATTGTGTATTTAACGTTATTGTTTCCTCCTTCATGAGTGTTGTCGTTGAATATATTTCGGGTTCATCTTCTTGGATTTGATATACTGTGTTCGTTGTATGTGTTTCTTTTTGTGTGTGATAGTTTTTCTGTGCTGTATTCGCTGTATGATAGCCTTTTTGTGTATTGTAATTTTTCTGTGCTGTGCACATTTTTGCATAGTGATTGCTTCTTTTGCATAGATAACAAGTTTTTCCGTATGCCGGACAGCTTCTTTTTTCGTGTGTTTCTCCACATTTCTTGCATTTATATTTCTCGCTACTGTTCGGTCTTGTGTTTACCTGTTTCTTTTTGTATATCGCATTAATTTGATTTTTGCTCTCGAAAGCTTCTGCCTGTGATGCTGCCGTTTCTAATACTTTGCATAATTTTATAACTGTATCGAGATTAACATCAGCCCTAGATAGAATCCTCTTTCGTAATTCGTTGTCTTTCATGCCGCTTATTATACGATCTCGTAATATTTCTTCCGGTGTAATATTTTCAAATTCACATTTCTTGCTGAGTATTCTCAGCTCTGTTATATAGTTCGTCAGTGTCTCTGCTGTTTCCTGATCTCTTCTTTGGAATAGACATCTCTCAAATATTGTACTATTTTGTGGTTCTATTCTTTCATTGAATTTGTCTAATACTTTCTGCGTATTTATATCTTCTTGGTCAATATTGAATGTCTCGAAAATCCTCCGACAGTCTTCTCCCATTATTGTTAATAGGGTTGCAACTTGTACTTTTGGTTTCTTTTCATCCAGTTCTGATGCACACACATAATACTCCCAGCTCTTTTTCCAGTGTTTCCACTGCGTCTCGGCGTCATGTGCTTCAATGTCGAACGTTTGTGGTATCGGCAAATGTGTCATCATGTGTCGAAATAAAAATACTATATTTTATTTTTTTTTTTATTTTCACACTACCAAAATAATATAACTTTGAATTTAACGTTACTTTCTATATATCAATTTACATGACTTTAAATATTCATGTAATAAAAATATAACAAATGATTTCATTAAATACAATTTAAAAATAAAAAACTTTTCAGATAAATAAATAAATAAATTTTTATTTTTATTTTTTTTATAAATAATTTTACATATAAAACAACTTTTTTTTGCGTTAGTTATTAACCGTAGATGCCATGTAACGTTTGCGTGGTAGATTGTTTATTTGTGTCTTTATCAATGATCATTATCAAAGATCATTAAACACAGATGGATATCGTTACACTATAGTTGTTGAATTAAGCAAAACATAAAGTTTCTGTTCATAGTAAGTACATTTCTGTGTACTTAATTATAACTTATATGCTTTCCTGGCCATCAGGATATTTATTTTATTTAGGGAAGACTAGTGCATCCTGTGCTTAAAATGTGAGAGATGGGAAGAAAATCAAGTGGGTGATGGATAGAGAGTAATATTATGAATTAATATACAGCCAGTGAATTAATGGAATATGAGAAGACATACTATATATATATATATATATATATATATAATATATATAATATAGTATGTTTATATAGTAGTTTTTTTCTTAATATAATATATATATACACATATGTATACATACAAATTCAAATATATATATATATATATATATATATATATATATATATATATATATATATATATATATATATACTCTTCAAAGCTACTTACAGTCAAAGTTATCTATAAATGAATAAATAAATTTATAAATTTATATATATATATATATATAAAGTATAATTATACTATATAAAATAATACCAATGATTTTGCAAACAAATATAAAACACTCCCTAGCTACGTTATTAATATTCAAGCGTGCCGCTGCTAGTAGTAGTATAGACATCACTGAAGTAGATTTAGGTAGGTGCGGTTACCATACAGCAATGTTACATCGCATGTTCATATCATATTTGTTTGTTATATATTAGTGATGAACACTTAGTTTTCATCATATAAATACTAAATTAAAGCTTATTATTTTACATTTTAAAAGTATATGGTTTTATACGAATTTACTTTATAAATATAAAGTGACCATATATAGGTGGCGCTGTTGTTGTTTTTGTGTATAAAAACGATTTCGCGTTGTGTTATATGTTTACTTTGATAATACAGTGAAAATACAGTAATTACATTTTATATTATAATAATACATAACATAATTCGCAATTTGTATTTAATATTAGTTATTATTATTGAATGTATGTTGTGTTAGCTCTAAATATAAATATTCACGA
Source organism: Osedax fenrisi (assembly GCA_964019155.1). NCBI lineage: Eukaryota > Metazoa > Annelida > Polychaeta > Sabellida > Siboglinidae > Osedax > Osedax fenrisi. The sequence goes on along the minus strand of OZ025246.1, from coordinate 1,724,004 downwards.
TTACCAAAGAAATATTATTAACATAGTTACGCATTTAAATTCTTCAATTCTTTTTTATTGATATTACATTTTAATTACAATAGTTTATAACTTTAAGTATACATTTATTTTAAATATAATTATATATATAACTGACTGAATAGCTCGATTGGCTCAGGCGTTATATAAAGCAGCAGTGGGAAGTGGGACACGCGTTGCTGGTTCGAGCCTTATCAGGACCCTTAGTCAGGACAATTAAAATAGGTCTTAAAATACTATTTAGAAGTGATCTTATATAATATGGTATAAATAAATTATCGGCTCTCTTTAAAACCATGGATGCCTTAACATGAGAGCGGCTTCGACTGGATATTAAAGCCATATGGTTATAAGTTAAAACTTCATCTAAGTTCCTGGATGGGATGGAAGACTCCACCAAAAAACAATAACAATAACAACAATATATATATATATAATTAAAGATACATGAATACAAAAGTTTATATCTGAAATACTAATTAATAGGTTAATACAATATATATGCATAGTATACAGTGTACATTATTAACATATACTATTTAGTAAATAGTATTTATAATATCTTTAATATATTTAATAAGAAATATAAAACTGTATTTTAGTATTAATATACATTACTATATTTAAAATGTGTTATGAATGATATTTATAAAATTGATTACATTTATTATATAATTATATCATAGCAGCATATATGTATATGTTATAATACTTATTATCACATATATGTGTAATCATTATTACATTACGACATCAATTATATCATATCATTGATATTCTTTAGACAGTTAATCAAATAGTAGATGTATTCCCATCGTATAATCTATAGATTATACAGGGATACAGAGGAAAGGTAATAGTACGCATACATATGTGTACTATGGATATATCACATAACTCTAATAAGCTGAATATATTCACTATAGTGCAATTCGATTTTCTACACAGAACATGAACAGCGCCACTTATCCACCTACATAGGTTTTTATCTCGGACGCAAGTTTTAGTTATAATGTAAATTCGTGTTATCACATACATATTTTAAATGTAAAATATGCTTTTAAACTGTTATTCATACGATGAACACGTATTGTTCGTTACTATTATATAACAAATCAATAGAATATATAGGGGTGTTAAATACTATACATATTTATGAGGTTAGTTAAATCTAGCTTATATTACACGTACTTTAACAGAACAATGAACTAGTTGTTATATAACATAGTAGAAAACCTAAATCTATTTCAGTTGTCCGATACTACTATTATAGTTCACCATTACCTACGTTTCTAGGGGGTGTTTAAAGCGTAGCTTCGAAATATATTTGATACACTACACTACAGTTTACCGCTACGAGGAAAGCATATTTATTTAATATCTCTAAATAAAATAACATTATATATATATATATATATATATATATATATATATATATATATATATTAATTTAGTTCGCATACTAACTATTGTTACTTTTTTTCGTAATGTTTTCTAATTTATGTTTTAAATATATTTTATTTTATACGAAGTTAGCATTGGAAATATGTATCCCTATATATATATATATATACAATGTAATACTAATATTTACCTTCTCCATATATATAATCATAGTATTATACAATTATATTTTATATGTATACATATATTAGTATTGTATACAATATTGTATACAACTATATATAGTTAGAAATAATGAATATATAATTTATGTGATAACACTATTATAGTTTATTAAATATTCCTAACACACATATATTCTTAATAACTATATATAGTTATTATATATAGTAGGTACTATATATATAGTATTTAAATAAATCATAAATGATTTATAAAAAGTGTATATATATATATAGCATACAAATAATCAAGTAGGTAAAACAACAAATACCATTAATAATAATAAAATAAAATAGAATAAACCGTAAGGAAATTAATAAATAAAATAAAAATCACAAATAATATAATATTTAAATTGATAGTTCGGATATCATTCGGAATGTATTAATTTAGTATACTATAGTTTACTAACAACTATAGTATACTATAGTTTAATAATTCGGTAGTCACTAAGCTCGTCAGTTCACTATAGGTTCACTATAGGTTCACTATAGCATGTAGGTAATACTTGACGTACACTTACCTATTTGTGTAAATGTCAAACATATATTACTCGAATTAATGGTGCAAATGGTGCAAAAATAATACTATAGTAGTGTATACATTGTGCTATGTGACTACTTGATTTGTACTTACTGAATACTCTATAGTGGTATATATATATATATATATATATATATATATATATTTATTATCTGAATATTATATGTATCTTTGATTAAACTTAAAGTAAGCTTATTGGCGATTTAGTTAGTCATGCATTGAATATAATTAATGAATTCATTTTTCAATTGGTATATCAATTGAAAAATGATTTCATTAATTATATTCAATACTAGAAAACTTATAAATAAGAACTATTTAATTTATTAACATGTTTCTAAAACTTAATTTAAATATACACAACTTTCACAATATACATATATATATATATTTTATTATCAGATTTAGGTATAAGTTTCTGGGTAATTGTAGAAGCATTGCTGCTCGTCGAGACAATTTTGCTTTTATATATATATATATATATAATTGATTACCTATTGTGCTTTTCTTATAGAATACGAAAGACGTAAAAGACTTGTTGTTGTTAAGTTCGCAAGTCATCTTCATCTCGCTACGTTGCAGCAGCTGATAGTCCATACCGTACGACTAATAAGAGGATTGCATGTAACGCGTACATTATCTATAATCACGTATTTATTGTAATCATAATTATACATATATATATATATATAATTATTTTATTTTCCAGAAATAAAAAAAAATTGGCAACATGGAGACCTCTGCCAGCCCCTAGAAATGTAAATTGGGGGATATATACGTTATACAATAGAGTACATATAATAAATATGACTCATGCTGTTGTATACTAATAATATTTACCCAACACATATTATTTTTTAAATTTTTCTCAATTTTTATTAAATATATATTTTATTATAATATTTCAATATTAAAATTTATATTTTCAAATTATTGGATTTTGATATATTTCCTGTAAGGAATTTTTATATCTAGACATTTTTTATATTTGGAATACGTATATGAATATATTATGGTTCGATTTTTTATATTATTAAATATATCTATGTTGTATATCAGCAGTATTCTTGATCCGGTAATATTGAAGAAGAAGGGAACAACAAAGGCCCAGCACTATCAGTAATTGTTATATTAATGTATTGTTATTAATTCGTATAAATTAATTTTATTATTTTCAACTGATTTATATTTTTTATATGTTTTGTTATTTTTATATTTTTTTTACACAATATAACGTTTAACGTTATTTTTGTGTTTAAACAACATTCATTCATTGATTCAGTAATATCAGCTAAAATGATGAATACAACGATACTATAGTATAAAAATAACGTTAACGTTAAGCAAAAATAACGTTAAACGTTCTATATTGTGTAAAAAAAAATATCGATTTATACATCGAATTCAAACTTACATAAACCCTATATTATGACCCAATCAACCGGCAAGATCTACGATATTTAACATATTAGCTCTCAGACGCTTAATCGAAGGAATGCAAAGTCATAATCTTAAGGCTATTATCATTGTTGTCGATTTTAAGAAAGCATTCAACAGTATCAACAGAGAAATTATGATCCGTATACTAAAATCATACGGTATATCCCTACAACATTATACAAGCGATCGTATAAAGACACTCATGTAAAAGTTATAACAGCTGACTGTAAGACCAACACTTTCAAATAATAAAGGGAGAATTGCAAGGTGACATACTAGCACCTTTGTGATCACACTGGATTACACAATGCGACAAGATATTGAAGGACGAGAAGCAGAATTCGGACTCGAAATAATACAACGACAAGGGAGACGACATTCAGCAATATTGCTAACAAACATCACTACGGAGATGATATAGCACTTGTATCATAAGAAATCGAACAAGCTCATCAACTACTAACATCTATTGAAACATAAGTCGCTAACACTGGTCTTCAACTGAACTCTAAGAAAATATAAGTCATGACGTTTAATCAAACACTTCCGGTCAACATTAGACTATAATACGATGGCACGCTGATTAACAATGTTACAAATTTTAAGCATATGGGGGCATGGATGGCTATTTCATAAAAGGATTTTGAAATTGGCAAAGCTTTATCATGGTCAGCTATACACAAGATGAAATCAATCTGGAACTCCAAAATGAAAAACAGTCAGAAAATAAGAAATTTCAAAGAAACAATCGAACAAATATTACAATATGGTAGCGAATGCTGGACAATCGACTCCAGAATTCTTAAGCAAAAAAAAATATAATATTAAATTGAAATACTAATAATATTTATATTATACAAAACATATGTAAAGGTTACTTTTTAAAACTTGGTGGAGGAAAACGAACTAATAACATATGGAAGTACTAACAATTATATATTATCAATAATTGTATGATTATATTTATATGAATCATACTTCACCCATATAAACGAATGTATTGTTGTATATAAAAGGAGTCAATGTATTAAATATACATAAATATATATATATATATATATATATATATATATATATATATATATGTGTGCATATTAGTGTATCTATATGGGTGTGTGTATTCATGTATATGTATATGTATGCGTGTAAGTATGCATCTAACACATATGTAATTAAATTCGATATTATGGATCCTGAAGAATATCTGACTGGACAGTTCTTTTTTTGAATCTTTTTCTATTATCATATTCATCTGTGATATTAGTAACATATACAATATATATATATATATATATATATATATATATATTATTGTTATTTTGGTGGAATCCTTAAATGCCATCTAGGAATATAGATGAAGTTTTCACTTATAACGATATGGCTATAATGTCCTGTTCGAAACTGATCTAGTGTTAATGCATCCATAGTTTTAACGAAAGCCAATCATTTATTGATATAAAATTATATATCATCACTTCAACATATTATTTCAATACCTCTATTATTGGGCAAGTATGGATTGAACTTGAGGTTCACGTTTCCAATATATGTGGGGTACATACAAGTGATGTAAATGATGCCGTTCAAATCTAAAGCATAATGCAGTCTCAGTCTTAGTTACCTAAAGTCTCAACTTAGCTCTGGCTCGTTTAGTTATGGTATCGGCTCGGCTCGGGTTCGTTTTGCCAGAGTCTCGGCTCGGCTCTAGCTCGTTTGGATAGAGTCTCATCTCGGCTCGGTTTTTTTCCGGAAAAGAAAGTTTCGGCATCAATAACAAAAAGTCTCGGCTCGGTATTAAATAGCTCGGAATCATGTGTATCACTAGTAAGTACCAGTATTCACTATCTATGATGAATTCTACTTCTGAGCTATATGGACATTTAATCATATATCATATACATTATAAACTACGTACGAATATGTATAATTAAGTTGAACCAATTGAACTTTATATATATATATATAATTTATATATATTATTTATAGTATACATTGTATACTCTACAATATACGTAATAACCTACTTACATACATATGCATCATATATTACGAAGCAAAATAATGTTGATACATCAATATATCTCATACATCATAAGATACACCTTAATATATCTCATACACATTATCGACTACATACGCAGGCGTTTACTGTGTTATAAGTTGAGCAATTTGAAAGTATACAAATAAACATATATATTAAGAAATATTAAGACAAAAGAATTAATTTATCATAATATATTCTATGCATTTATTAATATATATATATATATATATATATATATATATATCATAAACTACGATATTACTAATATACATATACATAAATTATAATATTTGAATATATAGGTAACCATATAGGTAACCATATAATATATCCTTAATATATACATATATGCATATATTCACACATATATCTATTAATGATCAATGACGCATAGTTACCCTGTAAACTGTCCGTTTGATGTTGTCCCTTCTCTCCCTCTTAATAAACCTCGATGTAACGTAACCGTTTGTTTCGTAGGTAATCTGTATGCGGTAATGTTCTATTAATAGATATAAATAGTGATACGAAAAGTTGATTTAGAACTATTATTCGTGTTTTTAGGTATCGATAATGTGTCACCTTTTCTAAACGTAGAGTTAGTATTTTATTGGTTATATGCGGTAATGTTCTATTAATAGATAGATAGAAAGATAGATATTTAGATAGATCAAAAGTTTATTGTATTACTGGTTATATATAAAAAAATAAAAAAATACCATATAATTATATAACATGTATAAACAAAATATATAAATGTGATAACAGTAAGGCAAAACTACACGATACAAAAAATAAGAAAATAACGGAGAAGTAAAATAAAAATAAAACATTGGATTATATGAGCCGTTGAAACAATCTATAGGATTCAATAGTGCAAGTTTTCAAACAGGAGAGGTAACAAAACCGAAGGTCTCTGTTGGCAAGGCCCATATGGGATGGATCAATTCCCAATGGTGGATGAGTCCCTAGTATGTAATTTGGTTGACGTCTCCTGGCGTTAAGCTGCCGTAAACTGATGACAGCAGTCAGAATATCAAATACTATAGATTGGTACAATTAATACAGAATAGCAATAACATGATTGATACATTTGGTGTGAATTAATTCACGGAAAAGTGTTACGGTTTTACAAGATGTGATTGTGATAGGTAACGCGTTTCAGGAAGAGCAAACTCTATTTCTAAATAATTAAGAAGGGCGTTTGTTCTATATTTTTATTTCGTATATTCACTTTAGGCCCTCTGAAATTGTTGCTATATTGATCAAAGATATCAGTTGCATCCACATCGTCAAGTACGTTCAATATTTTATAAGCCAGAGTAAGATCAGCTAATAACCTGCGATGAAATAAAGTTTTAATATTGAGAAAATTAATTCTATCTTCATGAAACCGTTTAGTAGGGTTACATCTATAAAAAAGTATTTTAGTGAAATAGATTTAAATATGTTCTATATTGTTAGAATTGCATATGATACTGTATTCCAAACAGATGAATCCGATTCCACAATAGCGTAAATAGATTTGTAGCAAGTATATATAATCATTGGTGATAAAACATCTAAATAATATATTAATAATTAAGTGCGCTTTAGTACTTATAGTGTTGATATGAGTATTAAAACTAATGTTAACATTAAATGCCTAAATCTTTGAAAGAGGTGTAGGTTTGGGTTATTCTTGTGGGCATATAAATTATATTGTATATTTCTAATTGTGTCAATATATTTGTTAACAAGTTAGATAATATAATATTATTTAATAAATTAATATTATAATCACACAAAATATACATGTCTCTATTTATATATTTATGAAATAGGTTAAATAGTAAACAAATAACATCATTTCCATTATAAGCAGGTGAAATTGAGTATAAATTTGAAATCACTAGAATTAATAATTATTTTAATTGATATAATATCAATATAATCCATTATAGAACAAGGGAGGTCTTTAATGATGCAACATTCTATCAATGTATTAACTAATATACGTACACCTCCGCCTCTCTTTTTATTGGATAATATTCTATTTTTTTATGAAAATATTATAATTAGGGAAATATATATGTGCGTAATCTTTATCAATAAGCCATTTTTTAGTTAATATAATAATATCAGGTTTATGGGTTAAGTAATCGATAAATATTAATAACGTATTTATATTTGTATTGAAACTTCGTATATTTAATAATATCATTGGTAGGCTTGTATTTTATAATGTATTTAATTATTGGTATTGTTTATTGGTATCAGATTCGGGTAAACCCCAGGGAAGATAAAGAAGCCTTTGCGGCTTTTCTAGTTATCAACCCATTTTAATTTTAAACAGTTCATAAATACAATAATAAGTTTTGACTTCCTGTTTACAATAATAAAATAATAAAATTTGAACTGTTTAAAAAATCATCATATTACCGTTAACGATTACACCATTTCAATTATTTAAAACAATTAAACAAAAAAGGATAAATAAATAAATAAAGTATATTGATAATTGAATGTAAAATAAAAATAAAACTAAATGAATAACAACTAATAAAATAAGAAACTAAGAAGATTAAGAAATAAAATATTTGGAAATTAAAAGCAATATACATTAAAATATGTTATTGTGTAAAATTTTAAATAAATAAGTTTTACAAATATATAAAAACTAAAATACTAAAATAAAATAATTTTGAACAAAATAAATAAACAATAATACATTATATAATATTATATTGATCTATATTTAAAATATTCATTTATATATACAATATGTTGTTAATATATTATTGATTTTTTTAAAATGTATTATGTGATATTAATTTAATTTCATTGTTTATAAATTAAACTTTAAAAAAGGTATCTAATGTACATTTTAAATTTATATATTTTAAAATATTCTCTCTTTTTTATAAGCTGTTCTATACTGAATTCATCAGATATTCCAATTTTATTAAATGATGATTAATTCATATGCATTTCTGATTAATATTAATTTGATTCTTCAAAATCAAGTATAATTATCATCGATATATTTTTTATATAAATGTGTTATATACTTTTTATTAAATATACCAATTCTATGGAATCTATTTATTTTTATTTTTATCAAATACTATAATATTATACCTATTATATCTATAATATTTGATAATGATTGAAATTTGGAAATTTCTATTGAATGTGTATCATTGAATATCTGTTCTTTTAAATTGTAAAGAATAATATGCTTGTTTATACAATTTACATTGTCGGTTTCAGATATATATTTATTGACTGATTTAATTATTGTATTTTTAATAGTTTTTACTAAGTTTTTAGTTAATATATTTGCATATGATTCTGTATTATTTCATTTATTAGTACTACTATTGATATTATTTATTATAGATTTCAATTATGTGATATCATTTTTAGATCATTTATTATTTTCGTATTTTAATCAATTACTGATTTTATATTTTCATCAAATAATTGTTTAATGTAATTTTGAATTGTCTCAGTCAACTCTAAATTAGACATTCTATTTGTCATATTTGTTTCGTATTAATGTATAATATATAATGTATTCACTACTTAAATAATCAAAGTAAGCAATATATATATATATATTTTTATTTTATTTTTTATTTTTTTATTTTTTTTTTATTTATATATATATATATATATATTATAATAACACTTGATAAATATATCAATATGTGCATTAATATGTGTATTAATATTAATAAATACTGATAATAAATAATGTAAATAATATTAACATATAATGTTATAAAGTGTACACACTATATAGAATATTATAAATAACGTAGGAGTATTACTTTACGGTTGATTGCGTTTAAAAATACGTTCTTTAAAGTGGAGTGGTATTGGACAATTATTTCGTTTTACCTGGCTCACTCTGCATTAATAGATAGCAGAACAAATTTTCAATATTTTCAAAGAGTTGTAATTTGGAATGTTTGTTCATAGCACCCTCAATACTTAATTTAAAAATCTAAAACTTTATTTCCATAATTATTGTACTATATACTATATATATTTTGTGAGGAAGGTAAAACTGACATTCCTGTCACAAAACACTCCACCTTAACGTCCGACGGACCATGTCCGTCACTATGAATGCTAACAAATGAATGTATATATAACCTTATATATATATATATATATAACCGTATCTATAGTTTCATTTGTTAGTTTGTAATATATTAGATAGGATGTGAAATTGAAATCATATTTTAATTCGACAATTCTGAATCTTGGCATAGCTATAATAATGTAAAATCGTATTAATACATACATATATATTAAATACACACATACTCACACACCAATATATATATATAATCAGATTTTGCAATTACATGGGTGAAGGATGAAGCAGAGCTTATCGAGTAGTTTACGAATTTAAGATTACGAGGAGAAAAAATTAAATGTATAAATTAAGAGTAAATGAAATACAAACAAAAATGCCATCATTATTCTACTAACTCTTAAATATATATATATATAAAATGTAATAAAAGACAACATTAATTAAAATAATACAATTATAAATAGTAAATAATGTATAAGTTTATATTCGTTATAAAGAGTAGAACATGATTTAGATATAATATTAAACATACAATAATATTATTAAGAAACTCTTCGAATCTAATTATAATTTAAAAAATATATAAATAAATATAAAATAGATAAAAAATAATAAATATATATTAAAAAATAATAAACCAAATCATAGGAACAAAACTACTTATATAAATTATTAAAAAATAATAACCTTAAATTACAAAAAATGTAAATAAAATAAAAGTAATAATTAGAATAATAATAATAATAATAATAATAATAATTGTATACCAAATTAATTAATTAACATTTTAAATATATTTACCGTATACGTTATTTAAACGTATACGTTATTTTAAAAATTATTAAATTATCAATATATTATAAGTCGAATAAAAGTTAAATAAAATTATATCAAAAGTCAGCTAATAAGATATAGTTTTAGCTAAAAGTCATAGTTTTATAAATTAATAGTATAGATATTTTCATAAATCAAATTAAAAGTAAAACTACAAATTTAAAAAGGATAATTAAAAATACAATGGTAACAAACTAATGAATATTTTTTAAGTTATTTTAAATACATTGAAATTTAAAATCCTTCATAGTAGAAGAAGTATCAAAGTTATTCCATAATCTGGGACATGTGATAGATAAACAGAAAGCTTTTCTATATGTTATAACTCTAAATCTATGAAATAAATATGTATTATGTAATTTAATTGAATATAATTTTTGCAAATTAAAAGGTAATAGATTATTCCTGGATATAAATATATATTCTTGGTATTTATATTGACGATATCATAAACTTGTTATGACCTGTGAATAATATATAAAGTTGAATTATTAGAATCAGTATGTATAACTTAAAACGCTCTTTTTTGTAATACATATATTTTTTTAATTTGAAAAAAGGTATTACCCAAAATATGATAGCAGTATGTAATAACAAACGTATATATATATATATATATATATATATATATTTATTGATTATAATACTACAAACATAATATTTCTATAGTTATTGCCTTGTCGATTTCAGATTCAACACAGCGATAATCCCCGAGGGAAGCCAGGTTTGTTTTCACTACCAATGTTTTTATTTGTTCTGTAATCTATCATATGCATCTATATAAATATATATATATATACATTTTAATATATATATATATATACATATATATATATCTAGATAATTATCTGATATATTTATATATAATAGTATATACTATAATAACCAATATATAATTTACACCCATATAATAATACTCCTAAAAATGTATTTCTCCTAGAAATTTGCTTTAAAGTACGTATGAGATTATATTTAACACTAATACCATTACTCTTTACTATTTCTATAACTATTTTATGCATATTTATATCTTAAATCCCCTCTAATTCCAAACAATCTACCTATACCATCCAAATAGTATCCCCCATATAACAATATTGGATATCGTCACATATGAAATATCGAACTATATAGTTCTATCTCGATTAACTATAAGTAACATATAGAGGAAAGTATCCGATTACCTACCCCTAAATAATTATTTGTAATAACTTATTCAATATTAAATATATTTATTTGAAATTTTGTAATTAGGGTAATATTATGGCAATGAATAATGTGGCTATTTTATATTTTTGATATAATTATATTTACAAGAATAAACAGGGGGGTCTGTAATCGGATACATGTACTTAATACCGACCCCCTTCTGCTATTACCGACCCCCTAAAATAATCGTGATATAAATAAGTGTAGTATTATAATATCCAATCAAAATAGTAGATATACATACATATAATTAATTATAACATTTACGCAATTTATTTTGTATTGAATTTATGTTTTAATAGTAATAAAACGTTATAGTAATTATATTAAAATAGTGTATATTATTATTTAATATTTATTTATTAATCAGTATATATATATATAATCAACTGGAATCATGAATCCTAAATATATATCAATGATACACAAACAACTTACGATATATTTTAAAGTAAAATACGGATATATTTGATTGGATATTATAAATCACATGGGGTCGGTATTAGGGTAATTTAGGGGGTCGGTAATAGGAAAATCATATGGGTTGCTATAATTAAGATATATTGGTTAATAGTTATTCAAATTAAATTATTTATATAATAGTTATAAACATTTTATTAATCTACAATATTATGCGCAGTATTAAGTTTTCTTTTAAATAATAAAGTATTTACAATGATTTAAAAAAAGAATCGTGGACTTTCCCCTAGTGTATGTACTAGCTGACACAATCGAAATAATACATTATTATAATGAGTAAATAATTAAATAATCATCTTAGTATCATAATATCATCATAATATATTACGGTTGTAAAGTTTGTGTTAAACTATAATTAGGATATGGACATTCGCACAATACTGAAACAGTAATACTACTATACTTTACTAATTATCTTCTACATAACAGTGACTGTAATACATTAATACGACTATGTATTCTTGACTTAACCTCCACATTGAATTCAATAAATCATGGCATATTTATATAATTATAACAATGTATATTACTATAATACTACTATATATTTAATAATAATGTTATGAAATACTAAAGTATATACCGATACATATAACATTATGCTAGAATATATATTCGACAATATTTTAAAAAATTCCATCTTATTTCATCTATAGATATTCCATCTTATTTCTCCTATAGGCTAAATCAAAATACGCATATATTATAAACTACATATGAAAATAGAAAACAAATACAAAGTTCTTCTAATAAATAATAACTATTATTACGTATATATATAGTCAACTCTCGATATATCGGAAACCCATATATACCAGATATGTTAGCATTGTAAGTGTGGTTATATAATTATATATATATATATATATATATATATATAATCATATGTATTATCACTACGTTTAAAAATCTCAGAACCTCGATATCTCAGGAATATATTTACCTTCCATTTAATCTGAGATATCCGAAATTAACCTTAGTTATATATATATATATATATATATATATATATATATATATATACGCCATAGTACCGCGAGTGATGTATGGCGACTACACACTAACGGAACCGGAGTAGCTCTTCGTGACATCGCCGTCAGTGAACGTCCATTGGCTATCATTATCGCTGTATTCTGCCTCGCATGTCAGCATTACCCGACTGTTCATCTCGGCTAGAACTAGCACTCGGCGTATTGGCTTAATGATGATGGCGGCTGTGTGAATGAGGGATTAGTAGTATATAGGGTTAGTGTGTGGATATACGTGTATGTAAATGTATATATATATATATATGTAAGTGTAACAAACATTTATGAAATAAGATATTGTTAAATTAAATATACACTTGTGATATCCATTGATTGATACTATTAACTTTTAACTCAATACATGTATTACTATTATTCTTATTACTATTATTAGTATTCTTCTTATTACTATTATTATTATAATATATATATATATATATATATATATATATATATATATATATATATATATATATCTCTATATTATACACCTATATAATTATACCTATAATGTATTGAATAATACATATATTATATGTACTTTGTAAGACCCAACGAGAATAATGAGTGGATACTTAATGAGTGAAAAGCGAGATAAATTATATTTTAATGTGGATTATCATCATTCATAGTTACAAAATAAGAATATGATTTATGTATAGAAATGTATGATAAGAGAAGAGATGTGCATATTTATAATGAGTGAACTTATTTGCAGTTAAAATTCTAACATAATATTATTAATAAAATAATTCGTGTCATCGAATATAACAAATATAAAATTACCAAATAAAAATATATATTCACGTAAAAGTTACACATGTGTTCATGAATTAATATGCAATAGGATAATATCGATAACATAAATGTTATATTAATTCATCATATTAAATATATCTCAATTGCAATTGTTAATATATAATTAACTATAAATGAACCTATACAAGGTATGGTTACCGTAGTAAGTATATATATACCAGTTAACCTGCTCGAGATCTAGTCGGTGGTTGAATTAATCTATTCGGTAAATACGCCGAGTTTACTACAAATGTTTTGAATTAGGTGGAGATATTTTTGAATATAATAAATATCTGATTGCGAATCATTTTATAAATATAATACATAGATTGGGTCTAAATCCTAACAAATCTACATTCATATATAATAAGTAACCGAATAGTTTAATTTACAATATATTCGGTAATAAATATTCGGAAATAGATTGAACTTAAACAAAATGATACATTTACTAAATATATAAATATATATTATGATAGAATTAAAATTCCTGAGATAAAGAAATTACTTCCTAGAATTACTTAATCTAATAATATACGCAATGAGAAAATTTAATATACATATATAATAAGAATAGCATTCATTTTTTGCATGGTAGATTTTTGAAATATGAAAATTTATTTATTCAGGGGATTCATGAAATGTAAATAATCATATCTATTTAATAAGACGTAATTTATATATCATTTTAGTAAATAAACTACCTCAATATATAATAGTATTAATATATATTTATATATGTATAGAAGATAATATTATAATTAATAATAATGATAATATTAGGAACACTAATAACAATGGAATAATAAGATAAGTATAGGTAATATTGATTAAAAAAAACTATAGTTAAATTAAGATCTACATATATAAGTTACTATTCACATAACTGTTAACTTTAGAAAGATATATAAATATATATATATAACAATTTATATCAATTGATATCAATATATACAAATTAAATTATTCTAGATAAAATATAAACATATATTAATTTATCAAAATATAGATAGAACACATATTAAATAATTGTATTATTGTATATATTATGATGATGATGATGATGATATACTCTTTATAAGGCACTACAACAGGGTCGTATGAACCCCTTCGCTCGTAAGGGAGACAAT